>CM053265.1:21041672-21113672 GCA_028583415.1 Protea cynaroides | reverse complement strand
GGGTGTGTATCAGAGGCAGATCAAATCCTTTAAATCACTTATTTTTTGTTGACGACTGTATTCTATTTGCTCTACTAAGATTGGAAGTAGTGCTGGATCTTAAGGACTGTCTTGACTTATACTGCAATGCATCGGGACAATGTATTAATAATGCTAAATCTGTTTTATGTTTCAGATTTAATACCCATGATAGGTTTCGTCAATGGTTCTCTAGATTATCGAAGATACCTTATGAACCATTTCCAAGTAGGTTCTAGGTGTCCCTACATATTTTAGCCATTCGAAAAGACAATTATTCAGTCCACCAGTGGAGCAAACTTTGTCCAAGCTCAACAATGGAAGGCTTTATTGCTTACTTCTGCAGGTAAGGAAATCTTAATTAAGTCAGTTGCTCTTCCACGATTAAACTTTATATGTTCCTTCTTTGAATTACTAGCTAGTCTGCTATCTAAGTTAAAAAGAGGAATGGTTGAGTTTTATTGGAGTTTGGGACAGAATTCTAGGAAAATACATTGGGTGGCTTGGGAGAAAATTTGTCTTCCTAAAAGCCTTGGTGGTTTAGGATTTTGAGATCAAACAGTCTAAAACTTGACGCTTTTAGCCAAATTAGCTTACATAATTTGGAGCTCTCTGAAGGCTGAATGGTTGTAGTGTCTCAAATCAATTTACTTCCCTCATTCCTCATTTTTTGATGCTACTCTTGGCTATTGGCCTTCCTGGGTGTGGAGGAGTATTTATGAAGGTCTTCGAGTTCCTAAACAAGGACTAATTTTGAAGGGGGGTATTGAAGACCAAATACGTATATGGGAGGATGCTTGGGTGCCAACCCTTCCAAATAATCGTATATTTTCCTTTCCTCTGGATCACATACAATTTCACTTTGTATCGGATCTTATCGATCCTATTTCTAGAATGTGGCATAGGGAGATTTTGCAGATGTTATTTGATCTTGTAAAATTTCAAGCAATATGTTCAATTCCTCTTGGTTTAAATCCAACCCTAGATTCACTCATATGGAAAGTTTCTAAATCTAGAAAATTTTCAGTTAAAAGTGCATATCATATGCTTTATAATGTTTAAGTTGCTTTGGTTTTGCCAAACCAGGATCCAAATTATTCTGGTCAATTGATTTCTTCTGCTGTTTGGAAGGCCATATGGGCATGTAAAACTCTTCCTAGAATTTGGCATTTTTTATGGTGTTGTACTGTAAAGGCCCTTCCCTGTAATATAGCTTTGTTTAATCAGAAAATTCCTGTTGATTCTCTATGTCGTAGGTTTGGGATGGATGTTGAAAGTACAGATCATATTTTTTTTACATTGCCCTTTTGCAAAGGCGGCATGGTTAGGATCACAGTTTTATTTACTTTCCTCTATTTCTGGGATCACTTCACTTCCTCATTGGCTAGAATACTGTTGTATTGCAAATTCTACCTTGTCAAAGTATAGATGGCAGCTTCTCTTGTCTTTTATTTCATTTATGTGTTGGTCGATTTAGCACTTCCACAACAAATTGTATTTTGAAAATGAAAGTGCTTTCCCTCATGATGTGATTGCTATGGCTTATAGAGGTTTTATTGAATTTTGTCGAGTTCATGGGATGGCTTCTTTTTGGAACATTTATGTTCTCTTTCTATGCTGAATGACATTTAGTCTTGGACTCCTCCTGTCACTCCTTAATTCTGACTGAACTAGAAGTGTGAGTGAACCATCTCCAAACCATGGCTCATACTAGGATCTAAATAGACTATGTCAACAAACCATTGAAAGCAAATAACCACAATTAGAGAAATATAAATAGCAGTGGAATTTAATAATAAATGAACTGAGTTTCTAATTGTAATTAAATAATTATCCAATTATGCCGTCATTCACAACATAAATAAATAAATAAATCCATTACATTGTTTATAACCAACCAAAAGGATAAATAAAACCCTAAAGGAACACACAATAAGAGCACTCGCAGAGGCATCATGCTCGTCCTCCACTGTCTGTGTATCTATAGTAGCCACTGTCACATAAGCTAGAGCAGTCATGAAGTCCTCAACAGTATAACCTACATCAACATTTGAAAAAGAGTATATATATATATATACGGGGTGAGCTCATAACTTAGCTCAGTAAAACACAAGACCAATGCAACATACAAAATGCATGAGATAATATTATAATCGGGTCAAGTAAAACTTGTAAAATGATATGGTAAGGTTTAGCGGCCACTGCACTTTCATGCACGAGAGTGTGAGTACACCCAACAGTCAGGCTCTGATCTACATTACTACTGTTGCCCTACATTACTCACTCTGGTATAGAGATAGAGCTAGAGTTTGGCAGGCCGGTAGAGCCACCATCCTACATCCTCCCCCTGATACCCTACACCGCATCAACACCTAAACCCCTATTGGCAAAGGCTTGCAAGTGGGTTTCGTTTCTAACCAATCCTATATATCACCACAGTATCTATAGCCCTACCCTAGCACAACTCCCTACGACATAGAGATAGGGCTCGAGTCTGGTGGGCAGGCGGAGCCACAATCCCACATCCACCCCCTGATACCTTATTCGCACCAAGATCACTAAGGTAGATGACGATACAAAAAAGTGTTAGTGTGAGGATATATCCAGGGCTCTACTCCCCTTTACATTCCATACGCTAATAAAAGCATTCACATGTCTAAACAACCACATTCCTAGCATATGAAATATGCATGAACAAATAATGAATTTAAATAATAGATGACATGTGAAATGCACAGGCAACCAGTAACAGATACAGATACAGCTACAAAGGTTTACTAGTTTATTAATTAGTTAGGGTTTGGGGTCTTGTCCCTTACCTGAAGCGTGATTGCAAGTTCGTTTTACGTCGTAGAGTCCACTCATGCCATCTACAAGTCCTACATGATCATATTTATAGATTAGAATTAGGTTGCTAGGGTTCCAGTCGGTCAGAACCAAGTCTGGCCAAGTAAACAAGCTCAGAAAATATACCGGTCTTACTCTAGTGAGGTCGGTATGTGCTACGGTATATACCACAAGAGCATACTGGTTAGACTATGGTCCAGTCGGTATTCCTTGGGGTATGCCATACCATAGGACCAGTTTGTCCCGTTGGTATGTCTGGCGGTATGGGTCTGAGAGCCCAATCTTGGACCTCCCTCTCTTGTCGATCATTGGCTCGGTTTCAGGGTTCTTCCTAAACCATTCTAAGGTCAAGATACCTGTTTGGTCACCTAGGTTTAGATTATTTCCTTGCATCTTTCTCAGAATGAATCTCGATGAAAACTAGGGTTTTACAGTTGAAAACTAAGGTTTTTTAGTTCTAAGGTTTTGGATCAATACGTCGTTTCACTGTTTTGATCAGTAACCCAAGCATTATTACAGAGGTAGAGCACTTATCGGTTTTTCGAGTGACGGTGCTCTCCTCCAACATAGAATCCCTTCTCGAACGGCTTCCTTCCTCTCTGCTCCTTCTCAGATCTCTTCTAGACAGCTCTAGGGTTTGAGAGTTAATGGAAAAGATCTAATAAGAAGAAAGGATGCATATATAGAGTGGGAGACCATTCTAGGAAGGTCTCCTACGTCCAAAAGATTGCCTAAACTAAGATTTGGAGTGTGGGACCCATAGAGTCCGTCTATACTCGCGTACACATACCGGTTGCATATACCAGTCTCACTTTGAGTAAGACTGGTACTGAGACCGATATGTAAAAACTTAGTTTTTAAGTTTCGTTTCTCTACCTGGATGCCGTAGTTTGTCACTCAGCCTCTCCTTTTAGTTCAATTATGATTGGGAGACTTGTCATGACATAAAAATATAGGTTAGACTGGGTTTTCGGAGTATGGATCTTACAACTCTACCACCCTTAAAAGAAATTTTGTCCTCAAAATTTGCACGTAGGTCTCACATTTCCCCCACCCTTAGAGGAAATTCCATCTTCGAAATTATACGTACCTTCAAAGTCGAATAGATGAGGGTATTCTTGTCACATGGCATCTTCCTCCTCTTAGTTGATTTCTTCTATATCCTGACTCTTACAAACTACCTTGACGTAGTGTATAGCATGCCTTTGAAGCTGTTGTACCTTTCGACTGATGAGCTTGACTGGTACTACCTCGAAAGTCAATTCTTTTGTCAAATCTGGAGGGTTCGCCACTAGAATATTCGAGGGGTCTTTCACATACTTCTTCAGTAGGGATACGTGGAATACATTGTGAATACTGGACATCGCTGGTGGCAATGGCAGTTAATAGGCCACGTTGCCACATTGGGGCAGAATTTCATATGGTCCCACATATCTAGGACACAATTTCCCTTTTTTCCCAAACCATTTCAGGCCTCTGACTGGTGATATCTTCAAGAACACCTTATCACCACCAGTGAATTCGAGATCTTGGCGCCTGTTATTAGCATAGTGCTTCTGTTGCACTTGAGCTGTCCTTACTCTTTTCTTGATCTGATCCACTGCTTTACAAGTTTCCTCCACAATTTCAAGTCCTACAATCTGTCTTTCTCCAACCTCATTCCATAACAAGGGTGTTTGGCATTTTTTACCATACAAGGCCTTATATGGAGCCATCTGGATTGTAGCTTGGTAGCTATTATTGTAAGCGAACTTGATGAGTAAAAGCTTCTCATCCAAGCGCCATTGAAGTCGATGGTACACCCTTGAAGCATGTCTTCTAGTATCTGGATGGTCCTCTCTGACTGACCATTTGTTTGAGGGTGAAAGGCTATTGAACTTTAATTTAGTTCCTATAACCTTCTGTAGTTCTCCCAGAACTTAGATATAAAGCGTGGATGTCTGTTAGACACTATGCTCTCAGGCACGCCATGAAGCCTGATTATATTGTCCACATATAACTTTGTCAATCTGTCCATTGTATATTGTGGTCTAACTGGAATGAAGCGTGCTGTCTTGGTGAGGCGATCTAGAATTACCCAAACAACATTCATTGACCTTGGAGTCATAGACAGGCCAGTAATGAAGTCCATGGTAATACAATCCCATTTCCATGCCGGCTCAAGTAATGGCTGTAATAAGCTTTAACTTGCTAGCAGTTTAGACATTAGAAGACATATCTCGCCACATCTGCTTTCATACCCCTCTACTAGTACAACCTCTTTAGGTCATGGTATATCTTAGTGCTTCTAGGATGTACCGAATATGGGGTAGAGTGGGCTTCCAACATAATTCAATGTCTAATTTTGGAATCCTCATTCCCAGTTATGCACAAACATCCACGATACCTGAGTACCTTGTCTTCATCCAAGGTGAAGTTAGGATTGGTCCTACCTTTTTCCAAATCCTCATGTACTGTCCTGAGGTATGGGTCTTGTAGGACTGCTGCTTTTACCTCCTCTGTCAGGTCTGACAAAATCTTCAGTGCTGTAAACATAAGGGTAAACTTGTGTATCAACCATTGCTCCATTGGATCGTTTACTGACTTTAGTAAGAGCTGCTCCTCATTCTCCATTGAGCTAGAAACTATAGCACACAATGTAGCATTTGTACTCAGCCCTGCTTCAGGTTTCGATGCCCATTTCCTACTCAGAGCATCTACTACAATATTTGCTTTACCTGGGTGATACTGAATGTCATAGTCATAGTCTTTGAGTAATTCTAACCACCTCCTCTGCCTCATGTTCAGGTCCTTCTGTGTGAAGAGAAATGTTAGGCTTTTGTGGTCAGACTTGATCCAAAACTTTTCACCATACAGATAGTGCCTCCAGGTCTTGATAGCATGAATGACTATTGCCAGTTCTAGGTTATGTGTAGGGTAGTTCTTTTCATGCTCCTTTAGTTGTCTTGAGGCATAGGTAATTACCTGTTCTCCTTGCATCAGTACACATCTAAGTCCCAAACCTGAGGCGTCTGTGTATAGAGTAAAAGGAAGGCCTGGAGCAAGAATAGTCAATATAAGTGCTGAAACCAGCCTTGACTTCATTGTTTGGAAGCATTTCTCACATTCTTTCGTCCATATGAACTTTTCACCCTTCTTGGTCAATCTAGTGAGTGGAACGACGATCTTGGAATAGTCTTCTACAAATCTTTTGGGATATCCAACTAGGCCCAGGAAGCTATAAATTTTAGCAATTGTCTTCAGTGCTTTCCATCCTACTATGGTTGCAATTTTTCTTGGATCCACCTTGATTCCTTCTGTAGACACCACATGACCCAAGAATGCCACTTCATCTAGCCAAAATTCATACTTCTTAAATTTTGCATAGAGCTTCTCTCTTCTTAGTCTCTATAATGCAGCTCTCAAGTGCATTGCATGCATCTCCTTGTCCTTAGAGTAGACCAAAATATCATCTATAAATACGATAATTGATCTGTCAAACATGTCATAGAACACTTGGTTCATCAGTTTCATAAATGATGCAGGTGCATTGGTCATTCTAAAAGACACCACAAGCAACTCATAGTGCCCATACCTTGTTCTGAAAATTGTCTTGGGAATGTCTGCCTCCTTGATCTTGAGTTGATGATACCTAGACCTCAGATCAATCTTTGAGAACACACTTGCAACTTGCAGTTGATCGAACAAGTCATCGATTCTAGGTAGTGGGTACCTGTTCTTGATGGTGAACTTGTTTACTTCTCGGTAGTCCATACAAAGACGTACGCTTCCATCTTTCTTCTTGACAAATAGCATAGGTGCTCCCCAAGGTGATATACTCGGCCTTATGAATCCCTTGTCTAATAATTCTTGCAATTGGGTCTTCAATTCCTTCAACTCTGTAGGAGCCATTCTGTAGGGTGTTGTAGACACTGACGCTACGCCTGGCAGAAGATCTATCATAAACTCAGTTGCCCTATCTGGTGGTAATCTGAGTAGGTCTTCTGGAAACACATCAGGAAACTCCCATACTACCTCAATATCTTTCATCTTTGGCAAGTCAGCGGTTACATCTACAACTGATATGAGGTATCCTACTCCCCCCTTCTCTAGGCACCTTTTTGCTTTAAGGGTAGAGAGTATAAGCTTTCTCTTCTTAGGCAACTTTGTCCCTTTGAAGTTGAACTCTTTTCCTTCAATGTCCTTGAAGGATAGCTTCTTCTCAGCACACAATAGGCTTATTGAGTGCTGGGATAACCAGTCCATTCCTAGAATGACATCAAAATCTAACATCTCAAGTTGAACTAGATTGACTTCCAAATCCCACCCTTCAATATGTACTGGGTAAGGTCCATAATATTCTTCTAATACCACTTCCATTCCCATGGGAGATTGAACTAACAGACTTGGTTCCAAAGTATTGATGGGTTGATCTAGTCCTTTCCCAAATGATACTGACACAAAGGAATGGGTAGCCCCTGAGTCGAATATGACTCTAGCGGGTACCCCTGCTATGTTTACCATACCTGAGGTTTTTAAGTAGCCCTTAGTTCTACATGCTCACTCAAATAATGTAGTAACTAAAGGAGCAAGTAACAGAATCATACGAGTAACCACATAAGGTGATGCGGCTACTTCCTCCGTGGTAACGACGTACACCTTGCCTTGCTGCCGTTGCTTCTTTGGTAGTGGGCTCATCCTGGCATAGTGGCCCACCTGTTGATAGTTGAAGCACTTCACGCTGATGTTCTGATCAATTACCTACTACGTCATTGCAAGAACAAATTTAGGTGGCACAGTACTAGTTGGTGGCCTAAATGGACGATAAGGCTTGTTGTTTCCCCAGCCTTGAGTCTCAGGGTTAGGCCTCTTTAGACCCCTATTTTACACAAAGAAACTATCCCTCTAGCTTGCTTCAATGACTCGAGCCACCTGTATAGCTTCATTATAGATCTTCAGTCCTTGCCCCAACACATGTTCTCGTATGACGCCTCTAAGACCCATTGTAAACCGACGAATCTTAGTTTCTTTCTCCTGCATACTGGTTGGAGCGAAGAAAAACAACTCCTCATACTTTTACTGGTAAGCCTCCATTGTCATCTGAGACCATTGCAGAATGAGAAACTCCTTATCCATTTGGTCACGGAAGCTCCTTGGAAAGTACTTATCAAAGAAGACCTCTTTGAATATGGCCCAAGTGATGATACCATGCTTTGTTTCCAAATATGGTCTGGTCGAGTTTCACCATCCATTGGCTTCTTCCTTCAGCATATTGGTGGCATATAGTACCTTCTCTTCATCAGAACACTCTAGCAAACAAAAGTTCTTTTCCATCTTAGCTATCCACTGTGCTGGTCACAGTGGTTTCCTAGCTTTCCCAGTAAAAGTTGGTGGCTTTAGTTTCAGAAATCCATCCACCGCTCTATAAAGGCTACTCTGGCCATACGGTGCCTGTCTATACCATGGTAGCTAGTATGCATATCTACCCTAATATCCACATTGATATCCACCCTGATAAACCCCCTGGTCCTTATTAGGGGTGGATGTTCCTATAAACTGTTGGGGAAACGATGTGGGCTGTGTTGCTTGTTGTTGCTGTCCCTCAGTAGCTATACCACAGTCCACTGGTACAGTGTTAACATTTTCTGTTGTAGCAGGTGGCACATTGGTAGGTACAGGTCTAGGTGGCATGAACATCTTCAACATTTCTTCGAAGAACCTCTTCTGTTGTGCCTCTATCTAGGTGACCAAATTTGCCACCATGGTTTCTGAGGTTGCGTGTGTAGGACCCGGCAGTGGAGCTTCTTCATTGCTTCCTACCTGATTCCCACTCCCATTATGTGAGTTCAATTCTTCCTCATTTTCCTTCTCTTCATTTCCTTCAAAGTTTTCTGTTCCTAGGTCCCTTTCCATAGGAGGTGCTCTTGAGTGACGGCGTCTGCGGGGGGTTCTACGACCATTTTCTCTCACCATTGCAGACTATTATAACTCGAAGATATATGAATGAATTGAACACACATGAGACGAATAAAATAATTAGCCAAAACGATGTTATTCAGTTTCAATATATGCATAATAGAAAATTATTCATCAATAGAAAAGGAAGGAACAAAATTTTAAAATTTTTGGAATTTTCTGGACCAAATTTCCTATACTGGTCGCGGTACAGGTCTCACTTTGAGTGAGACCGGTATGCTCTGCTGTATATACCGGTCTCACTATACCATAGGGGATACTGGTCTAACTCCCTAGGCCTTGAGTCCGACCGGTATGCCCAAAATAGCCTTTAAAGTCACGATTTTTGGGCATTTCCTTCACTTTTCCTTTCAGTTTTCACTCCGATGGCGATTCTTCTCTGAGTTTCTGAGTATCTACAGTCCAACCGGTGTTCCTAGGAGCAATTCCTCTCAATCAAGTGTACCAAACTCGATTCCAAGGTGAGTTTCTCCTCTTCTTCCTTTCTTTGAGAAAAATCTCATCGCCTTTCATGCCCAAAACTTGATTTTTCTTGATTTGAGGAATTCCAACCGTGGAAAACTTATTTCTTTGCTTAAGAAGGGTTCTTGGGGTCTCTATGAGAAAAACCCCTCAATCTATTGGAAGTTACATCATGTAGTTTGTGAGAAAATTCCAGAAAATTGGTTTTTGACCTAGGTTTTCCCATTTTTTCAAAATTTTATGGAATTGATTGGATTGTCTAAGTTTTCTTGCTTATTTGAAAATTGTTTGATCATGTAATAGCGTTATGACTTTACGTAAGTCCTCCTACCCATGATTTGGGTGGTTGTGAGGCTTTTGCTCCATTTAGTGTTGTTATGCTGCTGAAATTTTAAAAATCTTGACTAATCCTTATTATTTTGTCTTGCTTTGTAGTTTACATTGTGTCTAGCCATCATGGTGGGGGTAAACATTCTTATGCACCGGGTATGCACAAACCACACCCTCTTCTCCCGTCTCTATGATGAGAGGTTGTTTCGGTCAGTGGTTGCAGAGGCACATTTTCCTTGGTTCTAAGGCAAGAGCATTGAGTCCGACCACTTTGTAAACTTGGAGTACCTACACATATTTGATGTTGAGGCCGCCTTTGGGGCAATGGGATGGTTGCCCATTATTCAATATAATGAAACCACATGCCCCATTGTGGTAAAATAGTTCTTTGCTAATCTAGAGGTAGAGGGGGATCCCACTGATTTGGAACATGCTCGGGATCTTCGTATTACCAACTTTGCGAAAGGTGTGAGGATCTCTTTCAACACGGCTGAGTTGGTAGCACTTCTCGAGATCCTAGTTGATGGCGAGCTCGTCTACTCTTCGCCAAAGCAAAAGAGTATCTCACGGAGGAGATGTGGGCAAAGATTGCTAATCAGATTTTATTGCCCGGTTCGATCATGCTGGCAGGGTACCTCCATCCATGACCTCGCTTGTACTATCGCATCATACAACATAACATTGTCCCACAGAGTGGTCACTATGGGGAATTGTCTCAGTTGACTCAGTATATCACTTACTGCGTGACCATAGGGCACCGGGTCTGCCTGCCCTATCTGATCATTTGAACCATAGCCCGTGCTGCAAGGCCCAATGTATCGGGCAATCTTTCCTATGGTAGGTTGATCACGGAGTTACTACGATGCCTAGGGGTAAACATGTGCAACGAGCCGACTTATGAGGACACTATGACTTCAGATATAGATGTAGAGGCTATCTACAAGATGCAGATAGAGGGCCTGTAGCTTAGTGATAAGGAGTTACAGGCTCGTCCTCTTTCACCTAGAACCAGGCAGTAGCCGCAGTAGTAGCAGCAAAAGTAGGGGGTGGTGGGGATGCACACATGGAGGACATCCCTGCACCTGTACCCCAGTCCATACCAGTAGCAAGACCATCTTAGCCTCCTCCAGATAAAATGATGGGTATGTTCATGGAGATTCAAGATGCTCAACATGAGATGAGTTGTGACCTGGGGCACCTTGCTCGCAGCCTACGGGTCACTTAGGACCAGGTGCACTGGCTTAGAGAGGCATATGAGCGGGACTATGATATCATAGATCCGATAACACCCAGGCTTCCAACTCCACCATAGCCAGGCCGTGTCTCATTTACTTACTTATATACTGTTTATTTTGAGAATAGGGTAACTGTCCAACCTGTGGACTGTACCTTGTCATATGCGTTATATTTTTCTTTCATGTCTGGATTTTTACATGTTTATTTGGTCTTCTCCCTAAACAAATGTCCTTATAAATTTATTCTTTCAATTAAATAGTATGGTATGCATCTTTTCTTTAAGTCTCAAGCAACAAACAAGCTCATGGTGTATTTTTATTAAAGTTTTTAATTTCCTATCTCAATTTACTGGGTTCAGTTAGATGCAGAATGATTAGCTGGACAGAGCCTAGGAGCTCTGATACCAAGTTGTCATACCCCAATTCCGGCTGAACTAGAAGTGTGAGTGAACCATCTCCAAACCACGACTCACTCTAAGATCTCAATAGACCATGTCAACAAACTATTCAAAACAAATAACCACAATCAGAGAAATATAAATAGCAGCGGAATTTAATAATAAATGAACTGAGTTTCTAATTGTAATTAAATAATTATCCAGTTATGCCATCATCCACAACGTAAATAAATAAATCCAATAAATTGTTTTTAACCAACCAAAAGGATAAATAAAACCCTAAAGGAACATACAATAAGAGCACTCACACGAGGCATTATGCTCGTCCTCCACTGTTTGTAAATCTATAGCAGCCACTGTCCCATAAGCTGGAGCAGCCAAGTAGTCCTCAACAGTGTAACCTACATCAACATCTAAAAAAGAGTATATATATATATATGGGGTGAGCTCAACTTAGCTCAGTAAAGCACAAAACCAATTCAACATACAAAATGTATGTAAAAATATTACAATTGGGTCAGGTAAAACTTACAAAATGCTATGGTAAGGTTTAGCGGCCATCGCATCTCTATACACGAGAGTATGAGTACACTCAACAGTCAGGCTTCGATCCACATTATTATTGTTGCCCCACATCACTCACTCCGATATAAAGATAGAGCTAGAGTCTGGCAGGCAGGCAGGGCCACCATCCCTCATCCTCCCCTGATACCCTACACCGCACCAATACCTAAACCCTTATTGGCAAGAACTTGCAAGTGGGTTCTATTTCTAACCAGTCCTATATGTCATCACAGTATCTATGGCCCTACATTAGCACAACTCCCTATGACAGAGATAGGGCTCGAGTTTGGTGAGCAGACGGAACCACAATCCCACGTCCTCCCCCTGATACCCTATTCGCACCAAGCTCACTAAAGTAGATGGCGATATGAAAAGGTGTTAGTGTGAGGATATATCCAAGGCTCCACTCCCCTTCACATTCCACACACCAACGAAAACATTCACATATCTAAACAACCACATTCCTAGCATACGAAATATGCATGAATAGATAATGAATTTAAATAACAGATGACATATGAAATGCACAGGCAACTAGCAACAGATACAGATACAGATACAAAGGTTTATTGTTTTTTAGTTAGTTAGGGTTTAGGGTCTTAACCATTACCTGACATATGATTGCAAGTCCGCTCTGTGTCACAGAGTCCACTCACGTCGTCTACAAGTCCTACATGACCATATTTATAGATTAGAATTGGGTTGCTAGGGTTTCAGTTAATCAGAACCAAGTCTGACCAAGCAAACAAGCTTGGAAAACAAACCGGTCTAACATACCGGTCTCACTCTAGCGTAGGACCATACCAGTTGGACTATGGTCTAGTTGGTATTCCCTGTGGTATGGCATACTGTAGGACCAGTTTGTCTTGCCAATATATCCGACGATATGGATCCGAGAGCCCAATCTTGGACCTCCCTCTTCCGTCCATCATCGGCTCAGTTTCAGGGTTCTTCTTAAACCATTCTAAGGTCAAGATACTTGTTTGGTCACCTAGGTTTAGATTATTTTGTCACATCCTTCTCAGAATGAATCTCGATGAAAACCAAGGTTTTTTAGTTATAAGGTTTTGGATCAATACGTTGTTTCATGGCTTTGATCCATAACCCAAGCATTATTATAGAGGTAGAGCACTTACCGGTGTTTGTCCAGTGACGGTGCTCTCCTCCAATGTATAATCCCTTCTCCAACAGTTTCCTTCCTTTCTGCTCCTTCTCAGATCTCTTCCAGACGGCTCTAGGGTTTGAGAGTCAATGGAAAAGATCTAATAAGAAGAAAGGATGCATATATAGAATGGGAGACCATTCTAGGAAGGTCTCCTACATCCAAAAGATTTCCTAAACTTGGATTCGGAGTATGGGACCCACTGGAGTCTGATACTGAGACCGGTATGTAAAAACTTAGTTTTTAAGTGTCGTTTCTCATACTTGGATATTGTGGTTCGTCACCCGGCCTCTCCTTCCAGTCTGGTTATGATTGGAAAACCTGTCATGACGTAGAAACATAGCTTAGACCGGGTTTTTGGAGTACGGGTCTTATACCGCCTCCTTTAAGATTTGTTGAAATTAACACAGATGCGGCTTTAGCTTTGGATGGATCTCACAGTGGTATTGATCTGGTTTGTAGGGATTCTTCTGGGCAACCACTGTTTGTAGCTGCAGAGGATTTGGTTTTTACAACTTCATCAATCGGGGAGGCTTTGGCTATTCGTCGGGCGGTGCTATGGCTTTTCAGCTGGGTATTACAGCAATGGAAGTGGAAACTGATAATCTAGAAGTGGTGAATGGTTTGAATGGATCAGGCTTTTCTCAGGATCTTTTTTTGGTGGGTATTATTAAGGATATTGTTTTTTGTATTCCATCTACATGTACAGTTAAGTTTGTCCACGTCCCTAAAGAGGTTAACTCAGTGGCTCATGCCATAGCTAAAAGAGCTGCAGGGGAGGTGGCTTACTTAGATGGGATAACTCATCTCAGTGGTTTGTTGATCTATGTAAATTGGATGTTCAATCCATAAAGCAATAGATATGTTTTCTACAAAAAAAAATAAATAAATAAAATTCGAAGTGTCTTTTCTGGTGAAAACTTAAGCATGTATTGCAAGGGAATCCTAAAAATGTAATAAGACTATCATGCCCTTCTTAGATGCACTTTTAAACACATGCAAAGAACAATTTTAATTTTGTCTTGGTACCCTTTTAATTTAGGGACCAAGAATGCCCTCATCTAAAACTCCTAATTACAATGTGTCATTCATATTTAAAATTAAGGGAAAATATCTACCACACCCCTTATAGTACGTTTTAATCTCACCCACCTACCTTTGTTTGCGATAATATCCTTAACACCCCCTACTTTGAAAATATATATTAATCAGACCCCCTTTGTTAAGTCATATCCGTTAATCGATGGTGAGGCACTGTTTTAAATTCATTAATGACAAAACTGCCCTAGGTGCTAAAATTAATAATTCACCAAATTCTTTCATCTCCCTCTCATTTTTCTTCCGCAACTTGCATATCTACCCTAAACATTTGATAATCAAGGGAATATAATGGGTGTACTAGACCTTATTAAGTTGAACTGTGCTTACTTCATCATCCGTTCATCAAGGGATGATGCTCACCATTAATCAGAACTACTCAGACCGTTGAAGCCTGAGCGACAACCACCAGAGACGTCATCCGTCCTCTATTCTACTTACCTGGAGACAAGCCTGTATGAAGAAGCAAAACCATCCATTAGAGGCCAAAAAAAAAAAAACCTAAGTCTCCATCCATGTGATGTTTGCCGGCTGGCATTTTTTTTTTCCTTCTTCCTTCCATTATTCATCGAAAACGACGATCTGCTTCTAGGGTGGTAACTGAGAAGCTCAAGACTCATGAGTTTCATGAAACTGAGCGGCGTTAATGCAGTTAGTTAGGCCTTTACCATGAGATCAAAGTTGGAGTGTTAGACCCAGAGCTCCAGAGATTGTTTCCGAATGAGCCATTCGCTTTCATAGTTTATAGGGAAAAGAAATTCCAGCTACCTGAGTGCAAATGTTTGATTCGATCCAAATGCAATACTAATCATCTCAGCAAGGTAAGTGCGACACCTGCAAGTTGAGAAAGATCCACGCTTTAGTTCAATTCAGTCTTCAGATATCGAAAATGGCAGAGAGTTTTTTTGGCAATCCATTTAGGCGATTCTTTTGGAGCCCTTCAATCTACCAACAGCGGTCTGGATCACTAGCATTGATGGATTGGCTCGAAACCCCTATTAAACATGTGTATCTAGGTGTAATTTCAAGTTTTACCCTAGGTTAGATGTAGGCTATAAATAGACCTTTATGTACAGTTTTCTTTTTTATGAAAAATCTCATAACTCAGTTCGAGTCTCTCTCATTGACCATGTCTTGACATGTTATCAGAGCCATTATAGTTCTTGGATTTTTTTTCCCTCGTCATCTCTCCGTGTACTGAGGAGCTCAGGTGATCTTCTTTCGTCTTTTTTCTTCATCATCTGATCTTCTATTCGATTTCTCCGGAGATCTTTTGTTCAATTTCTAAGGAGTTCTTAAGTTTCTTGTTCTGGTTTTTGGATCTGGTGAGATTTCTATTCGATTTATCCAGTGATTTGTTACATTTGCCTACAATTTCTGGGGAGCATCTCTTTGGTTTGCTTTTAGTCTCGCTATTTGAGCATATTTCTTTGTGATTCTCTGACATTCTTTGAGAGTTTTTTTTGGTTTAGGGTTTCTAAATCCTAAATTCTTTGATTTGTGTGACATTCACTTCTCTGTGTTCATGGTTAAGGTTTATATATCCTCCACTTCATCTGGTTGATATCTTCAGTCACATTGATTGAGTTCTCTCTGTTCTTGTACTAGATCTCAATTTTTTGTTCATCATCCTTGGAATTTTTTTTCTTGTTTCTTGAATATAATGCGTTCTACTTCTGCTACTCCGATCTCCTCCTCTGGGCTCTATCTGCTCCTTTGGGAACTCTACTTCTACTGGCATTACATTTCCTTCGCCGCTGCTACTGTACCCCTCTGATAACCCGGGTCATGTTCTGGTCACTCATCCCCTTCATGGACTAACTATTCCGCTTGGAAAAGGGCGATGCAAGTAGCCCTGGGGGCTAAAAGTAAGTACTCCTTTAAAAATGGTTCTCTTTCTCGTCCTGGAGATCCAACATCGGCAACAACATGGGACCAATGTGATAGGATGGTCTGATCTTGGATTTAAAACAACCTCATCAAAGAACTTCATGTAAGTGTTCTTTATGCTAATACTGCGCATGCTCTATGGCTTGATCTTGAAAGCAGGTTGTGAGGACAATGGGGGATGATCATTTTCGGGATAAATGGTGTATCAATGAAGATCAATGTTCTGTTAGAGTTGCCACCTAGATTAAGGTCTAAGACCTCTAAAAATGTAACTCACCCTAAGGTAAGACTTCTATTGACTCATAACCCAATGTATCGGTTCTTTGGTCTGCAAGAGATCGGGTAAGTATTCAAAGTACGATTATAGGAAGGTGTTAGACACCTAAACCGTCCAATCAATATTGGCTTCCTAAACTTTCCTTAGACTCTAATTTTGACTGTTCTTAGTCAACTGGATAACTAGGGTTAATGGGGGATGTCTTAAACTAAGTTGCTAAGTTCTGCTAACATATGGTTCAGCCAAGCATGTTTCGAAACAAATAAACAAGCAAATATACAGTACTATACAGTGAACTAAACCAAATGATGGTTCGATCTTGGACTGAATTTGAGACGTCCGTCTCAAACTATCTACGTATTCTAATCCTGGAAATCAAGTCCAAACATAGTTCGAACTGGATTTTGTGATTAAAGATTATGGAAGTGGTTTATGGATATGCTTCGATTAGATTCTTTGTTTAAGTTGAAGTTTATGCTGAATGGATGGTTGATGGGTGGCTTTGTACCGTATTTAAGACTCCCAAATCGCCTACGTATTCTAGGGTTTGCCCTAGAAATCAAGTACGACGTAGTTCGAATTGTTATAATGGTTGGATCTGGGGATATATCAACTAAAACTCCTTTCAATTTTAGGTTTATCGGGTTGCATATCCCTACAATTTCATCACTTAGGTTTATCGGGTTACCTATCCCTATAATTTCATTTTTTAGGTTTATCGGGTTCCCTATCCCTACATTCATCTTTTAGGTTTATAGGGTTGTCTATCCCTACATTCATCTCTTAGGTTTATCGGGTTGTCTATCCCTACAATTTATCACTTAGGTTTATAAGATTGTCTATCCCTACAATTTCATTTCTTAAGTTTATCGGGTTGCTTATCCCTACAATTCATCACTTAGGTTTATCGGGTTGCCTATCCCTACAAATTCATCTTTTAGGTTTATCGGGTTGTCTATCCCTACAAATTCATCTTTTAGGTTTATTGGGTTGTCTATCCTTACAAATTCATCTTTTAGGTTTATCGGGTTGTCTATCCCTACAAATTCATCTTTTAGGTTTATCGGGTTGCCTATCCCTTTTGTTCAACTCTTCAGGTTTTCTAAGGTATCCTACCCCTTTTGTTCAACTCTTTTCATTTTAGGGTTTCCACTTTCTCTATATAGTTTGTATTTAGGATTTATGCAATTGTATCTCCAAACATAGCAGTATGTATTAGGTAAACATCCAAATATGACAATGTATCCAATATAGCATGTGAGTAATCCAAACATAGCAATGTGTAAGGATATAGCATGTGTAAAAAATCCAACATAGTAGGGTGCCTCCAAATATAACAGTAAACAGATGAGCATCCAAATAAGGCATATGAGCAATCCAAACATAACAATGGATCTAGATATAGAACGTGTAAAAAATCCAACATAGCAGTGTGCTTCCAAATATGACAGTAAGCAGATGAGCATCCAAGCATCGATCATCAACAATGTGACCAAGATCATATTTGATCGATTACTCAAACTTGATGTAATCGATCATCATCAATGTGATCAAGATCATACTTGATCGATGGTTCATATTCACTTAAAACATTCATGAGGTCAATCCAACTGTTCAAATTCAATTAAATCACTCAAAAAGATAATCCAATGGTTCAAATCACTCAAAATGGTAATCCAATCGTTCAGATCACTCAAAATTACTTATCAATAAAGATCCAACGGCTCATATCACTTCAAATGATAATCTATCCATTCAAATTCCTCTAAATCATTCATAACCAAGATCCAACGGTTCATATTCTTTTACATCAACCATCAAGACAATCCGATGGTCCAGATTCAATTATATCACTCATGATGTCAATCCAATGGTTCAGATCCAAATAAGATGCTTATGATCAAGATTTAATGGTCTATATTTCATATCATTCATGATCAATGGCTATATTTATTTCATTATAAGATTCAAATCAAAATTAAACATCCAAAGACTCACAATTAATATTCTCTCATGATCCAAAATAAAAATCAGTCTTCCAATGGTTCAAAATTAATCATATTAGAAACTCTAGATCAATGGCTAGATTTTGATTACATCAAATTTCAAGATCAATGACCAAAATTTAATCATGTAAAAATTCAATAGTCCATGGTCATATTTTTAATCACATTAAGTTTAATCATTAATTGTCTAGATTTCATTCACATTAAAAATCCTAAATCAAAGGCCATGATTTATTCACATTAAATTCAAGATCAATGACCATAATCAACGTCATAAAAAATCTCAATCATATGGTTCAATTTTAATCACATTGAATTCAAAGATCAATTATCCAATTTTATTAAAATTCTAAGCTCAATCAATTTCATCAAAATTCCACACAATTGGATCGATTAATTTCAATTTCCATACAATTGGATCAAATCCACAATCGGATCAATTTCATCATATTTTCACAATCGGATCAATTTCAATCAATTTTCACAATGCCATAATCGGATCAATTTCAATTTCATCAAAATTCATATGATCGGATCAATTTTATTTAATTTCCGCATGAGTGGAATTAAGGGTGTCAAAACTGGGCCCGGCCCGGTAGCACGGACCGAACCAGCCTGATATAATCCAAACCCAGCCCGGACTGAGTCTTAATGGACAGGTTTTGGTCTGAGCTTGTAAAGTCCGACACCGTTTCAGTCCAAATTGAAACCAAACCGGACCGATCCGTTAAGAAACCCGAATTAGCCCAAACCGATAAAACCCAATCCGAACACCGGTAAGGTCCGTTCAGGTCCAATTTCTTAATTTTAATGGTTTTAAATTTTAATAGATTGTGTTACACTATTAGGGTTCACTTCATGATCTAGAAGATTATGTGAATCTATGTTGAAAAGATTATGTTAATTATTATAGTTTATTAAATTACATACATATGGAAAGAATAATGCTAATTTTTTAGATAGAAATAATAAAATAGACTATATAGTTTACATATAAAAGGGGCCCAATAAGCCTGATAAGTCCGATCCGGATCGAATCAATCCGAAATCACCTCAATAAACCCAGTCCGATAACAAATCGACACCGGACCAGTCAGTTAGTTATTGTGTCCAGCGCAGTCCACCCTAGCCCGAACTCTTAATGAACATGTTTTGGGCTGGGCTTATAAAACTCAACACCGGTTCAGTCCGGACCGAAACCGGCCCAGACCGGCCCGTTGACACCCTTAAGTGGAATCAATTTCATCATATTCATATGATCGGATTAATTTCAATTTCATCAAAATTTATATGATCGGATCAATTTTAATTTCATCAAAATTCATATGATTTGAACAATTTCAATTATATTCCAAACATATGGGATCAATCAATTTCATAACAATTCCAAACATGTGATCGGATCCATTGTCACCACATAATATTTCATGATCAAAACCATTGTCATCATATAAAATTTCATGACCAAATTGCTGAAATTCATGCACATTAAAAATCCATGCAATGGACAGATTTTAATCTAATTAAAATACATGCAATGGCTCACATTGAATTAAGGGTCAATTAATGGGGCTGGTTCAAACTTGAGGGACTTGGTTCCTTTGCGTTTCTTCTTCTCCCGCTTCTTCTTCTTCTCTTTGCTGCTCTCCTCCTTCTGCTGCTCTTCTCCTTCGATTTTCTATATCTCTCCAGAAAATCCTCTCTCTTAGACTCTCTCCATCTCCCAGCTCTCCTCCTTACGTTCTCCCCTTTTTCCTCTCTTCTCTGTCCGTCCCTCCTGTCTCCTCTCTTCTCTCTTTTCTGTTCATGTCTCCTTCTCCTCTCTCTTTCCTTTTTTCTTCTTTCCATTTTTTCTTTTTTTTTTCTTTCCTTTTCCACCGACTCTCTCTCTCTCCTGATTTTTCTTTCCATTTTTCTTCTTTCCATTTTTTCTTTCCTTTTGTCCCACGGTTCTCTCTCTCTCCTGATTTTTCATTCCATATCTCTCACTTTTTTCCTTTTTTTTTCTTTTTTCCATTCTCTATCACCGACTCTCTCTCTCACTCAATTCTTTCCTCTCAATTAGATTCGATTTTCCTTTTTTTTTTTTTATTTATTTAGAACCCTCTTCCCTTCTCAGATTCTAGCTCCTTTAATATACGTATAATAAAATATAGATATAATCATATACATAATATATATGGTATATATAATATATAATATATACATAAATTAAATGCACACAAATTGAACCATTTGAAATTGGGCTGGTCCGGGCTGGGCTGAGTTGGACTAAGTTGGGTTGGACTGAGTTAAACTGATATGGATTGAACTGTGATGGGCCAAAATTGATTTTTCTCTCTCTATCATTTCATAGGCATTTCAGCTGCCATTTCACATGAAATCTTTCGATAACCTCTGTCCCAAATATTTTACATTCACTTTGTAGAACACTAAAAATGAAAAATATTGAATCACCTCATTTGGATGTAAAATGGTCAACTTATGAATTTCTAAAATTTAAATAGGCCAATTTACGATAATTCAGCTAACCACTCTGCATGGGATGCATCGGAGACCTTTGTCTCAAATCCTTCATATCCACTTTGTAGAGCACTAAAAATAGAACATATTGAGACTTGAATTACCTGACTTAGACGTCGGATAATAAAATTATGAACAATGAAAGTTTAAATAGGCATATTTACGACTTCGTATGGGATCCTCAGAGACCTTTACTCCAGATTTTCTAAGTCCACTTTGTAGAGTATAAAAAATGAGGCATAATAGCACTGGAATCACTTTATTTGGATGTGGGATGAGCAAGATATGAAGGATTGAAATTTTATCGATAATTATGCATGCAAGCTTGCATGGGACTCACCGATGACCTCTACCTGAGACTTTTTCACATCCACTTTGAAGATGACTGAAAATAAGGAATATTAGCACTTAAACCACATGATTTGGATGTTGGATGATCAAGATATGATGATTTGAAATTCGATCAATCCAACCTACGATAATTTGCATGAAAGCCCTTGGGATTTTAATATTATTTTCAAAAAACCCCCTTGTACGTATCATCCGACTAAAATGATCATATCTTTCCCATCCGATATCCGAATTGAACAATTCTAGTTTCATTTCAAAGGTAATTCCATGACCTATGCATTCATGCAGGTTGTAGTCCATGACCTTTCTGTGGGACCCATCGAAAACTACCTCGAGATTGCAGCTAAAAATCTAAATTTTCACTCACCTCTTTTCCTTCGTCGTCTACACACTAGTAGGACTTTGTTTATGTCACACCCTAATTCTGGTCTAACCAGATTAGTGTGATGAACCGTCAATAAACCAATGGTTCAATCAGGATCTCGTATAGGTCGTACCCACCATATCAAATCACACACACATTCTACGATAATAATCAGAAGTAATAAATAAATAAGCGAAAGTCTTACAAATAATGAACTGAAAGTCTAACAGTGATAAATAAATATTTAATCCAATTATCTACAAACCATAAGATATAAAATAAATAATCAATTACATATCCGATGTTCAAATTATAACTAAACTTAAACAAAAACACATTGGTTGCACTCGTATGATGAATCATGCACATCTTCTTCAGCTTCTACGTCCATCACAGCAATGTGTCCATACATCGACACATTCATATATTCTTCAACAGAAAGACCTGCATCATCAACTAAAAATATTCGACGTCGAAAGGGTAAACACACATCATGGCTCAGTGAGCAAACAAAACAATGCAACAAACATATGCATGCATTCAATTCATATCTTTGATCTGGTTTTTAAGTTTGTAATGTGCTATAGAAAGGTTTGGTGGCCCTCATACCTCTATACACGAGTGTGTGAATACGCCCAATGGATCAAACACCATTGTCGTCCCACATGCACCCACCATGGAATAGAGATAGAGCTAATGTCACACCTCAATTCTGAACCAACCAGAATGGTGTGATGAACCATCAATAAACCAATGGTTCAACCAGGATCTCGTATAGGCTATGCCAACCATGTTAAACCAAAACACATTCCACATTAATCAGAGATAATAAAATAAATAGCGAAAGTCTTATTAATAATGAACTGAGGTCTAATCATGATAAATAATTAATATTTCAGTTATCTCCAAGTAACTAAAACATAATTTAATACATATTACAAATATCCAAATACGAAAGTTACACACTAAGCGCGTCTATAGTTGAAACGTTCGCTTAACGAATCATAATAGTCCTCTATAGCTTGCTCATCCATAGCTGCCACCTGTTCATATGTTGACGTGTCTACAATCTTCAACCGTAATACCTGTAACATCAGAAACTAAAAATAATTACGCGCGCGAGGGTCAACTCTCCAACTTGAGCTCAGTGGGTAAACAAAATAATGCAACAAACATATGCATGCATTCAATTCATATCTTTGGTCTGGTTTATAAGTTTACAATGTGCTATAGAAAGGATTGGTGGCTGTCGCACCTCTATACATGAGTGTGTGAAGCCGCCCGATGGATCAAACACCATTGCCGTCCCACATGCACCCATTATGGAATAAACATAGAGCTAAAGTGCCCGGATCAAACACCGCATAACACTTCCCCTGATGCCCTACCCATACCAAGCCCCTATTGGCGAGGGCTTACAAACTGGGCTCGCAACTAACCAATCCTAATGCCAAACAGTGTATCAAAGGCCTCACTCCAGCATCCCTCAATACGTCCATAGAGATAGAGCTAAGGTCCCTCGGCAGAGTCAGAGATTACACGGTTCGAGACCACCTCTCCTGATGCCTTATGACATAATAGTTCTGCTAAGGTAATGGCGATACGACGATGTTAGTGGGCAAAACTTGAGTAGAGATAGAGCTAGAGTCTGGTGACCAGGATGAACCACAATGTCACGTCCTCCCCCTGATGCTCCACTCGCATCAAGCACACTAACCACAGACATACATTCACATACCTATTCCTAGCATCATCATCATCATCATCATCATGTTATAAATAAACAGAATTAAATATGCATGAGCAGCAATAGCAGGAATATTGGATGACATGTGAAATGCACATTACAAGCATACAAGCATAGAATCAATCATGGCATTGGACTCAATAAGTAAAACAGCTTGTTATTAGCCAATTATTTTAGGTCTTGTTCCCTCACCTTTGATCGATGTTTGTTCCTCTCCCAAGCTTTGGAAGTTACTTTGAATCTATTAGGAACCTAAACAATTAATGTATTTAAGTTAGGGTTCACGTTTACTAAGTTACAGTAGTCAAAAACCTTGTTTGGTCTTAAAATATGCTTGTTGTTATCGTGTGATCACACGTGTGGTCGATCCTGTGGTTGCAATATATGCGACCACACACTGTGTGGTTAAACCCTGTGGTCGCAGATTATGCGACCACACCATGCGACCACACCTTTCCTGGGAACTTCCCGAATAGCTGTGGTCGACCCTCTGGTCACCCTGTGGTCGACCACAGGCTGCGACCACATGATGTTTGGTCACTTTTTCATCTTCAATCCAAATTCTTCCTGAGTCGATTCCTCGGCTCATCACTTGGGTTCATTCTATGATTATTCTATGGCCATTATTTATAGTTTCTCATTAACCATTATCTCTAATTTATTTTCTCATGATTTTTCTTAGAAATTTCATAACCGAAATCATTGCATTAGATTCAACACATCAACTTGATAAAAGGAACTTATCCTATCTGATCTAGCCTACAGAGTCAAGTCCATACCTTAAGCTTGTTGTAGGGAGATATAACTTTTCTCTTCAAAACCTTCTTCTCCAAGCTTCTTCTCCAAATCTCATTCTTCCCCTTCTCTTCCTTTCTCTTTCTCTCTTAGGTTTAGGGTTTCAATTTGAGTTCTAAAAGAGTGAGAGAGGCTAAGGAACGTCCCTTATATAGAGGAAAACCTCCATATAGAGTCCCACTTTAATTAGAAAAGAGTCCCCCTCAAATTAGGAAAGTTTCCTAAACACATAGTCTGTTCAGCATTGTGTGGTCGCACGTGGGGTCGTAGAATCCGTCTACCACACATCCAAAATATGCGACCACACGTTGTGTGGTCTCATGTGTGGTCTCATGTATCGACCACACATATCAACCACACCCCTCAAAACTGCTACCACATGATCAAAATTTTTTGGTGTTAGTTTTTGACTGGTTGCTTTGACACGATCTTAAACGATCAACCACACTAACTAAATTTGACTCGTTACTTACCTGATCTTGTGGTTTCTTCATACAATTGGTTCACTTGAGCCGATTATGATGGAAAAACCGATCACGATACGAGAATGTAAGGTTAGACCGGGTTCGTGGCGTACAGGTCTTATAGCTAAAGTGTCCGGATCAAACACCGCCAACACTTCCCCTGATGCCTTACCCATACCAATACGTAAGCCCCTATTGGCGATGGCTTTTAAACTGGACTCGCAACTAACCAATCTTAATGCCAAATAGTGTATCCAAGGCCTCACCCCAGCATCCCTCAATACATCCATAGAGATAGAGCTAAGGCCCCCCGGCAGAGTCAGAGACCACACGGTCCGATACCACTTTCCCTGATGCCTTACGACATAATAGTTCTACTAAGGTAATGGCAATACGACGATGTTAGTGGGAAAGACTTGAGTAGAGATAGAGCTAGAGTCTGGTGACGAGGTCAAAGACCACCATGCCATGTCCTCCCCCTGATGCTCCACTCGCATCCAACACACCAACCACACACATACATTCACATGCCTATTCCTAGCATCATCATCATCATCATGTTATAAATAAACAAAATTAAATATTCCTGAACAGTAATAGCAGAAATATTGGATGACATGTGAGATGCACATTATAAGCATACAAGCATAGAATCAATCATTGCATTGGACTCAATAAAAATAAATAGTTTGTTATTATCCAATTAGTTTAGGTCTTGTTCCCTCACCTGTTAGCAGTACTTGATCTCCTTTCAAGCCTTGAAATTCGCTTTGAATTGATTTAACAACCTAAAAGTTATATGAATTTAAGTTAGAGTTCATATGTAACATGTTACAATAGTAGAAAATCGAAATAGAGCACTGATAGGTGTCTGATTGGTCCTATGGTTTCATATTTTATCGACAGTATTGCCTACGGTCGATCCCCTACGGTCGCATATGATGCGATCGTAGCTGCTACCATGTGATTTCTGGATCTTCCCGAATGCCTATGGTCGATCATCTGGTCAGACTGGTCATGCTATGGTCGACCGTAGCTGCAACCTTGAGATTTATGGTCACAGACGACATGCAATTCGAGTTCTTCCTGGGTCAATTCCTCTGTTCTTCAATTGGGTTTGTCCTAAGGTCATCCGATGGCCATCATTAGCAGTTTCTTATCAACCCTAACCATCAAACTCATCTCCCATAGTTATCCTTGGAAATTACTCAAGGAATCATATGGATCATGATAGGTTGACATCCCTAATCCTCCATATAATCCTTAGTCCATAGAATTAACATCTTTAGAGATTAGGTTCATACCTTTGCCTGTGATAGAGAGCCAATCTCTTCTCAACAAAATCCACTCCTTAGCCTTTTCTTCTTCTCCTTCTCTTCCTTTTCTTTCCTTCTCTTTCTCTAGGGTTTACTAATGTTCTAAAAGAGTGAAAAAGGACTGAGGGACATCCTTTATATAGAGGAAAACTCTCCATATAGAGTCCTCTTTCAATTAGGAAAGCAATCCCTTAGTTTAGGAAAATTTCTAAAATTCGGAGTCTGATCTGGGGTCTCACAGTCGATAGCTACGGTCGCAAAACCCGTCGACCGTAGGGTCGAAATCATCGACCGTGGGGTTTTGGATTTGAGATTTTTGTTTCCTTCCTTATGGTCGACCATACCTACCCAGGTATTCGACCATAGGTATATTTTTCGTGTTTTTAACTCGATTCTCATACCTAGTTTGTGATCCATCTTCAAACGATTGGTCCACTTGGTCAAGGAATGATGGGAAGACCTAGCACGACACGGTTAAACCAAGTTAGTGGAGTGCGGGTCTTACAGTTTAGCTGGGATGACAAAAATGGGGTGCTTACATAGGTATGCTCAAAGCAATGGTCTAAGGGTCTATGAGTTGAAGAGGCGAATTTCATTACTGCGCCAGGACAATATATCGGTCTCAAGTTATTTTTCCTCTTTGAAAGTTTCCTGGGACGAATTACGTTCTCAATGTGTCTTACCAGAGTGTGTCTATTGCTCTATGCCTAAAATCCTTAAACAATTGGAAACCGAGCATGTTTACCAGTTTCTAATGGGGCTTAATGAGGTCTTTGGCACGGTTTGTACTCAGATTCTGGCGATGGAGCCATTGCCCTGCTGCTAGCAAAGCATACTCTCTGGTACTTCAGGAGGAACGTCAACAAGGAATATATGTTCAGCAAATCAGTCCAGAAAATGTTGCCTATGCTGTTAATAGAGGCAGTAGAAGTATCTCTAAAGGCTCTGGTTCTCTGTCTCGTAGTTCTGGTTCTTTCTCTAACTTCCACAACTCTGGTTGACGTCCTCAGTACACTCACTTTAACAAGTTTGGTCATACAAAGGAGACTTGTTATGAGATTCATGGGTTTCCTCCATCTCGTCGGCCTCCCAAATATAATTGACCCTCTCCTCAGTTGCATATGGCCTCTGATGGTTCTCAGGATAACTCTCTAGTTACTGATATAAGTCTGCTTACTGATACAATTCGGTCAGGTGATATGGTTCCCTCTCATGACACTGCACATTCTGGTTCTCCACTCAGTGGTTCACCACTTCCTCCACTGACCTCAACTCAGTAACAACAACTCATGGCATTTTTAAATGGCGCATCTCCCACGGCCAACTTTGCAGGTATGCAACTTTGTCTGTCTGCTAATAGTCCTGCTTCTTCTAACTCCTGGATCATCGATTCAGGGGCATCTCATCATTTCTCCTACTTTGCTTCTTTAAACTCTCAGTCTGTTTCATCCCTTACACATCCTCCTGTTATGCTTCCTAATGGCAGTAAGTATCCGATTGAGAGTGTTGGAAATCAACAACTCTCTTCACATATTCAATTACAGAATGTTTTTCAAATTCCTAAATTCACATTTAATCTTCTTTCAATTAGTCAACTCACCCAATCGTTGAATTGCTCAGTAACCTTATTTCCTATATTTTGTGTGTTTCAGGACTTGTCCACGAGGATGGTGACTAGGGTGGGACTGCTGTGTGACGGATTGTACCACTATGAGTATTCTACCTCTGCTTCGGTTGTGCTATCTGTTTCCTCTCATATCTGGCATTACCGGTTAGGTCACCCCTCCCCCCATTATGTACACCCTTCTGGTCTACCTTGTTATAAAGGTTTTTGTGATGTATGCCCATTGGCCAAACATACTAGGTCTCCCTTTCCCTCTAGTACATCTTATACTACTGCTTCATTTGAGATTCTTCATTGTGATATATGGGGTCCATATTCGACTCCCTCACATACAAGCTATAGTTACTTTCTTACAGTGGTAGATGATTTTACTCCACTACATGGGTATTTTTGACGAAATTTAAATATGAGATTTTCATCATTTTTTTCAACATTTTTTTTCTATGATACATAATCAGTTTTCTACTTCTGTGAATGTATTAGGTTTGATAATGGAGCCGAATTTCTAACCTCAGCTTTTCAAAATTTACTTCACACTCTAGGTATTAGTCATCAACGTACTTGTGTTTATACCCCTCAACAGAACGGTGTCGTGGAGAGAAAACACCGTTACCTTCTTCAAGTTGCATGCCCATTAAGATTCCAAGCTTACTTACCATTAAAATTCTGGGGAGAAAGTATTCTCATTGCTTGTTACCTTGTAAATAGAGTACCCACACCTTTACTGTCAGGCAAATCTCCTTATGAATTGTTATTTCATAAACCTCCAACATATACTCACTTTAGGACATTTGGCTCATTATGTTATGCTTGGAATTCTTCTCCTCACAAGCATAAGTTTTCTTCAAGATCCATACCCTGTATTTTTGTAGGATATCCTACCCATCAGAAAGCATACAAAGTGTATGATTTGGCATCTCATACTATTTTCACAAGTAGGGATATTCATTTTTTTGAACTACTCGTGCTACTAATCCAAATTTCTGACTTTTCTCCTATTTCAGTTTTACCACACCCAGATGATGTTTTCTCTGATCCTCCATATGTGTCATCAACTGCACCATCATCTTTTGAAAATAGTGCTAGTCCCACCACAAATTCTAATGTCCATGACATTCTACCTACTTGCACCGAATCTGATCATGTATCTCCTATTAGAGAATCTAATAGTGCATTCTCTGATAATGGCCCTGTTTTTGAACCGGTTCCCTCTTCACCTCATATTATTGCACCTGCATTGCCTCTTCGTCGTTCCACTCGCATCTCTAAGCCCAACACACAACTAAGGGACTATGTGTGTACTTTAGTCATACAACAGTACGGTACCCCACAACAACATCTTCTTCTACAGGTATTGTTTATCCTATCCAAAATCAGCTTGGCTTAATGTCTAATTTTGCTTACAGAACTCTTGTTTCCAATTTATGTTCTGATGTTGAACCTCGTACATTCACTCAAGCTAGTAAATTTCCTGAGTGGAGGCAAGCTATGGAAGATGAAATGGGTGCTTTAATTTCTAATCATACTTGGACTGTTGGGCCCTTACCCCTGGATAAACGGGCCATTGGTTAGTAAGTGGATTTACAAAATTAAAAAACATGTAGATGGAACGATTGAACAATATAAAACCCGCTTAGTGCCTAAGGGCTTTACTCAATTGGAGGGCCTAGACTTTCATGAAACATTTGCCCCCGTGGCTAAATTAGTGACTGTACGATGTCTCATTGCTCTTGTTACACATCATCATTGGCCACTTTATCAATTAGATGTAAAGAATGTCTTCCTCCATGGTGACCTCCATGAGGAGGTGTTTATGACGCCTCCACCCGGTTATACTATTGATGGGCTGTCTATAGCTTTGGACATGGTTTGCCACCTTCGAAAGTCCCTATATGGCCTTAAACAAGTGCCTTGCCAATGGATTTGGAAATTTGTGGATGTTGTCTTACTAATGGGTTTTGTTCAGTCAGTGGTTGATGCCTCTCTCTTTACATACTCCAATGGGCCTGTTCACACTATTCTCCTAGTTTATGTTGATGATATCATCATCACCGGCACTATTGAGGCCCATATTACTTCCACTAAAGCCCATCTTCGTAATTGTTTTCATGTTAAGGATTTAGGCCTACTGACATACTTTCTTGGCATTGAAGTAGTCTCCATAGCATCTGGGCTGCTTCTCACACAACAGAAATATTGATGTAAGCCAATTTTGGGCTTATGGAACTATTGGATCGGGAGAGTGGACTTATACAAAATCAAAGGAACCAAAAGGGAGGTGAAGTGCAGAAATGGATTTTGAATTTTTTTTTTAAAAATAAAGAAAGAAAAGGATATAATTGATGGAAGTGAAGGTGGGGTGACTTACTTCTCTTCTAGGATGTAAATCAACTCCAAAGGTGGCCTACAACTCTTCAAGGATGTAGGTGAAGAATAAAATTCCAACTCTTCTAGGATGGAATGAAACTTCTTCAAGATTTCAAGGGAGAACTCTTCTAGGTTCAAGAATTGCACTTAGGCAAATTTCATTCATAAGAATCACTTCCAATTGTCTCTACAATACAAACTATTTTGGTGGCCTTTTATAGGCATAATAGAGAAAATAAAAAGACAATCATATTTTTAAATCCACAATAGAAAAATAAACTCTTCCAATGCAAGGGGTTACTCCAATGAGCATTGATGCAAGTTCCAAAGTCTTGATTCAAGGTCCAAGGTATTGATGTTAGGTTCAATGTCTTGATGCAAGCTCCAATGTAGAGAAGACTCTAGAAATATTGAATAGAAAAGGTCACCTCATTATCCACTAAAGACTTGAAAGGTCACCAAAAAGGGGCTGGTTTTAAGGAGCAAGGGCCAGGTTCATTGGTTCTTTTGTAGCTTGGTTCATACCTTGGTCTTGGGCCAAATGGGCTTTGTAAGCTTGGGCTTTGATGCGGGTCGATCTTCGTAGTTGGACTGCATCATTCCCCCCTTGTGAGAAAGAATTCGTCTCAGAATTCAAGTCTTCTTCATTGGTAGAATCACCCATAAATGGTGTTAAATGACGCACATTGAAAACATCATGAATCTTCATATGGGGTGGAAGCTTGAGCTGATATGCATTGGGATTGATGCGAGCAAGAACTTCAAGAGGTCCAATCTTTCGAGCACTAAGTTTGTTATAGCTTCCAACTGGATGTCGTTCTGGTGGCAAGTAAGCCCAAACATAATCACCGGGTTCATAGATTACCTCACGGCGCCGCTTATCAAAGGCCTTCTTGTAGAGCTTTGTCTTGTCTTGAAGCTTTTGATACACACTTTCATGGATTTGTCTCATTTCAGAAACAATATCATCAACTTTGCCGATTGATTTTTCTGGAAATGGAATGGGTGAGAGGTCAAGTGCTGACTTGGGTTGTCTCCCATAAACAATGACAAATGGACTATAACTTGTAGTTCGATTCACCGAACAATTAAAGGCAAACTCACCAAGTGATAACCGATTTTCCCAAGAGCGGGGGTTGTCATCGATCAAGGTCTGCAACAAGTTTCCCAAAGATCGGTTGACTACTTCAGTTTGGCCATCGGTTTGAGGGTGGAACAGCGTACTAAACTGCAGTTTGGTGTCAATATTTTTCCAAAGTTGTCGCCAAAAATGACTAAGGAATTTCGTAGCTCGATCAGAAGTGATAGTCTTAGGGAGACCATGCAATTTGTAAACTTCTTTAAAGAAAAGATCGACGATACGGGATGCATCCATTGTTTTGCGACAAGGAATGAAGTGGGCCATCTTTGAGAATCTATCAAAAACCACAAAAATTGAATCCATACCTCGAAGTGTGCATGGCAATCCAAGGATAAAATCCATAGATATGTCTTCCCAAGGAGCTTGTGGTATGGATAAGGGTAAATAGAGGCCTGCATTGGTGTTTTGTCCCTATCCCACTTGGCATTTTCGACACTTCATCACATGACGGTGCACATCTTTCTTGAGGTGGGGCCAAAAGTACTTAGTCGCAACTAAGTGTAGTGTCTTGTCTCTCCCAAAGTGTCCTCCGTTATGTATCTCTTCAATCACCTTTTTTCGTAAGGAACAATTTGGAATGCATAAGCGATTTCCTTTGAAAAGGAAACCATCACAAAAAGTAAAATCGACAAGGACCTTGTCTTTTGCATCTGAGAGGAGTTTGGAGAAGTATTCATCCTCTTCATAAAGTTCTTGAAAAGATTCAAAGCCAAGTACAGTACTACGCATCATAGAGAGCAAACCCTTCTTGCGACTAAGAGCATCGGCAACTCGATTTTGAACACTGGCCTTGTGCTTGATATGGAAGTTGAATTCTTGAAGATACTCCGCCCATTTTGCTCTTCGAGAATTGAGCTTTTGTTGACCTGAAATGTACTTTAGAGCTTCATGACCAGTGTACAAAATAAACTCCCTATGAATCAAATATGGCCTCCAATACTCAAGGGTACGAAAGAGAGCATAAAACTCTAAATCGTAAGTACTATAACGGAGCTTAGCACCATTCAATTTTTCGCTAAAGAAAGCGACGGGACGTCCTCCCTGACTCAAGACTCCTCCAATGCCGGTTCCGGAAGCATCACAATGTACTTCAAAAATAAGATCAAAATTTGGAAGAGCTAAAATCGGGGCAGTGCTTAACTTTTCTTTGAGTTGCTCAAAACTTCGTTGGGCTTCATTGGTCCATTCGAAGACTCCCTTTTTTATGCAAGAAGTGAGTGGGGCTACTAAAGAACTGAAATGGGTAATGAATCGCCGATAAAATGATGCCAATCCATGGAAGCTTCGAACATCATGAACATTGGTTGGAGTTGGCCATTCTTGAATTACTTTAATCTTTGCATTATCAACGGAGATGCCATCCTGGGAGATGTTGAAACCTAAGAAGAGAATTTCCTCCACCATGAAGTAGCACTTGTCAAGGGCTGCATAGAGACTCTCCTTCCTTAGGGTAAGTAGCACTTCTTGGAGGTGCTGCAAATGCTCATTAGTAGTCTTACTATAAATAAGAATATCATCAAAGTAAACCACAACAAATCTTCCAAGGTAAGGCTTCAAGATTTGGTTCATAAAACTCATGAAAGTGGATGGGGCATTTGACAATCCAAATGGCATGACTAGCCATTCAAATAGTCCATCTTTGGTCTTGAAAGCCGTCTTCCATTCATCTCCCGGTCTGATTCGGATTTGATGATAACCACTTTTCAAATCAAGCTTTGAGAAAATGGTAGAGCCAGATAGATTGTCCAAGAGATCATCAAGGCGGGGAATGGGAAAACGGTACTTGACCGTGATCTTGTTGATGGCTCGGCTATCAACACACATCCTCCATGTTCCATTCTTCTTTGGCACTAAGAGTGCAGGCACAACACAATGACTAAGGCTTTCTCGAATGAACCCTTTAGATAAGAGTTCTGTAACTTGCCATTGCAACTCGGCATGTTCGATTGGACTCATCCGGTAATGAGGTAGATGGGGAAGAGGTGCACCAGGTATCAAATCAAGTTGATGCTGAATTTCTCTCATCGGAGGGAGACTTGAGGGTAGGTCGAATGGAAATACATCTTGAAACTCACTTAATAGTGGTTTCACTTGGTCTGGGATGATTGACATTTGTACATCATACTCCGATTTGTTTAGCATTATATACACAACATCTACGCCTTCCATAGCACCCTTTACATCCTTTATTGTGAGCAAATTTTGGGTTGGAGAATTTTCCATCATTGGAGACTTGAGAGGCTCCTTGCTAGGTGCCAAAATAATTCTTTTTTTATCAAATTCAAAAGAATAAGTGTTATTCCTCCCATCATGAGTAGTTCTCCGATCAAATTGCCAAGGACGACCAAGAATGATGTGACTAGCATCCATGGGTAATACATCACACCATATTTTATCATAATATGTAGATGCAATGGAAAGATGAACAAGACATCGTTTGGAAATGGTTACCTCACTACCGTGCTTTAGCCAAGACATTTTGTATGGTGTAGGATGTTCTTTCAAGTCCAATTTCAACTTTCGAGTTGCCTCTTCTGAAATTACATTCTCACAACATCCAGAATCAATGATGAGTTGGCATACCTTACCGGAAATGGTACATGCTGTGTGGAAGATATTATTGCGTAACCATCGGTCTCCATTTTCTTGCTTTGGGGTGAGAAATATCTTTCTCATCATGAGGAGTTCTCCGGTATCGGCATAGAGCACTTCTCCATCTTCTTTATGATCTTCCTCTAAAAGATCATCATTATCGACATCCTCAGCATCGAATTCATTTTCTTGGTCCTCAAAACCCAACAAGGCACCTTTACCCTTATGAGAGTTTTTAAAATTTTGACAATTACTTGCTCGGTGGCCAATTTCTCCACAAGAATAACATTTTGTACCGACAGAGGAACTTGAACCGGTTTGGGTGGTAGGATTAGTAACCTTTGGTTGAGTAGACAACTTTTTCATGTTAGAGGAATGGTCTAAATAATTACTTGGTTTAGTAGTACTCACCGGATTCCGATTTGATCGATTGGAGGTGAAAGTAGATTGTTGTTTCCGACCTCGAGAATGTTCCACCTTAAGGGCTCTTTGATGTGCATCTCCCACATCCCAAATGTCAAGGACTTCAAGGGCCTCTTGAATGTAAGATTGGAGCCCATTCAAGTATTTGTTCACAAGTACATCTTCCGGATCTATGATGTTGTTACGAATCACCAACTCATTGAACTCATTGGTGTATTGGTCTACCGTGCGTGTACCTTGCCTCAAATTTTGGTACCGTTGATAGAGCTCTCTCTTATATCCCTTGGGAAGGAAGTATTTTTCATCTTATCTTCCATCTTTCTCCATGAAGTGATGGGAGCTTTGCCAATGGATTGACGTGTTTGCTTCTCACGTCGCCACCAAGCGATGGCCTTGCCTCGAAGGCGCATGGAGATGATGCCAACCCGACGATTGTCCGGGACATTTCTATGCTCAAAAACTTCATTTACAAGAGTTAGCCAATCAAGAATTTCATCAGGAGGATCAGTACCTGAAAACTCTGGAATATCCCTATGGACTTCTTTTTCCCAGTCCCGTTCTCGACCTCCTTGAGGGTAGTGTGGACGAAACCCTCTTGTTATGGGTTCGGATCCTTTCGATAAGGAATCATCCGATCTATCTTCTCTTGAATTTGATGGATTGTTACCATCTCGTAGTCTCTGAACCTCAAGAGTAAGGTTTTGAATTTGTTCTTGCATTTGTTGTTGTATTTGTAAGGCTTGTGCTAATGCATCATCATTGATGGTGGTAGTGCAACTACCTCGGCCACTTAGACTACCTCGACCACCTCGAAATTTTGGACCCATAATATCTCTCCTCCTTTGCTCTGATACCAAATGATGTAAGCCAATTTTGGGCTTATGGAACTATTGGATCGGGAGAGTGGACTTATACAAAATCAAAGGAATCAAAAGGGAGGTGAAGTGCAGAAATGGATTTTGAATTTTTTTTTTAAAAATAAAGAAAGAAAAGGATATAATTGATGGAAGTGAAGGTGGGGTGACTTACTTCTCTTCTAGGATGTAAATCAACTCCAAAGGTGGCCTACAACTCTTCAAGGATGTAGGTGAAGAATAAAATTCCAACTCTTCTAGGATGGAATGGAACTTCTTCAAGGTTTCAAGGGAGAACTCTTCTAGGTTCAAGAATTGCACTTAGGCAAATTTCATTCATAAGAATCACTTCCAATTGTCTCTACAATACAAACTATTTTGGTGGCCTTTTATAGGCATAATAGAGAAAATAAAAAGACAATCATATTTTTAAATCCACAATAGAAAAATAAACTCTTCCAATGCAAGGGGTTACTCCAATGAGCATTGATGCAAGTTCCAAAGTCTTGATTCAAGGTCCAAGGTATTGATGTTAGGTTCAATGTCTTGATGCAAACTCCAATGTAGAGAAGACTCTAAAAATATTGAATAGAAAAGGTCACCTCATTATCCACTAAAGACTTGAAAGGTCACCAAAAAGGGGCTGGTTTTAAGGAGCAATGGCCAGGTTCATTGGTTCTTTTGTAGCTTGGTTCATACCTTGGTCTTGGGCCAAATGGGCTTTGTAAGCTTGGGCTTTGATGCGGGCCGATCTTCGTAGTTGGACTGCATCATTAAATGATGCAGTCCAACTACGAAGATCGGCCCGCATCAAATATGCATTTGACATAGTAAAAGACTCTGGGCTACTTGCTACTAAACCTAGCCCATTTCCAATGGAGCAAAATTTAAGGTTGGATAAAGACATAGGCCTATTACTGGCTGACCCAACGGTTTATAGACGGTTAGTGGGTAGACTAATCTATCTAACCGTAACTAGGCCCGATCTTTGTTTTGCTATTCATATATTAAGTCAATTTATGCACGAGTCACGAGATCCTCATCTTCAAGTAGCCATTCGGGTAGTTTGATATAATAAAGGGACACTTTCTGTTGGGGTTCATATGCTCTGTAATAATAGTCCTGTTATTATGGGCTATTCCAATTCAGATTGGGCCAGCTGCCCTTTTACTAGACGATCTACCATAGGCTACGTTGTATTCTTTGGGTCTAGTCCAATATCATGGAAAATCAAGAAGCAACCAACGGTGTCCAGATCTTCAGCCGAAGCTGAGGATCGTGCCCTTGCAATGCTTACATCTGAACTAACTTGGCTTAAGTCTCTCTTTCATTATTTGGGGTTTTCATACATGTTTTCTATGCTGATCTACTGTGACGATCAGACAGCCATTCATATTTTTGCCGACCCCATGTTTCGTGAGCACACAAAGCATATAGTAGTGGACTGTCACTTCATCAGAGAGAAAATTCTTCTAAAAGTGATCCAACTATTTCATATTAGATCCAAGTTTCAACGTGCTGATCTCTTAACCAAGGCTTTGGGCCAAGGACCATTATCATTTCTCATTGACAAACTTGGATTACGGCTTTGCCCTTCATCTGAGGGGGTGTATTAAACATGTGTATTTCTGTGTAATTTCCAATTTTACCCTTGATTAGATGTAGGCTATAAATAAACCTTTATGTATAGTTTTTTGATATATGAAAAATCTCATAACTCAGTTCGAGTCTCTCTCACTGACCATGTCTTGATAACCCCCACCACCAACATCTACAAAATCAACATGCCAAGTACTTTCTAATTCCTCCAAATTCTCTGTTTATTCTGCTAATTGTTTGATTTGATCGAATTTGATTATTCGGGAAGAATGACATCAAGGTACAAGTTGACGATGGGAATGTTATGCTTATTGTTTTCCATAGTTAGGGTTAAGAAATTCCGGCGAACTCCCAGCCGGCGAGGTTTGGGGTAGATCGGCTTTAAGGAAAATAAAAAAAATCCCAATATATATATATGAAAATGAATAGTATTGAGGGTAAAAAGGTGTTTTTAATTATTTTGTGAACTTAAACAACCGTTTAGGTGTCTTCAGGGAGTGTTAAGAATATTATTGCAAACAAAGATGGATGGGTGACATTAAGACATACTACAGGAGGTGTGATAGATATTTTCCCTAAAATTAAACTTAAAGTGAACATCCAATAATAGGCAGCCACCTATGGTGGATCGGACAACCATAAAACATATAAAAATGAAAATTTACAAACTTCTCTCTTGAGACTTGATCACTAGACCTTGAGGTAGTATTACCTATGATACAAAAGTAGACCATTAGTCTAGAGTTAAAGGACCTTATAATTATAACCGATGTACAGTTGAATCCATAATGTTCATTATAATTCATCACTTATTAAATAATCAATTTATTTAAGCCTTCCTTAATATAATTTCTTGATCTATAAACATAAGAATTCCATTAAATAAGGTACATAGAAAAATGTTTACCTTTTTGAATGGCATGGTGGAATTTACTAAAATATCCTTATTCCTCGTATAAGTTTTCTCCACTTGTCATAACAAGGTAAAGGGAAAATTTTCCTCTATCCTAGCTACACGGGGTTGTTACACCTCGTGTCTTTAGGATCCGATGGGATTACTAAATGAATAAAATGAGGTGGCATGTGGGCCACCCACTCACAGGATATTCACTTGTAAGTCATGCTCTCTAGCCAAGATCTGTACTTCTAACATACATATGGAAGTCATTACCAAATACATTACGATTCCATACTTTGGTAAGCAGAATTCAAAACTAGAACCAAACCATTTAAACCGATTATGGAAATTAAACTTTGTTAGTGAATTTTTAGACATGTTTGGTCCCAATTGGATCTAGGCCTACTACTGGTAACTCGAACCAATTGTTGGGAATGGAACTGTTAACAAATCGATTTGTGAACCAATAACTTGGACCGATTATAAAACAAAAATCGAAACAGACAAGAACTATTAAACTAGAACGGTTTGAAAACCGAAAACAAAAATTGATTATTAATTTCAAAAGTTGAAACTCTTTATTAAAATGGATTCGGTTTTGGTTTTCACAGATTGAACCAAAACTGAGACCGGACCCATTTATTGAAACCGAACCGTTTAATAACTTTAGTATTGACAATGTCATTACTGGAATCGTAACCCCAACTTTAGTGGTACAGCCTTGTGCCTGGTTTACAGCCTCTATCCATCACATGAATCAAGCTTGACATTCACTTGTTCTATAACGCAATCCATGCCATGCATTTCTCTCTCTCTTCCTCCCCACCCCCCCCCCCCCCTCTCTCTCTCTCTCTCTCTCTCTCTCTCTCTCTCTCGTGCTAATCTGCCAGAATATCGGCCAACAGTTCGGCCACTAGCTTGCCATTGAAGGACATTCAGAGAACTTAAAACCCGAACTCCCATCAGTACAACACTAACGCTTCTATTTTAAAAATCAACAACACCCTCATTAATTTTCTTTGAGAATAATTAATCTACACGTTTCTGCATGTGCAGGTGTTAAAATTGAATTTAATTTGAAATCCTGTCAGTTTGATTTCGATCCAGATTAAACCGAAATTGAACTTCATTGAGTCGTACTAAGGCTGTGTTTTTTAGAGTTTGGTTCAAAATTGAAACTAGAACGAACCAATAGGTCCAATTGAAATCAAAATCGAACCTGTCTTGATAATAGATCAATAAGAGTCCATTAAATAAATTTTTTACTAAATATATACATATATTGGTTTGAAAGAGCCTATTAAGTCAACTTGTTACTATATATACACATGGTAAAGCAAAATTGAATCGAGAACAACTGATAATAGACTGATAAAAACCCATTAATCCAGGATTCACATCGTCTCCTCCCAGTGATTTTGGGAGGACGCGGCAACCTATCTCAGATGGTTGCCACGTGGTTCTCGGATGAATCTGAGACCCACGTCTGAGCCGACAACCCCTGTCAGCACAGCTTGTCAACTGGGTGTCGGCTCGGACGTGGGTCTCGGATTCACCGAGAACCACGTGGCGGCCATCCAGGACAGGTTGCCACTGTCCTCCCAGAACCACTGGGAGAACAGGATGTGAATCCATTAATCCAGCTCCATAAAAGCCAAAAATGACGTAGACCAAAACTGAAAACTAAATTTTTTTATTGGACCATAATTGGGTCAGAGTGTATAAGATTGAAACCGATTCTGCCAACCGCAGCCGAACCAAACCGGACCATTGAATTCACATCTTTCCTTTTTGTTTCCACAAATGCCCCTTTGTATATTTTTTACGGCACTAAATAAATGGGACAGATAGAATCCCGACCCTAAGTCCTTAACCATCAGTCAGGGTACAGCTACTAACATGCAATAGGAACTGAACTCAAATCTTCCCTTCAACTCCGGCAGTTTTGGATTTCCTCATGCCGGGGAAAGGCATGAGAGGATTTGAATCCGAGGTTTTGATGACCGTCCCAAAGCTTTGACCAAGATTAAATATCCCGTAAAGCGTTTAATAAAAAATCATGATGTTCCCTCATCAAATTTCGAAGTTCTGACTTAAGTTGAAGCTTATATGCTACGATTACAGATCATTAAAGAAAAATTAATTTACCAAAAAAAAAAAAATTAAAGAAAAATTTACATGTCAAGGAATAATTCTCAGAAAACTATATAAGAATAGCAAGAGTCAAGAGAGATCCAAAGAAAAATTAAGGTATGATCATGAAGGTCTTAAGAATCCACTACGTTGTGATCTTGTTGCTCTTCTTTCTGTCAAAGGTTACAGAAATCCAAGCAGGTGATGTAAAACCAGAAACGGTCACCTGCAAGATCAAGACTAAATGCCATCTCAAGAGTAAGAAGTGTCCTGCCCAGTGCCCCAAGGTCAAACCTACCCACCATAAAGCTAAAGCTTGCGCCTTCGACTGTACCTCCCCCAAATGCGAGGCTGTTTGCGAAGGTAAGACATTCTTTCTCCTACTAATTCTCAGTTTCGGACGCTTTAGTTTTCTTTCTGTTATTGTTGTTATGTTATCTATTTGATGTCAGGGATCGGATGTTTTGTATTCGGTTCAATGGGTAAATGGGTCCTTAGAAGCCCGTAGAATTATATGGGTATTTTGGTAAATCTATCGGTATAAGATTCTTCATAAATTTATAGTGATGGCAATCTTTGTAGCAAGAGGAGACGTGTAATGAGAGTATGAAATGTTGGAAAAACATCCTTTGTATGAGGATCCTAACCACCTAAAGTGGATCGGGACACTCATCGATTTTGAATGGGTGGGGTCCCCACTACAGAGGCTCCCAATCTTTAATTGTAATCTAATTCTCTATTGATAGCAGTTATCTGTCTTCTCCTGGACAGAAAGGCAATGAATCTTGCTTAACCATGTTAATTTTTGTGTTTTGCCGTGTGAAATTGTAATTTTTTTTCTATTTCGTCGTGATTAGACATTTTTTTTTTTTGAATCCTCGCAGATCGCAAGCCAAACTGCAATAGCCCTGGTGCTGCATGTCATGATCCCCGTTTCATCGGTGGAGATGGTATTGTCTTCTATTTCCATGGCAAAAGCAATGAGCAATTTGCCTTAATCTCAGATCCCAATCTCCAAATTAATGCGCGGTTCATCGGCCACCGACCAGCTGGAAGAACCCGAGATTACACATGGATTCAAGGCTTAGGACTCATGTTCGAATCTCACACCTTTACTCTTGAAACTACGAAGGCAGCAAAATGGGAAGAAGAGGTTGACCACCTACAATTCTCTTATGATGGAAAGCCTCTCACAGTACCAGAAGGTCACCTCTCTGAATGGAATTCCCCACAAGAAGATATTAAAGTGGAGAGAACATCAAGCAAGAACAGTGTCACAGTTACACTCACAGATGTTGCAGAGATTTCAGTTAATGTTGTTCCTGTGACAGAGCAGGATAACAAAGTCCACAATTACCAGATACCTTCCGATGATTGTTTTACCCACTTGGAAGTACAGTTCAGATTCTTTGGCCTCTCCTCAAAAGTTGAAGGTGTTCTTGGAAAGACCTACAGGCCAGATTTCAGGAATCCGGCAAAACCAGGTGTGGCTATGCCTATAGTTGGAGGTGAGGACAAGTATAGAACCTCATCTCTACTTTCTTCAGACTGTGCTAATTGTGTGTTCTCTCCAACTAGTGGTGAGGCCATAAAGAACTCATTAGTGATGGATTATGGCACACTAGACTGCAGCCATGGCGGCAGTGGCAAAAATGGAATAGTTTGTATGGATACGAGCATCAAACTGGGAGTGGAGTGACCAGAGCTTCGAATCAGAGAGAAGTGGGAAAGGAGTGTTCTACATTAAAGGTTACCTACCAGCATTCCTTTTGTCAGAATAAAAAAAATATTAAAAATGACATTTATATTTATGTCCACCGATCACCCAATAAAGCACTCTGTCCGGGCTGAAAATGGGCCTAGGTATGCTGTTGCCTAGATCAGGCATGTTTTAGTTTTTGTTCTTGTTTTGCTGTTATTGTTGGGTTTCTAGCGAGCTTCCAGCTTGTGATGTTCTTCTCTCTTGGATCAATAAATTTCCATTCAGACTTACCTAAGAGTGTAAAATTGAAAACTTAAAACAGGATTTTTTTTTTTTTTGTTGTTTTCATATTCGTAGAATTTGGGATTTACGAATAAAACGTGAAATTTTGTATAGTTTCAGAAAGCGCGAATTTTTCCAAATTAATTAATGGAAACAAGCTGGATTCGGGAGAATTATTTGAAAAAATCAGTTCCGGTGAATTATTCCCAAATAATTCGGCAAATTAAAGGACAAAGGTGAGAAAGATAAGGATGGTGCACTTTGAACCCTGAAGTCCGAGGCTGCTTACCCAACCCCTACTTTGAGTACTTTCTTTTCCCTTGAACAACCCCACTCCTGTAGCAGTTTATTTCTGACTTGCCAACACCCCCATGGCCCCATCTCCATCCTCCCTCGTCTTTAGCATCTCCACCATTCTTCTCATTCCATCTCCCAACCCCTTTCGTAGAGCTATCGGATTTGTTGGGAAAATAACCTGTATAAGAATTTTTCTTCTCCACCTTTTTTTTTCTCGAGAGAGGAATGGGAGGATAGAGATGTGGAAATCAGGACCAAGGGCAATATAGGAAAAGTTATTCTATTTGATTGCCGATGTCAAGGTCTTTAGACATCCATTCTTTTTAACGTACAATTATTGGATTATCACAGAAACTACAAAATATGGAGGCATATTTAGTACTTGAGATAAGAGTGAGGGGTTTTGCTCTAAAAAATAGTCATTGATACTGGATCGTTGTCAAGTATGAAAAAAAAACCCATTTAAGAATTTTGAAGGAGGAAAAAAGTTTGTTTTTTGGGTAATCCGTGTTTGAGAATAAGAGCAAGTATATATAATATTGGAAAAAAAAATTCAATTCACTTCTATATATGTGTACTCTCTAGGGGGTGATGGGGTTCCATCACCGGCGATAGGGTATGTTTAGATTATGAAATCCAATGGATATGAATAGTGATGGAATCTTTCCAAAGTGCACCCTCATTTAGAGATATGCGTATGAATATGTATGTGAATGTGAATTACTATAAGAAAATGCCTAAAAAACATAGAGAATATACATATGAGGAATATTCGTATAATTAGGTATTTACAAATAAAACGTGAAATTTTTTATAGTTGTAGAAAGCGCAAATTTTTCCAAATTAATCAATGGAAACAAGTTGGATTCAGGAGAATTATTTGAAAAAATCAGTTCCGATGAATTATTCTCAAATTCTTGCCGACCTTTAGCCAAAAAAAAAAAAAAAAAACCAATTTGTAATGTCTTAAAACAAGTTTTTTTTTTGGTAAACCAAGGTTACAGAAAAATGCAAAAAAAAAAAAAAAAAAAAAAAAAAACAAAACCACTCATGTAGCTACGTGAAAATTGGTAAACTGGAAAAACCATGAGAACGCAATGTTAATTGACATTTACCAATATGTAATGTCTTAAAATACATTTTTTTAGTAAACCAAGGTTAAAAAAAAAAACTCACTCATGTAGTTACGTGAAATCGACAAACTTGAAAACCATGAAAATATGGTGTTAATTGACATTTGCCAATGTGTAATGTCTTAAAATACATTTTTTTTAGTAAATCAAGGTTAAGATAAAAAAATAAATAAATAAATAAAAAAAAACCTCATGTCGTTACATGAAATCAACAAACTAGAAAAATCAAGAAAATGCGGTCTTAAATGACATTTACCAATGTGTAATGTCTTAAAACAAGTTTTTTTTTTGGTAAACCAAGGGTATAGAAAAACACAAAAAAAAAAAAAAAAAAAGACTCATTTATTTATAGGAAATCGATAAACTGAAAAAATCAGAAAAATGCGGTGTTAATTGATATTTACCAATGTGTAATGTAAACCAATGTACCTAGGGTAGTATAAGGGACGCATATATGCATCATTGTTTTCTCATTTACATGTTTTTCTATTATTGTGGATGGGGATCTGCTTAGGGCCAAATGCCAAAAGTGAAGCTATTCTACCCATGATTTTATGTACACCTTTATTTTTATTTTTTAATATTAATGTTTTGCTGACCTTTCGTAAAAAAAAAAATAAAAAAAAATAAAAAAATCCTATGTGTAATGTCTTAAAACACATTTTTTTTTGATAAATCGAGGTTATAGAAAAATGCATTAAAAAAAAAAAAAAACCATTCATGTAATTACGTGAAATCGACAAACTAGAAAAACCAAGAAAACACGGGGTTAAGTAACATTTACTAATGTGTAATGTGTCTGAAAACCCGTTTTTTGGTAAACCAAGGTTAAAGGAAAAAAAAAACCCATGTAGTTACGTGAAATTGGCAAACTAGAAAAACGAAGAAAATGTGATATTAAGTGGTATTTAGCAATGTGTAATGAATTACTGATCTCCCCCTTACCAATGTGTAATGACTTAAAACCCTTCTTTCTTCGAAAACCAATGTTATAGAAAAAGGAAAAAAAGAAAAAAAGAAAACCTCTACCCATGTGTTTCTCGTTAGCCAAAAAATAAAATCTGTAAAGATTGTCCATTTATGTTGCTTATTTCACCATCCCCAAAATCTCGGCTTTTCCTAGAAATCTTGAATTAGTTGAACTGGTATAAAATTAGTTCCTATTATATATATATATATATATATATATATATGTCCTATGTTGGATAATGAAACATTGAGGAATCTTTCGTTGTTCATAATCTTATTACAATCAGTAATTGCCTGAGCTTCCTTCAACAAGTCGGATTTGCAAGAGAGGAAGCACAAAGGCAAGCGTAGGCGAGTTTCGAAACTCGGTGCCTAAGTTAGAACAGAGCACAAGCAGTATGGAGCTCAGTATGAAAATGAGCTCTTTAAAAGTGGGCCTAGTAGAAAGAGATTGATTGTAAAGAATTTTATCATATACCTTCGGAGTGTGCTGTGTAAGATTTTTAATCCTAATAAACTCATTCCTATCAATCCCATATGAAGAATAAAACACATTGAACAGTAACATAATCAAATAAAATAGATGTGACATACCTCTTCGTTGAAGATTGATTTTCATCCTTGTCTTTTAATTGATTCCCAGTAGAGATCTTCTACAGTCTCATCTCCCTTGGGTATGGGTCCCTTTGATTTCACGCAGAGAGAGACTATAGGGACCCTGCTTCATATTTATAATGACTGCATATCAAATCTATTCCAATCCCATAATGGAATAGATTTGGTTTATAATAAATAAGAGATAATCAATCAATCCTTGATTAGATTCCCACTAGTTATAAAAAACAAGTAAGATAATGTTGCCTATAATAATACGATCAAAATATTTTATAATCTCCCACTTAGGCTACATTATTCCATAAAACTGTTATAAACTAGTGTGGCCATGAAAACCATTAATTAAAAATCAGATTATCCCAAAACCCTTTTTCCTTCTAACAAGCAGACTAATGTTGAACAACAACAGAAGATACACCTCAATCATATGGCATACAACTTTCTGTTATTACAAACAGAAGTCTCCTTGATAATATTGACCCTGGCTTGTCGCCTTTTGAAACTTGGCTTAATATTGCCTTTATGTTTTGGCTTAATACCGCCTTTTTGAGACTTGACTTAATATTGTTTTTTGGGTCCTGACTTAATACTGTCTTTTGTGTTCTGACTTAATACTGTCTTTTGTGTTCTGTCTTAATACTGTCTTTTGTGTTATGATTTAATATTGTCTTTTGTGTTCTAGCTTAATACTACCTTTTGTGTTCTGACTTTAATACTGTCTTTTATGTCATGACATGTTAATAAAACTTTTATTCAGACTAGCAAGAGTGTAAATGCTACATCATAAAAAGAAACAATGATATTCATCACTATGTCCATAAAAATCACAGACAAAATAATACAATCAAGAATCAATGTAGATATATGGTTTCCTTTACAAAATTACAACAAAAGACTCGATTATGTCCATGCTAGAAACATGATCCTTGAAGACTCCCACAGGTAGGGCCTTTGTTAAGGGATCAGTAACCATATCTACCGTCGAGACTTTTTCTGCAATGATGTGATTATCATCAATATTTTCCTTTACTAATAGATACTTGATATCAATGTGCTTTAAAGCACCAGTCTTCTAGTTATTCTTAGAGAAAGATATAGCTGACTGACTGATTATCACAATACACTAATAATGGTCTGGAGATGATTTTCATAGTTTTCAGACTAGAAATGAAATTTCTCAGCCAGATTGCCTGTTTTGTGGCCTCGAACAATGCCACGACCTCTGCCTCCATAGTAGAAGATGCTAAAATTGTTTGCTTCACTCTTTCAGGAAACAGCTCCTCCAGCATCGTGAAGATGTATCCTGATGTGGATTTCCTGTCATCAGGGTATCCACTGTAATCTGCATTAGAATAATCCACAATCTCAAGGGTATCATTACTGCCATAGGTAAACATATAATCTTTTGTCCTCTGTAAATATCGCAGGACTTTCTTCACAACTGTCCAGTGAGCCAAACCTGTATTTGACTGAAAACATCCCAACACACTTACTACAAAAGCGATATCAAGGCGAGTGCAAACCTGTGCATACATATGACTCCCTACTACAGATGCGTAAGGCTTATCAGTCATAGACCTTCTTTCATTCTCATTCCTAGGGCACTGGGTCTTGTTTAACTTGTCTCCCTTGCCGATGGGTGCCTCACCAGTCGAACAATTTGACATATTGAATCTCTTGAGTATACGATCAATATAGGCCCTTTGAGACAATCCCAATAGTCTACGCCTTCTGTCACGACTGATTTCAATACCCAGGACAAAAGAACCCTCACCTATATCTTTCATTTCAAAGTTCTCTGATAGAAAACGCTTGGTCTCTGCAAGCAAACCCAAATCACTACTAGCAAGCAAAATGTCATCTACATACAACACCAAAAAGATGAACTTATTCCTACTGATTTTGTGATAAATCTATTGATCAATAGCTCTCAACAAAACCAAAGGAGGATATAATCTGATGGAACTTTAGATACCATTGTTTAGAAGCTTGTTTGAGACCATAAATAGATTTGTTGAGTTTACAAACCATTCCTTCCTTGACTTATACCTCAAAACCTTCTGGTTGTCGCATGTAAACTTTCTCAATCAAGTCTCCATTTAAAAAGATTTTTTTTACATCCATCTGATGTAATTTCAGATCATAATGAGCCACAAGCGCCATAATAAATCTGAAGGAATCCTTCGAGGAGACTGGATAAATGTCTCCTTGAAGTCAACTCCCTCTCTCTGTGTGAATCCCTTAGCTACTAGCCTGGCCTTGTAGGGCTCAATTCTTCTCCTAGAGTCACACTTAGTCTTGAAAACCCATTTGGAGCCTATGGGTTTACAAGAATCAGGTAAATCTACAAGCGTCCAAACACCATTATTGGTCATCGATAACAATTCATCTTTCATAGCTTCTAACCATTTTGGTGCATTAGAGTTATTCATGGCATTCTCAAAACTAGAGGGATCTATTGCATTAACCAATGTCAAACTCTCCTTCATTCAAGTATAGAATGTAGTCAAAGGAGATAACACTCTTGCATTACCTAGTGGATTTCCTGACCACCTCTTCAGGTTCTGCAATCAATACTAGTGCCGTAGGTTGTTCAGGTACCTCAGTCCCCGCAAATTCCTCTGCCATTGGTGGGACCATGGGATGCATAACAGTAGGCACAATAGTGTTAGAAATCACTAAATTAGGAAATACAAGGACTTCATCAAACTCCAAGCTTCTTGGTTTTACTAATTCGCATGAGTCTTCAATGAACTTGACATGAACAGTCTCAACTATCTGATTGGTGGAACTGGGACAATAAAATCTAAACCCCTTGGATCTATCAGGATAGCCAACAAAATGACAATTGATTGTCCTTGGATCCATAATATTTTTATACGGATTACATAATCTGGCTTCTGCTCTACATCCCCAAACATGTATATGATTCAAATTCAATTTTCTGCCAGTCCATAATTCAAAAGGGATTTTGGGAATAGATTTACTTGGCACCCTATTTGTCACACCCCAATTCCGGCTGAACCAGAAGTGTGAGTGAACCGGTACTAAACCCCGGTTCACACCAGGGTCTCGAAAGATCATGTCAACCAATCATCCCTGAGAAAACTAACACAATCCAGAGTAATACAAGCAGCGGAAATAATTTATAACAATGAGCTGAACTAAATGATAAATTAAAATAATTAATCCAATTATTTCATCATCCATCAAAATTTAAATAATATTTAATTACAAGCTTAACAAAAAATAAAAGAATAAACCAATCACAAAGGAAAGACACAGAAGGAGCACTCGCATAACGCATCATGCTCGTCCTCCACACTCTGTGTCTCCAGGGCAGCCATCGTACTGTAGGCTGGGGCGGTCACAAAGTCCTCCACCGTATACCCTGCATCCAAATCTGAAAAGAGATATATATATCGGGGTGAGCTACAACACAGCTCAGTAAAGCACAAGACCAATGCAACATCCATATGCATGAGATAACATTACAATTTGGGCCAAGTATAACTTGCAAATGTGCTATGGTAAGGTTTGGCGACCACCGCACCTCCATGCACGAGAGTGTGAGCACACCCAACAGTCAGGCACCTACCACACTACTGCTGTTGCCCCACATCACTCACTCCGGTATAGAGATAGGACTCGAGTCTGGCGGGCAGGAAGAACCACAATCCCACATCCTCCCCCTGATACCCCATACCGTACCAATACCTAAACCCCTATTGGCAAGGGCTTGCAAGTGGGTTTCGTTTCTAACCAGTCCTAGATGTCAATACATGTAGGCTCCACCCTAGTACAGCCGTCTACGGCATAGGGATAGAGCTAGAGCGTGCAGGCCAGGCTGGAGACCACAATACCTCACCTCTCCCTGATACCCTACCCGCAACAAGCATACCGAGATGGAACTATACGCAAGTAGGCCCTATCCCAACATCACTCCCTATGGCATAGGGATAGAGCTAAAGCGTCATGGCCAGGTCAACGTCGATGTTGGAGATCACCATGCCACATCACTGTGGCCAGATCAACGTCAACATCGGAGACCACTTGCCATAACCTCCCCCTGATACCCCACCCACACCAAGCATGCTAAGATAAGGTACTACTGAAAGGTGTCGGGGTGAGGAATGATCCCAGGCCCCTGGCCCTTCCCATTCCACACTCCAACTAAAACAATCACATGTCTAACATCCATCACACCTAGCATATGAAATGCATGAACAGATAAATCAAATAGAATTTACACTACATGACATGTAATATGCACAATCCATCAAACAAAGCATATAAATTGATACAGAAAATAAAGAGCTCTCTAAGGTTTATTATTAATTCTTTAATTTAAGTTTCGGGTCTTATCCCTTACCTGACGCGTGGTATCAATCCCTTTCGGCGTCAGAAATTTCACATACAAGTCCTACACAATCATATTTACATGTTAATTTCCATTTATTAGAGTTTTAGAAACCAAAACCAGGCTTTCCCAAACAAACAGAGCTCGGAACACATACCGGTCTCGCACATACCAGTCGCAGGATAGTGCAACCGGTATGGTGAGACCGGTATACATACCGGATGCACACATACCGGTCTCACTCAGATCTGGCTGAGTGCGACCGGTATGGTACCAGCGGTATACACCGCGGCCCATACCGCTGGACTTGCCCAAGGGTATACCCTACGGCGTGATTCCGAGAGCGAGGTCTCCACGGGTAGCTCCCTAAGGTCTCACCTATCCTCTGCTAGGGTCCGATCCTCGTAAAGTCCCTACGGATCGCGGCTAGAACGCCGCATAGCGACCCAGATCCGAAAAGAGACAAGAAAAGACATCTAGGGCATAAATCATCAGATCCACCCTACGGGTAGGTCCCAAGGGTCTCCCTTATCAATTGCTAAGGTCCATTCTCCGAAGGGTCCTACGGATCTTGGCTAGAATGCCAAAAACCAACCAGATCAGAAAGAAAGGCGAAAGGAATTTAAGCATTTTTTTCCATCTGATCTCACGCCGCTTCGCGGCTCCGATCCGATAATCAACACTACAGGAAAGATAGAGCACTTTACCGGTAGCGGTTGTCAGTTGGCGGCGTGTTCCTCCACCGGCGGCTCCTTCCTGGGCAGCGTCTTCCTCCTTGAATCTCCTCAACTCCTTCTCCGAACGGATGGGTTTACAAAGAGGTTCACGGAGTGTCTCCCCCTCTATTAATAGAGGGAGGCCGTCCAAGGCATGCTCCCCCCTCATATGGAAAGTTAAAGTTTCCATTTTTGAGAGAAACACAAGGCTGGAGACGGACTCCGGCCGCGAACTATACCGGTCTCGCACATACCGGTCACAGGATAGTGCAACCGGTATGGTGAGACCGGTATGCCATACCGCTGGCCCATACCGGTCGCAGGATAGTGCGACCGGTATGGTGCGACCGGTATGCGCTTAACCGTTTTTACACCTTTTTCGTACCTGAATTTGACTGGTTCTTCACCCGGCTTCTTGCGTGGTCTCTTGCCCGGCTTCGCTTTCCGGTCCGGTTATGATTGGGGCACCTGTCATCGCATAAAACCATGGTTAGACCGGGTTTTAGAGCACGGTTCTTACAACTCTACCACCCTTAAAAGAAATTTCGTCCCCGAAATTTGCATGTAGGTCTTACAATTCCCCCTCCCTTAAAAGAATTTCGTCCCCGAAATTGTACATACCTTCAAAGTCGAAAAGACGGGGGTATTCTTGTCGCATGGCATCCTCCTCTTCCCAAGTAATTTCCTCTATGTCCTGACTTTTCCAAAGCACTTTGACATAGTAGATATCCCGCCTTCGAAGATGTTGTACCTTTCTGCTAAGGAGTTGGATTGGCACCACCTCGAAGGTTAAGTCTTCTGTCAACTCTGGGGGATCAGCAACAAGGATATGCGAAGAATCTCGCACATACTTCTTCAGTAGGGACACGTGGAAGACATCGTGGACGCTAGACATTACCGGTGGCAATGCAAGTTAATAGGCCACCTTGTCGCACCGGGACAGAATTTCATAGGGCCCCACATATCTTGGACACAATTTCCCTTTTCTGCCGAACCGCTTTAGGCCTCGCACTGGTGATACCTTCAAAAACACTTTATCACCTACCATGAATTCAAGATCCCGCCACCTGTTATCGGCATAGTGCTTCTGACGCACCTGAGCTGTCTTCACTCGGTTCCTGATTTGATCCACTGCCTTGCAGGTTTCTTCTACAAATTCAGGTCCAACGATCCTTCTTTCACCGATTTCATCCCATAATAGAGGTGTCCGGCATTTCTAACCATACAAAGCCTCGTATGGGGCCATCTGGATCGTAGACTGGTAACTGTTGTTGTAGGCAAACTTAATGAGAGATAGCTTCTCATCCCAAGCCCCCTTGAAGTCAATAGCACATGCCCGAAGCATGTCTTTTAAAATCTGGATGGTCCTTTCTGACTGACCATCTGTTTGAGGGTGGAAGGCTGTGCTAAAATTCAATTTCGTTCCCATTGCCTTCTGCAGTCCTTCCCAGAACCTGGATGTGAAGCGGGGGTCTCTGTCAGACACAATACTTTCTAGGATCCCATGGAGCCTGACTATGTTGTCTACATACAACCTTGCCAACCTGTCCATAGTATACTGGGGTCTGACAGGGATAAATCTAGCAGTTTTGGTGAGGCGATCCATAATTACCCATATTGCATTCACCGACCTCGGAGTCAAGGGTAGACCAGTGACGAAGTCCATGGTAATACAATCCCATTTCCACGCGGGCTCAGGTAATGGTTGTAGTAGTCCTGCAGGTCTCTGTCTTTCCGCTTTGACTTGCTGACAGTTTAAGCATTGGAACACATGTCGAGCCACATCAGCTTTCATTCCCCTCCACCAGTACGACCTCTTAATGTCATGATACATTTTTGTGCTCCCAGGGTGCACTGAATATGGGGTGGAGTGGGTTTCCAACATTATCCGATTCCAGATATCCAAATCTTCAGTTTCAGGTACACATAGACGCCCATGATATCTGAGTACCTTGTCTGTATCCAAGGTGAAATCTGGGTTGTCTCGTCCCTTTTCCAAGTCCTCTTGAACCGTCCTAAGGTATGGATCCTGTAGGACCGCTGCCTTTATTTCATCCTTCAGATCAGGCAGGATCTTCATCGCTGCAAACATTAGGGTAAACTGGTGTATCAACCCCTGCTCAATTGGATCATCAGCTGACAATAGTAGGGACTGCTCGTCATCCTCTGAAGATACAGATGTAGCAGCACACAAGGCTGCATTTGTACTAGGTCCTGCCTCAAGAATTGCCGCCCATTTTCTGCTCAACGCATCAGCTACCACGTTGGCCTTACTAGGGTGATACTGGATATCACAGTCGTAGTCCTTGAGTAACTCTAACCACCTCCTCTGCCTCATATTCAAGTCCTTATGGGTGAACAGATATGTCAGGCTCTTGTGGTCAGACTTAATCTGAAACTTCTCGGCATACAGGTAATGCCTCCAAGTCTTGATGGCATGAATGACCGCTGCCAACTCTAGGTCATGCGTAGGGTAGTTCTTTTCATGCTCCTTCAACTGTCTTGAGGCATAAGCTATCACCTGCTCGCCTTGCATCAGCACACAACCCAGTCCCAGACCTGAAGCATCTGTATATAGTGTAAATGGGTGGTCTGGAGCTGGAATAGTCAGTATAGGTGCCGATACCAGCCTTGACTTCAACGTCTGGAAACATTTCTCGCATTCATCCGTCCATATGAACTTCTGCCCCTTTTTGGTCAACTTGGTGAGTGGAACAGCAATCTCGGAATAGTTCTCCACAAACCTTCTGTAGTATCCAGCCAAGCCCAGGAAACTATGAATTTCAGCGACTGTCTTCGGTGCCTCCCAACTGACTATGGCTGAAATCTTGCTGGGGTCTACCTTGATTCCTTCAGCTGACACCACGTGACCAAGGAAGGCCACTTCATCTAACCAGAACTCGCACTTCTTGAATTTTGCATACAGCTTTTCTTTCCTCAGTCTCTGTAATGCGGCTCTGAGATGCACTGCATGCGTCTCCTGGTCCTTGGAGTATACAAGAATGTCATCAATGAAAACTATAACCGACGTATCCAACATGTCATGGAATACTCGGTTCATTAATTCCATAAATGATGCCGGTGCGTTAGTCAATCCAAAGGACATCACAAGGAACTCGTAGTGTCCATACCGTGTCCTGAAGGCGGTCTTTGGGATGTCTGAGTCCTTAATCTTTAACTGGTGATACCCAGACCTTAGGTCGATCTTTGAAAACACACTTGAACCTTGCAGCTGATCAAACAAGTCATCTATTCTAGGTAGTGGGTACCTGTTCTTGATAGTGAGCTTGTTCAATTCTCGATAATCCATGCACAGGCGCACACTGCCATCCTTTTTCTTCACAAAGAGCACAGGTGCTCCCCAAGGTGAGATGCTTGGTCTTATAAACCCCTTGTCTAGCAGTTCCTGCAGTTGGGTTTTTAACTCTTTCAACTCAGTAGGAGCCATCCCATGACGGAGCCTTAGACAAAGCGCCACCCCCGGTAGTAAGTCTATCACAAACTCGGTAGCCCCGTCGGTGGTAACCCCGTAAATCTTCGGAAACACATCAGGGAACTCCCGTACGACCTGGATGTCTTCCATTTTTGGTGCTTCAGCGGGCACATCTACCACTGACACAAGATATCCCACTCCTCCTTTCTCTAAGCACCTCTTTGCTTTTAAGGCTGAGAGTATGAGCTTCCTTTTTCTTGGCAACTTAACCCCTTTAAACTGGAACTCATTCCCATCACTGTCCTTGAGCATCAACTTCTTCTCAGCACATAGCAGGTTTGCTGAGTGTTTAGCTAACCAGTCCATCCCCAGAATAACATCAAAATCTGACATCTCCAGTTGGACTAAGTTGGCTTCAAGTTCTCGTCCCTCAATACACACTGGGCAAGGTCCATAATAGTCTTCTAATACCACCTCGATCCCCATTGGCGACCGAACTAGCAGACTTGGTTGTAAGGTCTTGACGGGTTGTCCTAGTCCTTTCCTGAATGATACTGAGACAAACGAATGAGTGACCCCAGAGTCAAACAGGACTCTTGCAGGTATCCCTGCTATATTTACTGTTCCTGAGGTTGTAAAATTCCCTTTTAGCTTTAAATATGCAAACAAGTAATGCAACAATTTAGGAGGAAGTGTAAAATAATACCTGTAACCACATCTGGTGATGCGGCTGCCTCCTTAGTAGTAACGGCATATACCTTGCCCAACTGCTGCTCCTTCTTGGGTTGTGGGCATGATCTGGCATAGTGCCCCACCTGTTGACAGTTGTAGCACTTGACGTTAGGGGTCGGCCCCGTTGCTTGCGAGGCCATTGCAGGAGCCGATCTGGGAGGTATGGTACTAGCTTGCGGCCTGAATGGACGGTATGGCCTGTTGCCTCGTCCGCCTCCGCCCTAGAACTCGGTATTCGGCCTCTTCAAACCTCGGTTCTGGGCCATAAAGCTGTCCCTCTGACTTGACTCAATGACACGAGCCACTTGTACAGCTTCATTGTAAATGACCAAATCTCGACCTAATACATGTTCTCTAATCGCGCCTCGTAGACCCATGGTAAAACGGCGAGTCTTAGCCTCTTCCTCTTGCATGCTGGTGGGAGCGAAGAAGAACAACTCCTCATACCTCTGCTGGTATGCCTCTACAGTCATCTGTGATTGCTGCAGATTTAGAAATTCCCTCTCCATCTGGTCACGGAAACTCCTGGGGAAGTATTTGTCGAAGAAGGCCTCTTTGAATATAGGCCAGGTGATGATCTGGTGCTTTGTTTCCAAGTACATTCGAGAGGAATTCCACCACCCATTGGCTTCTTCCTTCAACATGTGAGTAGCATACAAAACCTTATCTCCATCCTGACAGTCCAACAGCTGAAATTTTTCTCCATCTCTCCGATATCCAACCGTGCTGGCCCAAGTGCTTTCCCGAACTTCCCGTAAATGTGGGTGGTTTAAGCTTCAAGAACCCATCCACTGCCTTGGCAAGGCTACTCTGAGCATACGGCGCCTGTCCATACCACTGTGGCTGATAAGCGTAGCCACCCTGACTGCCTCCCTGATAGCCACCATAGTGTGCACCTGGATATGGACCCTGGTACTGTCCCTGATACCCTCCGTGGTCCTGATTATATACTGGTGTACCAGTAACCGGGTGAGGTTCGGGTGGTTCTTGCTGTATTGGTATTTCAGTGCTGTGTTTACCCCCACAAGTCTTTGCTTGAACATTTTCTGCACCGGTGACCGGCACATCTTAGGTGCCGGTACAGGCCCAGGTGACCTGAATATTTTTGTTATTTCTTCAAAAAACTTCTTCTGCTGTGCCTCCATGCTAGACATAAAATTTGCCATCATTGATTCGGAGCTTGAAGATGGCTGCCCCTGAGATGGTGACTCTTCATTCGCCCACCTTAAATTCTCAGTTGCGTTCAGGGGGTTCTGCTCTTCCCCACTTATCCTCTCTTCTTGTCCTTCAGAGTTCTCAGTACCTGAACTCCTGTCTATAGTAGGCGTCCTTGAGCGACGACATCTGCGCTGAAGCCTTCGACCATTACCTCTTGCCATTGGTACTTTACTCTGCCTTGTAAGAACCTGAATACATCGAAACACATGGAGCAATTTAGAAAAAATGTATCCCAATAATTTATAGTCTCAACATGTGCATCTAGTATTTATCAAGAGTGACAAGGAAAGAAGAAAAAGTATCAGAAAGTAATCAGGCTAAAATTTTCAAAATTTCCTAGATAAATCCCCATTTCACCAACTTACACAGTCATAAGGTCGAAAAACCCCCTGTTCAAAAGGTTTTTGATATCGATTTGTACAGTCCCAAAAACCCCTGAAGTTTCTCGACAAGGGTACTGGACTTTCGGGGAGAAAATCCCACTTTGCCCATACCGGTCGGACCATACCGCTGGGAGGTACCAGTCGCGGGGTACCGCTGAGAGGTACCGGTCGTGGGATAGCGAGACCGGTATACCTCACAGTAGGTACCGGTCGCGGGGTACCGCTGGGAGGTACCGGTCGCGGGATAGCGAGACCGGTATACCTCACAGCAGGTACCGGTCGCGGGGTACCATTGAGAGGTACCGGTCGCGGGGTACCATTGAGAGGTACCGGTCGCGGGATAGCGCGACCGGTATACCAAAAGACAGAAAATCCCTTTATAAAACGTGATTTTTCTTGTCTTTTCCTCATTTCTTCTTTGGCTTAGACTCCGGTGGTGATTCCTCTCCGCTTCTCCGAGTTACTACAGTGCATCCGGTGTCCTTTGGATCGGTTTTCACTCGTGCAAGAGTCTCCACCTCGTCTCAAAGGTAAGTTCTTCTCTCTTCCTCTCTTTTAGATGATTTTACATCGTCTTTTCGCCCAAAACTTAGTTTTCTCTCAAATTGAGGAATTCCAACCGTGGAAAACTCTTTTCGTTGCTTGGGAAAGGTTCTTGGGGTCCCTTTGAGTGAAACCCCTCAACCTATTTGAAGTTCCATTGGTTGGTTTGCAAGAAATCAACAAAAATCGATTTTTAACCTAGGTTTTGGGAAAATCCCGATTTTTCTTGAAGTTGTTTGATTTCTCCCAATCTTTCACCTGGTATGCCTGAGTTTGGTTTGATGGAAGAGAGTGGGGGTTACATAAGTCCTCCTCCCCAAATTTTTGGGTGAGTTCGAGGCTTTTACACCATTTACAGTCGTTACTCTGCCGAAATTTTCTCAAAATTTGACACTAACCGTTACGTTTCCTTGATTTCACAGGCTATATAGTTTCTACACTTCAAGGAGACGTTCCATCAAACAATATGAGCAGCTCGCCTCCCCCAGCCACCTCGTATAACGAGAGGTATTTTCGTTCGGCGACGGCCGCTTCACGGTTTGCTTGGTTTCAGTCCAAGAACATAGAATCCGGCCGGTACGTCAACCTGGAGCATCTCCATCGCTTTAATATAGCGTCGGCTTTCGGGATTATGGGGTGGTTACCTGTCATTCAGTATCGATAACGCACCCATCCTAATCTGGTAAAGCTATTTTTCTCCAACCTGGTGGTGGAAGGAGATGTAGATGACTGGGACAATGCTAGAAATCTACGCATCACAAGCTATGTGAAAGGGGTGGTGATCTCCTTCAACATAGCAGAGCTAGCCATTCTCCTAGGGGTTCCAGACGATGGGGACCTTGTCTACCGTGCCCCCGGTGGTCAAAGGGTACCTTGATGAGTACACCGGGGCAATCATAGCCGCACGGATATTAATACCCGGGACGGGTTATGTCGGCCTCAAATCTTCATCCCGTACCTCGCCTATATTGCCGGATCATTCAAAGATAACATCGTCCCTCAGAGTGGGCATTATGGAGAGGTATCCCTGTTGACACAGTTCATTACCTACAGTGTGGCCTCCAGGTACCGGGTTTGTTTGCCCTACCTAATCATGCGGGTTATTATCACTGTGGCGATGCCTGATGTGTCAGGTAACCTTCCATATGGTAGGTTGATTACGGCACTACTACAGCGTTTGGGTGTCAGTATGCAGGGAGAGGTACCTATGGAGGTGACCATGAACTCCGACATTGATGCTGAAGCCATCTACAAGATGCAGATGGACGACCTAGAGCACAGTGATGAGGAGTTACGGGCTCGTCCCCCTCCCGCCAAAAACCATGCGGCCCTTGAGAAGCAGTAGATGCCGCCGAGATGGGGGACGATGAGGACACCCACATGGAGGACATCACAGTACCTGCACCTCAGCATTCACCAGTAGCAGAGACTTCCAGGCCGTCGGCCCCCAGTACATCTAGGCCTGTTCCCATTCCTGAACCAGCGGGGTACATGTCGGCTACGGTACCACCACGTCCTTCTTCAAACCCTACGGTTGCTGGCACATCTAGGCCCGCTCCAGTTCCTAGATCAGCTAGGCGCATGCCAGCTACTGTACCACCCCACTCTTCTTCAGACCTTTCGATTCGCATGCTCACTGAGATCGGGGACACCCAGAGAGTCATCCTGGATACCCAGAGAGAGATCCTGGACTCACAGCGAGAGATGAGTCGGGGAGTTGGGGCGTCCGGCACGCAGCCACCGGGTCACTCGGGACCAGGTCCATCGGCTCGAGGGAGGTATACGAGCGAGACTATGATATAGCGGACCCGGTTCCATCCAGCCCGCTACTCCACCATAGCCTGATTTAGTTTTTGTTTGATGTTCATGTATTTTTATTTTGTTATTAGAGTAACTGTCCGACCTGTGGACCGTACTCTGTAGTTCACTTGTAATTGAAGACAATTTTTATGAAATGATTAATTTGGTTTCTTTAATTCTTTCAGTGTTTGTTATGTTCTCATTGTCGAAGAGTTAGTTGGTTTTGTTCAACACATCAGTGCTTAAAATTCCCTCTTTAATTAAAAGAAGTTATGACATGGTTATTTGTTTCTCTAACTAATTCAGTAATTATTTCTGTTCTTCCATTAATAGTGTATTATGCATCTTTCTTAAGTCTCAAACAACAAGCAAGCTTATGGTGTGTTTTTATTAAAATTTTTAATTTTCCTAACTCAGCTCATTGGACACAGTTGGCTACAGAATGATTAGCTGGACGGAGCCTAGGGCTCTGATACCAAGTTATCACACCCCAATTCCGACTGAACCAGAAGTGTGAGTGAACCGGTACTAAACCATGGTTCACACCAGGATCTCGAAAGACCGTGTCAACCAATCATCCCTGAGCAAACTAACACAATCCAGAGTAATACAAGCAGCGGAAATAATTTATAACAATGAGCTGAACTAAATGATAAATTAAAATAATTAATCCAATTATTCCATCATCCATCAAAATTTAAATAATATTTAATTACAAGCTTAACAGAAAATAAAATAATAAACCAATCACAAAGGAAAGACACAGAAGGAGCACTCGCATAACGCATCATGCTCGTCCTCCACACTCTGTGTCTCCAGGGCAGCCATCGTACTGTAGGCTGGGGCGGTCACGAAGTCCTCCACCGTATACCCTGCATCCAAATCTGAAAAGAGATATATATATATCGGGGTGAGCTACAACACAGCTCAGTAAAGCATAAGACCAATGCAACATCCATATGCATGAGATAACATTACAATTTGGGCCAGGTATAACTTGCAAATGTGCTATGGTAAGGTTTGGCGGCCACCGCACCTCCATGCACGAGAGTGTGAGCACACCCAACAGTCAGACACCTACCACACTACTGCTGTTGCCCCACATCACTCACTCTGGTATAGAGATATGACTCGAGTCTGGCGGGCAGGAAGAACCACAATCCCACGTCCTCCCCCTGATACCCCATACCGTACCAATACCTAAACCCCTATTGGCAAGGGCTTGCAAGTGGGTTCCGTTTCTAACCAGTCCTAGATGTCAATACATGTAGGCTCTACCCTAGTACAGCCGTCTACAGCATAGGGATAGAGCTAGAGCGTGCAGGCCAGACTGGACACCACAATACCTCACCTCCCCCTGATACCCTACCCGCAACAAGCATACCAAGATGGAACTATACGCAAGTAGGCCCTATCCCAACATCACTCCCTATGGCATAGGGATAGAGCTAAAGCGTCATGGCCAGGTCAACGTCGACGTTGGAGATCACCAAGCCACATCACTGTGGCCAGATCAACGTCAACATCGGAGACCACCTGCCATAACCTCCCCCTGATACCCCACCCATACAAAGCATGCTAAGATAAGGTACTACTGAAAGGTGTCAGGGTGAGGAATGATCCCAGGCCCCTGGCCCTTCGCATTCCACACTCCAACTAAAACAATCACATGTCTAACATCCATCACACCTAGCATATGAAATGCATGAACAGATAAATCAAATAGAATTTACACTACATGACATGTGATATGCACAATCCATCAAACAAAGCATATAAATTGATACAGAAAATAAAGAGCTCTCTAAGGTTTATTATTAATTCTTTATTTTAAGTTTCGGGTCTTGTCCCTTACCTGACGCGTGGTATCAATCCCTTTCGGCGTCAGAAATTTCACATACAATTCCTACACAATCATATTTACATGTTAATTTTCATTTATTAGAGTTTTAGAAACCAAAACCAGGCTTTCCCAAACAAACAGAGCTCAGAACACAACCGGTCTCGCACATAGCGGTTGCAGGATAGTGCAACCGGTATGGTGAGACCGGTATACATACCGGATGCACACATACCGGTCTCACTCAGATCTGACTGAGTGCGACCGGTATGGTGCCAGCGGTATGCATACCGGATGCACACGTACCGGTCTCACTCGGATCTGGCCGAGTGCGACCGGTATGGTGCCAGCCAGAGATACACCGCGGCCCATACCGGCTGGACTCGCCCAAGGGTATACCCTACGGCGTGATTCCGAGAGCGAGGTCTCCACGGGTAGCTCCCCTAAGGTCTCACCTATCCTCCGCTAGGGTCCGATCCCCTCGGAAGTCCCTACGGATCGCGGCTAGAACTCCGCATAGCGACCCAGATCCGAAAAGAGACAAGAAAAGGCATCTAGGGCATAAATCATCAGATCCACCCTACGGGTAGGTCCCAAGGGTCTCCCTTATCAATTGCTAAGGTCCATTCTCCGAAGGGTCCTACGGATCTTGGCTAGAATGCCAAAAACCAACTAGATCAGAAAGAAAGGCGAAAGAAATCTAAGCATTTTTTTTCCATTTGATCTCACGCCGCTTCGCGGCTCCGATCCGATAATCAACACTACAGGAAAGATAGAGCACTTTACCGGTAGCGGTTGTCAGTTGGCGGCGTGTTCCTCCACCGACGGCTCCTTCCTGGGCGACGTCTTCCTCCTTGAACCTTCTCAACTCCTTCTCCGAACGGATGGGTTTACAAAGAGGTTCACGGAGTGTCTCCTCCTCTATTAATAGAGGGAGGCCGTCCAAGGCACGCTCCCCCCTCATATGGAAACTTAAAGTTTCCATTTTTGAGAGAAACACAAGATGGAGACGGACTCCAGCCGCTTCGAACTATATCAGTCTCCCACATATCGATCGCAGGATAGTGCAACCGGTATGGTGAGACCGGTATGCCATACCGCTGGCCCATACCGGTCGCAGGATAGTGCGACCGGTATGGTGCGACCGGTATGTGCTTAACCGTTTTTACACCTTTTTCGTACCTAAATTTGACTGGTTCTTCACCCGGCTTCTTGCGTGGTCTCTTGCCCGGCTTCGTTTTTCGGTCCGGTTATGATTGGGGCACCTGTCATCGCATAAAACCATGGTTAGACCGGGTTTTAGAGCACGGTTCTTACACTATTGAGTATCTATGCGACAGTTTTTAGAGCTTCCCCCCACAGAAAATCTGAAAGATTGGTGTTACTAATCATACTTCTCGTCATATCTTTTAGAGTCTTATTCCTTCTTTCGGCAACTCCATTTTGTTGAGGAGTTCCTGGCATGGAATATTGAGCAATGATGCCATGCTTTTGTAAGAACTTGGCAAAAGGACCAAGGTGTTGACTAGAATCACATGGCTTATCATAATATTCACCTCCTCGATCTGATTTAACAATTTTTATCATTCTTGACAAAAAATTCTCTACTTTTGTCTTGTAAATCATAGAGACATCTAGCAAACTAGATTTATCAGCCAACAGGTAGATATAACCATATCTTGAATAATCATCAATGAAGATAATAAAATATCGATGACTTCCAATGGGGGGAGAGGGAAAAGGACCACTGATGTCAGTATGAATCAGTTCCAACAAGTCATTACTGTGAACTGCCTTCTTCTTCCTGATTCTGATCATTTTTCCTTTGATACAGTCCACATAGACAGTCATATCGTCAAACTATAAAGGTTTTAGAATTTCATCGACAATGAGTCTCTTCATACGCTCCACCAAAATATGTCCTAAGCGTCTGTGCCAAAGATTAGAAGATGACTCATCCAACATAGGACGTTTAGAAGACACATTCAAAGCCATAAAATGTGCTAAATTCAATTGATATAAACCATTCACTACCATGCCATTTTCAATTATAGAAGAATCCAAACATAAATCAAAACTATTCTTATTAAAACTCAAACTGTATCCATTATTTACTAGTCTTGTTACAGAAATCAAAATTTTCTTCATTGAGGGAACATATACAGTGTCTTCCAAATCTACAAAGATTTTTGAAGTCAGAAACAGTCTAACAACTCCAATGGGCTCCACTACAACTCTCACACCATTCCCCACGAACACACTAACCTCATCTCTGCTTGGTGCTCTCCAGCTTAGAAACTCCTGCAAGGAATGGGTAACATGAATGGATGATCCAGAGTCAATCCACCAAGAATCTACAGGAGCATTAACTAGAAAAAACTCAAAACATACTAGAGATAGATGAGTACCAGATTCTTTCTGCTTATTTAACCAGGCCTATCTGTCTCCACAATCTTTCTTCATGTGCCCATTTTTTTTGTATTAGAAGCACTCCACACCATTCAAGTCTTTCTTGTCATCATTTCCTTTTGAGGCATCTGTTTTATCATAGGGTTTTCTACTTCCTTTCTTGAAAAACTTTTTCTTCTTTTGATGCCCTACACCTCTATTTCCCTTTCCCTTTTTGGTAAAAAGTTTGTGCTGGACTAGATTTGCACTCTCAGTTTTCTTCTTTTTTAATCTATCCTCTTCTTGAGAGCAAAAAGAAAGATCGTCCAAACTCCAATTGTCTTTCTGAGTATTGTAAGTGTCACACCCCAATTCTGATCCAACCAGAATGGTGTGAGTCAACCGCCATTGAACCAACGGTTCACACCAGGATCTCGAATAGGCCGTGTCCACTCATACAAACCATCACACATAACCACAATCAGAATATAAATAGTACAACGGAAGTCTTTAAAATAGAATGAACTGAGAATCTATTGATAATTTAAGTAAGTATCCAATTATTCAAATCCACATAATAAAATATAATATTCTTACATTCACTTTAGTCCAACTGAAAATAACTGAAAATAAATAAACTAAAATCAAAGGTATACGCAGAAAGGGCACTCGCATGAAGCGTCATACTCGTCTTCTCCTTCCTGTACATCCAACGCATCAACACCACCACAAGCCGGAGCGTTCATATAATCATCTACAGTATAACCTGCATCAACATCTAAAAACATGTATATATACAAAGGGTGAGCTCACAACTTAGCTCAGTAAGACAATCAGACAGTTTCACAATATTATGCATGAGAAACAATCAATTTTATGCTGTGGTCTGGTTTTAAGTTTGCAATGTGCTATAGAAAGATTTGGTGGCCCCTGCACCTCTATACACGAGTGTGTGGAACCTCATGGATCACACCCCCATTGGCCCACATGCACCCATCAGGGAATAGAAATAGAGCTAAGATACCCCCGTACCTCCCCTGATGCTTTACCCATACCAGTACTTAAGCCCTTGCTGGTCAGGGCTCGCAAACTGGGCTCGCAACTAACCAATCCTATATGTCATCAATGTATGCTCTATCCCAGCACAGCCGTCTACGACATAGAGATAGAGCTAAGACATTCCCACACCTCCCCTGATGCCCTATCTGTAACTAACCCACCAGGATAGATACATAACGCAGGTAGACCCTATCCCAACATAACTCCCTACGGCATAGAGATAGAGCTAAAGCATCGTGGACAAGCCAGCGTTGACCTCGGAGACCACAATGCCACATAACCATGGCCAGGCTAGCATCAACATCGGAGACCACCGTACCACGACCTTCCCCTGATGCCCCACCCGTACCAAGCATGTTAAGACAGAATACTACAAAAGGTGCTAGTGTGAGGAGTGATCCCAGGCCCATGCCCCACTCCACACACTAACGAAAACAATCACATGCATAACAATCACATCCTATCAATGCATGAAAAGTAATAAAAAATAAAAATAAAAGATGGCATGTGAATAAGCACAAACATCACATCATATATAATCAGGTGATTAACAACAATTTACTGTCCATTAATTATTAGGTTTAGGTCAGATTCCCTTACCTGACGCTCGTTTGTTAGGTTGCTCCACGTCGCAAGACCCAAACGTGCTTTCACAAAGTCCTACAATATCATTAGGGTTTCATTAGAATAGTTTTCTTAGGGTTTCATGTTGGTCGAAAACCAACAAAGTCTAAAACCAGCCTTTCAGACCTGACCGGTCGCAACATACCGGTTGTAGCTCTGTGAGCAGACTAGCAACCGGTATGGTCGACCGGTATGTCTCCGAAAGACCATACACTTGGTTTTTCGACTGTCGTCGATCAACCTCCATGTATTCCAGGGTTTCTCCTATCCATTCTAAGTCTAATCTTCGAGTTAGAGTTATCCCCAACTCATTCAAGTCTTACTTCGATGAATATCATCTCGGAACTCGAATTTAAGATTTGACGGCAACTTAGGGTTTATTGGCCAATTTAGGGTTTTAGATCAATACCTACTTGCATGGTATTGATCCACCCACACAACTAACCTAAAGTCATACAGTAAGAAGAATGGTTAAAACACTTACCGTTGACTGGTGTAACGTGAGCGTCGTCGAACGGTAATGGCGGCACCTTCTTCTTCTTCCTAGCTCCTTCTCCTTTCCAACCTCATTCTCTTCTCTAGAGTTTGTGAGAGATTATGGAAAGGATTTGAGGAGGTTTAAGGGTGTATTTATAGGCTAGAATTAGGGTTTTGTAACCCTATTAGGATTAGGAAGGTCTTAGGATTTGAAATCAGGAAAGTGGGACCCACTGAGATCCAATTCTGGATCTCCGTAGTCAGCCGTAGAGCTGACCGATCGACTGGTACCAAGACCGGTACCATCGACCGGTCAACATAAAATGATGATTATTTGACCGTCTTTGATCCGATTTCGTACCTGTTGTCATCCGCTCGTCCCGTCTGGCCCGGTGATGATCGGAAGACCTGCTACAACATAAAACCAAGGTTTAGACCGGATTAACGGAGTGCGGGTCTTACAACTCCCCCACCCTTAAAAGAAATTTCATCCCGAAATTTGCATGTAGGTTTCACAACTCCCCCACCCTTAAAAAAAATTTCGGCCTCGAAATTTGAACGTAACTTGATCGTTGAAAAGATTAGGATACTCCTTCCTCATTGCGCTTTCCTCTTCCCAAGTAATTTCTTCGACACTTTGGCTTCTCCAATGCACCTTCACATAATGGATATCCTTGGTTCGAAGTTGTTGTATCTTTCGTGTTGAGAGCATCACAGGCACAACTTCAAATGTTAAGTCTTCAGTCAAGTCTGGGGGGTCTGCTGTCAAGATGTGCGATGGATCTCTGACATACTTTTTCAATAATGATACATGGAACACATCATGGACACTTGACATAGATGGCGGTAGAGCCAGTTGATATGCTACATTACCACGTCTAGCCAAAATTTCGTATGGTCCCACATACTTGGGGCATAGCTTCCCCTTCTTACCAAACCTCTTCAGACCTCGCACCAGTGATATCTTCAAGAATACTTTGTCACCCACTGCAAACTCCAGATCTCGACGTCGATTATCCGCATAGTGCTTCTGCCGAACCTGAGCGGTCTTTACTCTCTCTTTGATCTGATCAATCACTCGACAAGTTTCTTCAACAAACTCCGGTCCCACAATTCTTCTTTCTCCCACCTCGTTCCATAACAGAGGTGTACGATACTTCTTCCCATAGAGTGCTTCATATGGGGCCATCTGAATTGTAGCCTGATAGCTGTTGTTATAAGCAAACTCGATAAGTGATAATTTCTCATCCCAAGCTCCTTTGAAATCTAATGCACAAGCTCGGAGCATATCTTCTAAAATTTGAATAGTTCGTTCTGACTGTCCATTTGTCTGAGGGTGAAAAGCTGTACTGAACTTCAACTTTGTTCCCATAGCTTTATGTAATCCTTCCCAGAACTTTGATGTAAAACGAAGATTTTCTGTCAGATACTACACTCTCTGAGACGCCATGAAGTCTGACTATATTATCAACATACAACTTGGCCAGCTTCTCCATGGTATACTGAGGTCTGACCGCAATAAATCGAGCTGTCTTGGTGAGTCGGTCGACTATAACCCAAACTGCATTCACTGACCTTGGTGTCAAAGGTAGGCCAGTGACGAAATCCATAGTAATGCAATCCCACTTCCATGCGGGTTCCGGTAATGGCTGTAGTAAACCTGCGGGTCTCTGCCTTTCGTCTATAACTTGTTGACAATTCAGACATTGGAACACGAAATGAGCTATATTTGCTTTCATACCCCTCCACCAATATAGTCTCCTTAAATCATGGTACATTTTGGTACTTCCTGGATGTACCGAATATGGAGTATAGTGAGCTTCAGTCATAACTCGATCTCTGATATCGCAGTCTTCACTCTCCGGTATACATAACCGTCCACGATACCTGAGTACCTTGTCTGAATCCAAGGTAAAGTTAGGATTGCTCGTACCCTTCTCTAGGTCTTCTTGTACTGTCTTGAGATGTAGATCCTGTAGGATTGCTATCTTTACTTCATCAACTAGATCCGGTGAGATCTTCAAAGCGGCGAACATCATGGTGAACTTATGAATTAAGCCTTGCTCAACTGGATTTTCGGCCGTCTCTATTATATGTTCATCATCATCTTCAATTGAACTTGAGGCTGCGGCACATAATGCAGTATTCGTACTTGGCCTGGCCTCAGGTTTCGATGCCCACTTTCTGCTTAAGGCGTCAGCCACAACATTTGCTTTGCCCGGATGGTACTGGATGTCACAATCATAATATTTCAACAATTCCAGCCATCTCCTCTGTCTCATATTCAGATCCTTCTGAGTGAAAAGATAAGTTAAGCTTTTGTGATCTGACTTAATCTGAAACTTCTCACCGTACAAGTAGTGTCTCCAAGTCTTGATTGCATGTATAACCGCTGCTAGCTCCAAGTCATGCGTAGGATAGTTCTTCTCATGCTCCTTTAACTGTCTTGATGCGTAAGCAATCACCTGTTCTCCTTGCATCAATACACACCCGATATCCAACCCTGAAGCATCCGTATATAAAGTAAATGGTACGCTTGGTTCTGGGATGGTCAAGATAGGTGCAGAGACTAGTCTTGACTTCAAAGTTTGAAAGCACTTCTCACACTCATCTGTCCATATGAATTTCTCCCCTTTCTTGGTCAATCTGGTGAGTGGAACAGCGATCCTGGAGTAATCTTCCACGAATCTTCTATAATAACCAGCCAACCCAAGGAAACTACGAATCTCCGCAACAGACTTTGGTGCTTCCCATCCTACTATAGCAGCTATCTTACTTGGATCAACCTTGATACCATCTCCAGATACTACATGGCCCAAGAACGGCACTTCCTTCAGCCAAAACTCACACTTCTTGAACTTAGCATAAAGCTTCTCCTGTCTCAGCCGTTGTAGGGCTGCCCTCAAATGTGTTGTATGAGCCTCCATGTCCTTTGAGTAGACCAATATGTCATCGATGAATACGATGACCGAAGTGTCCAATATATCATGAAACACTTGGTTCATCAGTTCCATGAACGACGCTGGAGCATTGGTCAACCTGAAAGACATAACTAGAAACTCATAATGCCCATACCTTGTTCTGAAAGTAGTCTTTGGAATATCTCCGGCCTTGATCTTCAGTTGGTGATACCTCGATCGGAGATCAATCTTCGAGAAAACCTTTGCACCCTGCAACTGATCGAACATGTCATCGATTCTAGGCAAATGATACCGATTCTTGATCGTTAACTTGTTCAGTTCACGGTAGTCAATGCATAGTTTTACACTTCCGTCTTTCTTCTTGAAAAATAATACCGGCGCTCCCCAAGGCGATTTGCTAGGTCGTATGAAGCCCTTATCCAACAATTCTTGTAACTGGGTCTTCAACTCCTTTAACTCGGTAGGGGCCATTCTGTATGGTGCTTTAGACACCGGCGTCGAACCTGACATAAGGTCTATCACGAACTCTGTAGCCCTGTCAGATGGTAAACCTAGGAGATCCTCTGGAAATACATCTGGGAACTCTCGTACCACGTCTATATCCTCCAATTTTTGGGACTCCGCCGTGATATCAACTACCGATACTAGATACCCCACTCCCCCTTTCTCTAAGCATCTTTTTGCTTTTAGGGCGGAGAGGATCAGCTTCCACTTCCTAGGTAACTTGGTCCCAGCGAAGCTATACTCTTTTCCCTCTTTGTCTGTAAGCACAAGCTTCCTTTCACCACATAACAGGATAGCTGAATGATGGCTTAGCCAATCCATTCCCAAGATGACATCAAATTCTGTCATCTCGAGTAATACCAAACTTGCTTCTAAGTCTCGGCCCTCAATACAAACTGTACACGACCCAAAATATTCAGTCAAAGCCACTTCGAATCCTAACGGAGAGCGAACTATCAAGCTTGGGTTCAAGTGCTTGATCGATAACTCCATTCGCTTCCCAAAAGAAATAGAAACAAAGGAGTGCTTGGCCCCAGAGTCAAATAGTACTCTGGTAGGTATACCAGCTACATTTATAATTCCAGCGACCACATCGGGTGATGCGGCTGCCTCTTCAGTAGTGACCGCATATACTTTTCCTTGCTGGGGAGGTTGCTTCCTAGGTAGAGTGTAGGTCTTTGCAATATGACCCACTTGCTGACAGTTGAAACATTTAATGTTCGGGTTACGTCCAGCAAACTGTGGCACAGGTGGTGCCGTATTGTTCCTTGCAGGCACTGTAGCGGTCTGAGCCCTCTATGGGCGGAAAGGTCTATTGTTATCGCCACCCGAACTCTCAATAGCGGGTCTCTTCACTCCTCTGTTCTATGCAAAGAAGCTGTCCCTCTGACTGAATTCTATCACTCTCGCAACCTGTACAGCCTCATTATAAATTTTCTTGTCCATACCCAATATATGCTCTCTGATGCCTTCACACAGTCCCATGGTGAACCTGTGTGTCTTGGTCTCTTCCTCTTGCATACTTGCTGGTGCGAAGAAAAATAACTCCTCGTACCTCTGTTGGTAAGCATCCACAGTCGACTAAGACTGCTGTAGATTGAGGAACTCTCTCTCCATCTGATCCCTAAAACTCTTCGGGAAGTATTTATCGAAGAAGGCAACTTTGAATGCTTCCCAATCCACCTGTGTATGCTTCGTCTCCAGATATGCCCGTGTAGAACTCCACCAAGCATTCACATCTTCCTTCAGCATATGAGTGGCAAATAGGACATTTTCATCCTCTGAACAAGTCATCAGTCGAAAATTCTTCTCCATTTCTGTAATCCACTGTGCTGCCCACAATGGTTTCCTTGTCTTACCTGTGAATGAAGAAGGCTTCAGCTTTAAGAATCTGTCCACCACCCAACTCAGATCGTGCTGTCCCTGTGTATTCATTCCGTACCATGGTGGTGGATACGGATAGGCTCCCTGATAGGCAGAAGACGACGGGAACTGGTGCGGTGGTGGTACATTCTGGGGTTGGCCCATCGGCCCTGGACTACCATGCATCGATTGTGTAGTACCAGCGCCAGCTCCACAACCTACACCTGCAGCACCACCATCTACATCTACAGCTGGACCATCTCACCCCCCTCCAGACCCAGTGTTGAGCATGTTTACTAAGATCAGGGACACCCAGAGGGTCATCCTCGAGTCTCAGCGAAAGATGGGTCAAGAGTTGGGACGTCTGGCTCGTAGCCTACGGGTGACACAGGACCAGGTACACTGGCTTAGGGTCGCTTACGAGCGAGATTATGACATAGCGGACCCTATTCCTCCTAGGCCCCCTACCCCATGATTGTCCCTTTTATTTTTCTCTCCTATGACTGTTTATATAACAGGGTAACTGTCCGGTTTGTGGACTGTACCCTGTAGCACTATTTTATCTAATACTCATTTTCTATTTAATGAAAGTTTTTATGGTTTTTCCTAACTAGTGCATGGGTATCATTAAAATTCCATATTTAATATAGTATATTATGCTCTTTCATAGTCCGTCTCAGGTATCAAACAATGCTTAGGGTGTGTTTGTATTAAGATTTTTAAATTTTTCCTAACTCAGTTCATCGACTTAGTTAAGTGCAATATGGTCTGTGGACAGAGCCCGAGAGCTCTGATACCAAGTTGTCACACCCCAATTCTGATCCAACCAGAATGGTGTGAGTGAACCGCCATTGAACCAATGGTTCACACCAGGATCTCGAATAGACCGTGTCCACTCATACAAACCATCACACATAACCACAATCAGAATATAAATAGTACAGCGGAAGTCTTTAAAATAGAATGAACTGAGAATCTATTGATAATTTAAGTAAGTATCCAATTATTCAAATCCACACAATAAAATATAATATTCTTACATTCACTTTAGTCCAACTGAAAATAACTAAAAATAAATAAACTAAAATCAAAGGTACACGCAGAAAGGGCACTCGCATGAAGCGTCATGCTCGTCCTCTCCTGCCTGTACATCCAACGCAGCAACACCACCATAAGCCGGAGCGTTCATATAATCATCCACAGTATAACCTGCATCAACATCTAAAAACATGTATATATACAAAGGGTGAGCTCACAACTTAACTCAGTAAGACATCAGACAGTTTCACAATATTATACATGAGTAACAAACAATTTTATGCTGTGGTCTAGTTTTAAGTTTGCAATGTGCTATAGAAAGGTTTGGTGGCCCCCGCACCTCTATACACGAGGGTGTGGCACCTCATGGATCACACCCCCATTGGCCCACATGCACCCATCATGGAATAGAGATAGAGCTAAGATACCCCCGTACCTCCCCTGATGCTCTACCCATACCAGTACCTAAGCCCCTACTGGCCAGGGCTCGTAAACTGGGCTCGCAACTAACCAATCCTATATGTCATCAATGTATGCTCTATCCTAGCACAGCCGTCTACGGCATAGAGATAGAGCTAAAACATTCCCACACCTCCCCTGATGCCCTATCCGCAACTAACCCACCAGGATAGATACATAACGTAGGTAGACCCTATCCCAACATAACTCCCTACGGCATAGAGATAGAGCTAAAGCATCGTGGACAAGCTAGCGTTGACCTCGGAGACCACAATGCCACATAACCATGGCCAGGCCAGCATCAACATCGGAAACCACCGTACCACGACCTTCCCCTGATGCCCCACCCGTACCAAGCATGTTAAGATAGAATACTACAAAAGGTGCTAGTGTGAGGAGTGATCCCAGGCCCAAGCCCCACTCCACACACTAACGAAAACAATCACATGCATAACAATCACATCCTATCAATGCATGAACAGTAATAAAAATTGAAAATAAAAGATGGCATGCGAATATGCACAAACATCACATCATATATAATCAGATGATTAACAACAATTTACTGTCTATTAATTATTAGGTTTATGTCAGATTCCCTTACCTGACGCTCGTTTGTTAGCTTGCTCCACGTCGCAAGACCCAAACGTGCTTTCACAAAGTCCTACAATATCATTAGGGTTTCATTAGAATAGTTTTCTTAGAGTTTCACATTGGTCGGAAACCAACAAAGTCCAAAACCAGCCTTTCAGACCTGACCGGTCGCAACATACCGGTTGCAGCTCTGTGAGTAGACTAACAACCGGTATGGTCGCCCGGTATGTCTCCGGAAGACCATACACTTGGTTTTTCGACTGTCGTCGATCAACCTCCATGTATTCCAGGGTTTCTTCTATCCATTCTAAGTCTAATCTTCGAGTTAGAGTTATCCCCAACTCATTCAAGTCTTATTTCGATGAATATCATCTCGGAACTCGAATTTAAGATTTGACGGCAACTTAGGGTTTATTGGCCAATTTAGGGTTTTAGATCAATACCTACTTGCATGGTATTGATCCACCCACACAACTAACCTAAATTCATACAGTAAGAAGAATGGTTAAAACACTTACCGTTGACTGGCGTAACGTGAGCGTCGTCGAACGGTAATGGCGGCACCTTCTTCTTCTTCCTAGCTCCTTCTCCTTTCCAACCTCCTTCTCTTCTCTAGAGTTTGTGAGAGATTATGGAAAGGATTTGAGGAGGTTTAAGGGTGTATTTATAGGCTAGAATTAGGGTTTTGTAACCCTATTAGGATTAGGAAGGTCTTAGGATTTGAAATCAGGAAAGTGGGACCCACTGAGATCCAATTCTGGATCTCCGTAGTCAGCCGCAGAGCTGACCGGTCGACTAGTACCAAGACCGGTACCATCGATCGATCAACATAAAATGATGATTATTTGACCGTCTTTGATCCGATTTCGTACCTGTTTGTCATCCGCTCGTCCCGTCTGGCCCGGTGATGATCGGAAGACAAGCTACGACATAAAACCAAGGTTTAGACCGGGTTAACGGAGTGCGGGTCTTACAGTAAGACACATGAGCCTGACTATATTCATTTGGGAGAGAAGTCAACGCTAGATAAACCAGAAAGTCATCATCCAAAGAGGTTCCCAGCCCCTTTAGTCTTTCCCTTTTTGCAACCAATTCCAGTATGTGTTCTCGAATATTAC
>CM053265.1:20740463-21041172 GCA_028583415.1 Protea cynaroides | reverse complement strand
GATCACTAGCTATGTTAAAGGGGTGGAGATCTCCTTTAACTGTTAGGAGTTGACTGATCTCCTGGTATATCCAATGATGGCACATTAGTATACTGTGCACCCAAGGAACCCCAGTTCCTGTCAGTGATGATTCGTGCAGAGATTGACCGCCAGCTTCTTAGGGATGATCGTTGGGAGATGAAGGCAATCAACCTACGGCCAGAGCCTCGGGTGTACTACAACATTATTCAGCACAACCTGATTCCTCAGAGTGGGCACTATGAGAAGATTTCCCAGTTGACCCAGTATCTCCTATACTGCATCTACACTAGGCAAACCGTCTTCCTTCCATACATTATTATCAGGACGATGCTCCGTGCTACGACGCTTGGTCTGATGGGTAACCTGCCCTATGGGCGTTTGATCACTACCCTGCTCACTCGCCTGCATGTCGACTTGGTTGATGAGAGGATTCATGAGGACACCTTTTCGATTGACCTTGACTGGGAGGCCATTAGTAGGATGGGGATGCGAGATACACAGGTCAGTGACAAGGAGAGGAACGCTATGGTGTGTCCCCTTACTCGGGTAGAGATAGCAGACGCTGAGGCAGCAGCAGCAGTAGCAACAGAGGTCCATGGGGGTGATGCTAAGGCGGATGATGATCGGATGTACATGGATGTGGACGCCATACCTCCTCCAGCACCCCCAGCTCCATGATGCATTTATTTCTCTTTCTTTTTTCCTTGTACTATAGAGTAACTGTCCGGATTGTGGACGTACTCTGATTTGGATATATATTGTTTTTATTCGATGTATATATGAAACTTGTTTCTCATTTTATATGTGTATTATTCTCTTTCTTAATTTTTATCTTATACCACACAGGTGCTTATGGTGTGTTCTTATTACAGCTTTTAAATTTTATCCTAACCCAGTTCACAAATTTTTATGGAAGTATATAGATTTAACAGACAGGGCCGAGAGCTCTGATACCAAGTTGTCACACCCCAATTCTGAACCAACCAGAATGGTGTGATGAACCGTCTATGATCCAACGGTTCAATCAGGATCTCGAATAGGTCGTGTTCCTTTGCTTAAACCAGATACATCCACAACCATAATCAGAGTAAATAAACAATAGCAGAAGTCTTTAATATTAATGAACTAAGTATCTAACAGTGATAACATAAATAAATTATCCAATTATCTCCAAATGACTAAGACATAAAATAAAATAAATTAATCAATTACATGTTCTGAATAATCCAACAACTAAATCTACTAAAAAACACATGAGTTGCACTCGCACGACGAATCATGCGACTCCATCATAGCTTCTATATCCATCGTCGCAACATGTCCGTACGTCGGAGCATTCACATAATCTTCTACAGTAGGACCTGCATCATCAACTAAAATATTCGACATCGAAAGGGTGAGTACACATCATGGCTCAGTGAGCAAACAAAACAATGCAACAAACATATGCATGCATTCAATTCATATCTTTGGTCTGGTTCATAAGTTTGTAATGTATAATAGAATGGATAGGTGGCCGTCGCATCTTTATAAATGAGTGTGTGAAGCCGCCCAATGGATCAAATACAATTTTCGCCCCACATGCACCCATCATGGAATAGAGATAGAGCTAAAGTACCCGGATCAAACACCGCATGACACTTCCCCTGATGCCCTACCCATACCAACACATAAGCCCCTATTGGAAAGGGCTTGCAAACTGGGCTCGCAACTAACCAATCCTAATGTCAAACAGTGTATCCAAGGCCTCACCCCAGCATCCCTCAATACATCCATAGAGATAAAGCTAAGGCGTCATGGTAGAGTCAGAGACTACACGGTCTGAAACCACAACCCCTGATGCCCTACGACGTAATAGTTCTGCTAAGGTAATGGTGATACGACGATGTTAGTGGACAAGACTTGAGTAGAGATAGAGCTAGAGTTTGGTGACCAGGATGAACTATAGTATCACGTCCTCCCCCTGATGCTCCACTCGCATCAACTACACTAACCACACACATACATTCACATGTCTATTCCTAACATCATCATCATCATCATGATGTTATAAATAAACGGAGTTAAATATATATGAGCAGTAATAATAGGAATATTGGATGACATGTGAAATGCACATTACAACCATACAAGCGTAGAATCATTCATGGCATTGGACTCAATAAATAAAAATAGTTTATTATTAGCCAATTAATTTAGGTCTTGTTCTCTCACCTTTGGTTGATAGTAGATCCACGTTCAAGCTTTGTATTTTAAAACACTTAGAAATCTAACAAATTTATAGATTTTAAATTAAAATTTATTTCCAATAATTTAGATTAACAGAAACTGAGGGGTCGCAGGTGTGGCAGCACCTGTGGTCTCAGTTTCTGCGACAACAGGGTGTGTGGTCGCAAGATGTGGTCGCATATCCTGCGACCACACATGCGACCACACCCTCCCTGGAACTTCCCGAGGGTGTGTGGTCGCATATCATGTGATGGTTGACTTTTTCACTCTCAACTCCATTCCTTCAAGTTTGGATTCCTTGGCTTATCATCATGGTCCTTCCTATGATTGTTCTATGGCTCAGAACTAATATTTTTATATAATACTTCATCCACATAAATTCCTTCCATAGATTTTCTTAGAATTTGTCCATGGATTGATGATTGTGGTCTCACTTAAATCCTATCTCTTTCATGAACTATTCTAGGCTTTCAATTGACATGGGGAATGTTTTCATACCTTAAGCTTGTTAAAGATTCAGAGTTTTCTCTGAATTTTCCTCCTCTTAGTCTTCCTTTTCAATTCTCCTTCTCTTCCTCCTCTTCTTTTTCTCTCATTTTCAGTTTGAGTTCTAAAAGGATGAAAGAGGCTAAGGGACGTCCAATTTATAGAGAAAAATCCTCCATAATAAGCCCTACTTAGTTTAGGAAAGAACCCCCTTCGGATTAGGAAGGTTTCCTAATCTCGATTTCTGTCTGGGTTCTGTGTGGTCGCAGGTGGGGTCACAGAACCCGTCGACCACACCCTTTGAAACATGCGACCACACGACCTAATTTCCTATGGTCGATTTTATCTGAGGTGTGGTCGACCACACCTGTTTAGGTATGCGACCACACGCTCATAATTGACTGTTTTTGGGTTCAATTTCATACCTGGTCTTATGGTTTCTTCACGCACTTGGTCCGCTTGGCCCGACCATGATAGAAAGACCTGATACAAGGTGGTAAGACCGGTTAGTTCGATACGGGTCTTACACCTAGGGCTCAGGTGAATCCGAACTGACACCCCATTGACGGCTCAGCTTGTTAGCTTAGATAGAGGGCCGCCCCCTCTCCTCCCGAGCCTTTGGGAGGAGAAGATGTGGATCCCTTAGAACCAGCACTGGCTGAAGATAAAGATAACCAGAATCTATACCTAGTCCTAGCTACAAGACCATAAACCCATACGAAGTTTCTCTATAGGGAATGTCCAAGGGAGAAGGAAAAGCATATGCCCTCTATCTTCACTCATTAACAAGGTAAATGCCTACTGGAAACCAGAGGCATGAATTCTGTCTCAAGCAAGATAAAGCCTTCAATGAAATTAGACCTTCCTAAATGAAACCAGTCCCCTGAAAAGAAATAAACAAATCAAAACTAAAGAAAAGAGAGAAAAAAAAAACATGAGCTCAGGAGAGCTTCGGTAACCAATATAATGGAGAAGAAGATAAGTACAAAAAAGAACTCAGAATCAACATCCAGATAAGGGGAGTCAGCAAATGCATGAGATGTGTAATAGAGAATGATTGATAGAACACATCTACAAAAATATAGGGCTAGGTAATCAAACTCACCAACATTGTGACCGATCAGTTCCCCTCCTCTTTGCTGCAATCTTCTTCTTCTTCTTCTTCTCAGTATTAAGCCAAGACCCAAAAGGCAATATTAAGTCAGGACTCAAAAGGTGGTATTGAAGTCAAGACCCAAAAGACAGTATTAAGCTAGAACCCAAAAGGGAGTGTTAAGCCAGGACTCAAAATGCGGTATCAAGCCAGGACTCAAAACAGGTGGTATTAAATCATGACTCAAAATAGAAGGTATTAAACCAAAACATAAAAGGCGGTATTAAGCCAAGATTCAAAAGCGGTAAGCTAGGATCAGATGTCATCAAGGAGACTTTTGTCTTTAATAACAGAAAGTTGTATGCCGTATGGTTGAGGCATATCTTCTGCTGTTGTTCAACATTGGTTTGCTTGTTAGAAGGATAAAAGTTTAAGATAATTCGGTATTTTAATTATTGAATTCCATGGCCACACTAGTTAATAACAGTCTTGTAGAATAATGTAGTCCAAGTGGGAGATTGTAAAATCATTATTAGATTTATGATGGACAACATTATTATATTTTACTATTTTATCTAATGGGAATCCAATCAGAGATTGCGTGATTATCTTCTACCTATTATAGACCAGTCTATTCCATTATGGGTTGGAATAGATCTGATAAATAGATTAATAAATAATGCATAGCAAGAGTCCCTATAGCCTCTCTACGTGAAATCAAGAAAGGGACCCATACCCAAGGGAGAAGAGGCTGTAAAAGATCTCTGCTGGGAATCAATTGAAGAAAAAGTCGAAAATCAATCTTCAACAAAGAGGTATGTCCCATTTATTATTATTTGATTATGGTATTGCTCTATGTGTTTTATACTCTATATGGGATAAGTTTGAATGGTTTATTAGGATCAAGAATCCTATAGCAAAGCACCTCTGGATGTTTACCACGTGGAGACTAATTAATCTAATGGTCATTGATCGAAATCTGCAAAATAAAGACTTAAACAAATGTTACATGTTATCATAAACAGGTTATGCTCTTGTTCTTTTCTTCCTCTTTCATTCATGATTCTCATCTCTCTCTTTCTCTTCCGTTCACCTAAACCTTGCTTGAAACAATGCAACTATCGATCCTGGGCTCCCCTCTCTTAAATCTCTTGATGCTCTAGCAAAGAATAGATACGTTTTTGCAGTGAGCATGAGATTAGATATGAGGGTTGGAGTACATCAAAACTAGTTCGAAGTAGGTGACTGTGGAGATGGCAAAGGTGCTTAGGGTTTTGTGGGGAACATACAAGGGAGAATTAGTGGGAATTGACACTCATACCGGCACAAGAAAAGGGTAGCACAAGATATCACAAACATATCAGCCACAAGATATTATAGGAAACCAGAAAATTTATTACTGGGAACAGAGAGTGTGTGAAATGAGATTATGAGAGTTGGAATACATCAAAACAAGTTTAGAACTTACGATTACATTGCTATAGAGACCAGTTCAAAGCATGCGACTGTAGAGGTGGCGAAGGTGCTTGGGGTTTTGTGATGAGTGTAAAGGGAGTAGTGATGAGTGTAGAAGGGAATAGTAGGAAATTCTTGAAGTGTCTTTATTCTTTGCTGGAGCATCAAGAGATTTAAGAGAGGGGAGCCAAGGATTGATTAATTGTGCCATTTTCAGTCGAGATATGGTGGAGAACGGAGAGAAGTAGCAATGAGAGGAGAGAGATGGGAATGAGGGAAAGATGAAGAAAAGAACAAGCATCATACTTCTCTCTGATATCATGTAGTATTAACTTAGGTCTTTATTTTGAAGGTTTCCATCTATGACCATCAGTTTAATTAGATGCCACATGGTAACTATCCAAAGGGTGCTCCATCCCCTGAAGCATTTATAGGTGCTTCAGAGGAGCCTGATCCTCTTCAAGGGGTGTTAATGATATTATCGTGAAAAAAGTGGGTATGTGATATTAAGCTATACTATAGAGGGTGTGGCTGAAATTTTCACACACAAAAAAATTACTTGCAACCCATATCAGTTTTACCCTCAAAATCCAATGCAATAGAGCCTAAACCCTAAGCTTCTCTTCATTTAGTTTTTTGAATACCCTAAGGTTACAAGGGGATTTATTCTTTGATTAAAATTCAAATAAAATCTCTATCTTGCAATAGGTAGAACATCCTTAAATGGGTGTGTCCATGTAATAGAAGACTCACATTTCACCCAACAATTACCATTTTGAGCTACGTATACTGGAGGTCCGATTTAGGCAGGAGACACCGACCTAATGTTGACTGGAAAGTATGCCTCTGGATTGGTCATACATACAATTTATGGGCATATCTTAACAATAACACCTGTAATGCCACAATCAATCATAGGTAATAAAATGTTGTTTGTGGGATTTTCACTTTCGTGGTATGAGTTAATTTAAGGCAGAAATTTACAAACTATTAATGAAAAATATCCATTCCTCCATGACAAGACCCATTCATGGACCACCATATGGCTAGTTGTGAGGCATTAAGTTTTGCTTAGGAGGTTATGATGTGTTAAAGCTCAACAGATCTTGTCAAGCTTAGGCCCCATTTGATTATTCTGGTTTCTCTAGAGTTATTTTTGGTCAGGAGTCAGTGATTACTCTCAATTTTGGTCCGGAATTAGTTTTGGCTTCTGCTCTAGAATCAATAAAGTCCCGTTTGGTAAAAATAAATCTAAAATCGATTCCAGATCTAGTGGTGGTGGTAGTGGGGGTGGGTGATGGTGGTGGTGGCAGCGGTGATCGTGGTGGGTGGCAGCAATGACGGTGGCGGTGATGGTGGTGGTGGTGGTAGCGGTGGTGGTGGCCGTGGGTTGCTGTGGCGGTGGCGGCAGAGGTGGCGGTGGCTGTGGCGGTAGCAGTGGTGGTGGTGGTGGTGGTGGTGGCGGTACGTGTTGGTAGTAGCTCCCTTAAAAGTAATTCTAGAGCAACCAGAGCCACTTGCTACTTTTTTTAGCTCTCGAATATAGGCTCTCATAGACATTTTTAGACTGGTTTATTTCCTGCGAACTCGAGATTGAACCAGATTTATCAAATGGTATTCTTCTATGAAATATATCCAAGGGAACCGGGACCCAATCCTTCTCTGGGAATGTTATCAAATGGGGCCTTTAACAACCAAAAAATATTGAGGGTCACGAAAATTTGATGTGCAAGTAATAGTCATTTTCCCTCTGGCTTCCCCCATTTTCTTCTTATTTTCCTTGTTTCTTCTTCGGTTCTCATTCTGTGTTTCCTGATTGAAAGTATATTTAGAAGTAGCAGCCCCTGTTGTCGTTGGAATCTGTAAGGGGGATTGATCAAGACAGACAATATGGAACTCCCAATGAAACACTGGAGCTCCTTCTCAAACAAAGGGTTCCCTGAGGTGTTGTTGAACAAAGAAGTTCCCCTCTTCGATTTTTCACCCTGAACTTGGATAGATGGAAATAACTGAAGCGAAAGCAATTAGGATATGAGATAAGTAACCAGCTAGAGAGCAAGAGTTTTCCCTTGCATTGTAATCATTCCCCTTTCTTTTTCCTTTGTTATATATATATATATATATATATAGGTGCAAGTTTTACCCTGACAACCCGAACCCGCCCAGGCCCGCCCTGAACCCCGGCAGGGTTGAACCCGAACCGAACCCTGACAGGGCTGGGTTAGGGTTTAATTTTGTATGAACCCTGGCAGGGTTGGGCTGGGTTAGGGTTGACCCCTTGGGTTGAACCCGACCCAACCCGACCCTGTATATATTTGAATATATTTATATATGTATGTATATATTTGATATATATTTGAATATATTTATATATGTATGTATATATTTGAATATATATATATATATATATATATATATATATATATATATATATATATATATATATATATATATATATATATATATATATATATATATATATATATATATATATATATATTATATATACATATAAAGTAATGAAAACCCTAAAGCTCCTTTTCTCTCAAACTCTCTCTCTCTCAAACGAAGCTCAGAGTTTCCGAAAGAAACCCTAAGAAGACGGCGGCAGCCGCGGCATCTTCATCTCTTCTCTTCTTCACCTCTTCTCTCAATCTCCCTCTCTCCAACGAAACCCTAAGAGGGAACGGCAGATCCATTTCCGCAAGCCCTCCATTACAAGTTGCAATGGTTACACGTCGCAAGAACAGTTTTCGACCTGACTAATATTGATCAGCTCCGCACCTGAGACCTCTCATCGAAACAAGCTAGAGGCGGCAATGTTGGTTATTACTTGGATTCTCGTTGCCTCATTAGTCATTACTGATTGTTTCCGTTCAAGCTGATAGTAAAAGTAAGCCTGCATCTTCTTTGCTTCATTTTATTTTTGTGAGCAAGAACTGAAACAGAACAAAGACTTTTTATATTTATGTTGGTTTAATGATCTTTCTTTTCAGTTGATCTTGTCAACAATACTACAACTTTGCGTGGAGATAGATTTCTTCTTTTACTTACTTCTAAATGTGGTATTTTATGAAGTAATACCTCGTAGATCTTCAATTTGACTCCTACATGGCTACATTGTCCTTTTAATAAATCGTTTCTGCAGAATTGTTGAGATCTGGTTCTAGTGATTGTCGTTTTTATTTTTCCCTCTTATCTGTTTTAGATAGGTTTTTGACTCCGATTCTTTCATATTACATATTTCTTTGTTTTCCCCCCTTCCTTTCTTTGCTCTTTTTAACTGTCTCAACTCTCAACTGTATATCATATAAAGTATTCTGATCAAGAACTCTGTAACGGGAACTAGGCAATGCTACGTGATGGGAACAGGATCCGATGTTACAATAGCTGGAATTATACCACGACGAGGGGAATCAAAGTGTTCTAAATCAGTAAGACTTAAGGACTATGTAATATAGGAGAAAAACAGAACAAATGTATTTTCTCTGTGAGAATGAGAATGAGTGAATTCGAAAGGCTGGTCTCAGTTGTACATGTTCTAGATTAGGATTTCACTCTCTCTTTCTTTTATAAAGTTTCTGCTGTTGATCTGACCAATAGTGGGTTTTTTTTTCTATTCATTTTAGCAATAAAAATAAGTCATTATAAAAGGAAATTGACATACTAATAGAGTTTCTAGTCACCTAGGGGATTAAGGTTAGAAAACCCAGGAGATTTCAAGAACTACAGGAATAAGGAATAAAATGCCTTAACAGAAAAGACTGACTAGGCAAAAACCCAGGTGGAATGGTCTATAATCAAAGTAGAAAATGCCAGTAAAATTTGGCAGAAAACTTATGGTTAGATTTGAAGAATTTGAAGGATCCTACTGGAACTAGGATTCTAAAAACCCAGAAAGAACAGAATATAAATAGCAGGCTTTAGGGATCTAAATCAGAAACCATATTCGGGTTTCAATCAATAACCAAACCAGAAAACAGATTATAAAATTCAGATTAAGAAAGCCAAAATGTTAAGATATATGGTCGAAGTACGGTTAAAGAAATCATTACAATGCCTGGGTTTTTTTTTTGTAATTTTAGTTTCAATTTCAATATTTATAGCTCCTATCGGAGATGTGAAACACAACAAAACATGTCCAGTTCCTTCGAAGAGGGCTTCAAGTTTTAAACCATGTTTCAGTGTCCAGTTCTTATTGGTGGAAGCAGGTAAAAAACTGATTAAAAAAAACTCAATGACAACTATTAATAATTACATGCATTGTAAAATGGATTGTCTTTACTGATTTTTTTATTGCATTAATTATATTTTCAGATTTGCTTGAGGAGAGTGGTGACAATGATGTTTTAAGATTGAGTCATTTGACGATTTGACCTAAAGTTTGGTATTATATGTTTGGACTTTGGAGAATTGGAATTGATTTTGTAATGAGTTTGTATGTAATTGTCATCTTACCATTTAACTTATTTCTCTTTTACTTTTATGTCATTGATATGATCTTACTTCTAATGATTTTTTTCCTTTCATTTTTTTGTAGAAAATATGAACTATGAGTGAGAGGAGGACCGAGGATGGGAGTTTGAAAGGCCAAATTGTAGATCATGACCATCATTTTTTTTTCTCATTTATCAGATCTTATGTTAAACACTTAAACTGGTTATGATTTGTATTTGTTCTATTTATCAGATTTGATTGTTAAACACTAAAAACTGATTTGGACCCTGGCAGGGTTGGACAGGGTTAGGGTTCAGCTTAAATAGTCAGGGTTGGGGTTAGGGTTTTGAAAAACCCGGCCCAACCCGGCCCAGTTGCAGCCCTATATATATATATATATATATCAGCTACCCCCCATAATAGTTTCGAAACTTCACCTACCACCCACACCTTTCAAAAACATCAGCTACCACCCAAACTTTTACCACCGTTAATCAAATAGATCTACTCCGTTTAACCAATTCCATTAGTTGCTGATATCATCCAAAAATGAATTTTAATTGGACAATAATACCCTAACAGATAAGTTGAAAGACCTTTTTACCCTCCCTCAGTTAACTGACCCAAAACCCCTAAATGGTCTCTCTCTCGCTACCCGTCATGGGCTCTTTCCACCCTCCTGCACTGCCCCTCTCTCTCTCTCTCTCTCTCTCTCTCTCTCTCTCTCTCTCTCTCCACCCCGGGCACACCACCGCTGCCTCCACCGTCTCACACCGTAGAGCAAAGGAAACGAGAAGGAACTCGATAGATAAAGTCACCGGCAAGTGAGACGACCAATATGAGAGCAGATGAGATCAAGAGATAAAAGAAGATGGTACAAAATCAATGGCATTGGACGGATTTTAAAATGATAAATAAATTGATTTGTTTTTGGGATAACACGGTACAAAGGTTAAGGGGGTTATCTTTTGTTTTAAATCAGAGACAAAAGTCTTCTTCTGCTTTTGGTTTTTGAAATATCAGAGAAAGGAGGTTTTAGAAAAACGGAAGAAGAAAAAAATGGAAGAAGAGTTTCAAAAGAGTTGGGAATCCTTAAGAACCAGAAATGATGGCAAGAATCAAAGGATCTTCCATTAAATCTCTCCCTTCATTCCTTTTTCTCAAGAAACACTAAATTGGAGACATTTACAGAGGATTTTTTTTTTCTTCATAGATGACGTTGAAATAGCTAAACATGCAGGGTATGGCAGATCTGATCTTCAGTGCATCAAACGGAGGGGGCCATGCCGACATTAAATGGGACCATGAACTGAAGTCCACGATCCCAACGGCGGAGGAACCACTGTCCCACTTTTTGAACCATCGTGGTCGGCTAGAAGGCCACGATTCCAACGGCAAAGAAGCAACAGTCCAGCAACTGAAGCTGCTCCAAACAGAGATGAATCGTAACTTCTCCCCCGATGAATCAAAACCTAATTTCTCTATTTTAATCCCAAATATCGCCATTAATCTGAAATGATGCTATGCTAATTTCGTAACTTTTCTTTTTCCTGAAAACCAAGAAAAGAAGAAAAAGAAAGAAGGGTTATATTAGTAATTTTACTAGTTTTTAAAATTTTCAAATTAATAACATAAAGGGTAAAATTGTCTAACAGAATTGGTTAAACGGAGTGGATCTATTTGATTAATGGTGGTAAAAGTTTGGGTGGTAGCTGATGTTTTTTAAAAAGTGTGGGTGATAGGTGATGTTTCGAAACTATTATGGGGGGTAGCTGAAATTTATTCTAAGTGTGAACCTTTCTTTGGCCCGCTTTTTTATGTCTGTCACTACTTTGATCATTAGCTACCTAGGGTATAGTAGGTTCGCATGCCTACTACCCCCAAGACTATGTCACAAGGTCTTGTCAACAACTTTTCCACCCCCTTTGACCCTATTCGACCCCCTTTTAGGCTATATTCCCCATAACCTCCAGATGTCCATTGTTGTCCTTACGCTTTTACCAAGTAATATTCTAACGATTCGCCGGTTTGGACCGAGATCTTGTGAATCGGCGGGTCAAGTCAGCATACCTTGCATAATGGTTGTTGTCAGCATTTACGGCCATTAAAGACAATCCATTAATGGCACAACAACCCTTGTCAACCTGTCACTTCTTGTCTGAGTCAGACCATGGGGTCGAACATGAGCTTCCACTAATATTTACCACAATGCCCTTTTCCAATGTAATGGATAGACGCTACTGAGTCAGACCATGGGGTCGAACATGAGCTTCCTCCAATATTTACCACAATGCCCTTTTTCCACTGCAATGGATAGACGCCACGTGGTTACCTTTTGAAATCCCCTTTCTACGGTTGGATACATCCATTAACCATTATTTTCCCCAACAGAACCCCTTTGTCTCCTTTACGAGTCGTTTCGACCAAAGGAGACACTTTTTAAAAGGGAAAATATCATATCATGAGTGCGCAGTTGATCTCCCGCCGCCCGTCTCAGTTGCATGATTATCTGCCCCATTTTTCAAAATTTACACGCACGTTTTCCCAAAGTAGCACCTGAAACGTCCTTGCCATGATTAGGGTTAATCCCAGTTTCCTAAACTCTTGATGTCGTTTTCATTTCCATCGAACAGTTGCTTTTCGAATATGACTGTTTCCCTCCACCTATCATTCATCGTATCCGTCCACGCGTCGTTTCCCCATCAAGTGTTACGTCTGCCTTTCACTCGTCAGTCGCACCGCTCGAGAACCATCATGACTGCCAGGCTAGGACCCACTGGTGGTTAGCAAAATCTATAAATATCTTCTTCCTTCTCCTCATCTTTTTCTTTACGCATTTATCTTTTGTAGAATTCCTTCCACGAAAACTTTCTCCCCAAAATTTCTCTGGTTTCGCTACCCTCGTTCCATAAGAGGCAAGTCATTTTCGTAGAGAGTTCCGGCCACACGACACCATCTAAGTAAGTCTCACCCCTACCTTTCGCATTTTGTTTACTTCTTCTCTAACCTACCATGGCTCGGGACAAAGCCGTTATCAGTCGTGCTTCCAAACCTACCTGCGACGGTCGCCTCCCCCGTGATCTTCCCAGGGCGGGGAAAGTTCCAATAGTCACCCTGAGAGCACCCCCCCAGACTTCCCTCATGAGGCTGGTCCTCATTGCGTGGCTTCCTTCGTGAAGTCCATTATGACTGAAGCTAGGCTCTAGGACCTTAGGGCTACTTTTCGTGTCCCTGATTCTGTAGAGTTGATAGTTCCGACCCGAGAGGACCGGGCATGTCACCCCTACTCTCACAAGATGGTGGTAAACCTCAATATGTTCTTGTCTGATTTCCGCTTTCCCTGCCACCCTCTTATCTTTGAAATCCTCAGCTTCTATGGCCTAGCCCCCACTCAGATTACACCCAACTCTTGGGCTCATATCCACTCCTTCATCATTTTCTTTCTTAGATGTAGAGAACCCCCCACCCTGAGGTTTTTCCAATTTTTGTTCGATGTGGGTGTCCTGCTCTGGCGTGACCATCCGACCCATAGGGGGAAACCCAATGGGATCTACTACTTTTTTCATCGAAACATAGACATAGTTCCCACTATGATAGAAACCACCCCCTCCTCCGTTCCACACTGGAAGGAGAGATTCTTTGGGGCCATAATTAGGCAGGGCCACACTCTCCAACGAATGCGTTCTTTCTCCATCGGGAACCGATGGCAGTTTGTCGACCCTTCCATAGTAGGGGTCGCCCCACTTCTTATACCGCTCGAGATGGAGACCCTTGAAAGGGTGGAAGATCGAGGGAGGGTCGTCTGGGTCAAGGACCTCTCCAACAATCAGTTCCTGTCTTTGTATGGACTGAGTAAGTTTCAGAGTGGTGCTAACCTTCATTTTCATGTTTGTCTGCAAGTTTTAATTCTAACATCTCTTTATCGACTTGTGTTGTAATGGAAGGCTTGGACGACAATATCTGGGAAGATCTGATGGGGACTGACCTATTCAGACACCAACAACGAGAAAGGGAAGAAATAGCGGCTTCTGTGGCCTGCAAGTTGGCGGCCCTTGAGAGGGCCGCAGATGCTGCTCCTCTCGTCCCTCAGGCAGCTCCATCACTTCCTTCGGAGAGCAACCCTCCAGAGACCATCTCTCCTTTGCTCGAGCCCGGGTCTTCGACCATCCCCCCCCCCGGGAGGTTTTGAACCAGAAGCTCCTCCAGAGTTGCCAACTTCCGGCCCCCTCCCTTCAGCCAGAGCATCCACCCTACCATCAGTAATTGAGGTGGATGAGGATGGTAAGTACATTTCCTTGTGTCTTCTACTGTTTTGCACATTTCTTGTCTGATTCTGATCTTTCTCGTGCTGCTCTCTTTTTTACAGAGGATGATGATGATGAAGCCACTGTCACGGAGACAGTGCATAGACTGAAGAGGAGAAGGTTGGACTCTGAGACCCCCCGCTGCATCATTCCGGAGGATACTCCTCAGGATGTTCTGATGCAGATTCCGGTCGGACCTCCACCACTACAGACACTTCTGCCGCCTGGAGAGACCCCCTTCGATCAGGCTTGCCCCAGGTCCCCCGACGAGCCAGCGCCAGTCGACCCTGCGCCGCCTAGCTCCCCGGGTAATGTCGAATCCACTTCTTCACCATCCATCCCCTCGACATCGGCTCCAGACTCGGGGGTCACCGCCCCTTCATCCGCGCCCACTAATTCTGTTCTTCATCCGTCGTCCTCAGGTTTGGCCGTTTTCCTTCTGGCCCTTCCTAGTACATCTTCCCCCCCCCCCCACAGACTCAACCGTGGTTACTTCTTCTTCTCCTCTTTTTCCTGGAGAGCCGCCTTCCACGACCCCTCCTTCCTTCCTCCAACCATCTGGTTCCTCCATGTCAGCCGAACCTTCTGCTCTGCCCTCGGGGCCATCTCCCATTCTTCCTCCCATCAGCTCCACCTCCGTCGCCCCCGGCCCAAGCTCAACGGGCACCGTGCCTTCCATCTTCACACCCTCTTGGAGGGTGCGTTCCTCTCACAGTGGGCTCTATGACCACCTAGTAGCCCAAGGCATCATTCATCATGCCTGGTTCCCTGCTGATGAACAAGCTTTCAAGCCTGTCCCCCTGGATATTATTGATCGGGATCAATGTGCAGCCTTGTATCAAGTACGTCCCCTTACTTGTTCTTTTTTTTTTTTATACCTTTCTAACCAATATTTCTGTGTTATCTTCCTTGTCGCAGTTGATGTGCGGGTTGAACCATTACAAGAAGATGCTGACAGTTTCAATACAGAAATTGAAGGACATGCAAACTACCGCCCAAGAGAACCATAGACTGATGTTCATGGCCCAGGCTGAGCGTGATCAGGCCACCCAGGCTCGAGACGCGGCTCTTGCTGCTCAGGCGGAGGTAGAGGGACAAAGGGACAATTCTGAGGAGAGAGCCAAGGAAGCTGAAGAACGAGCCAGAAAGGCGAAGGAGGAGGCCCAGGAGGCGGAGTTTAAGTGTCGTGTTGTTGAGGCATCGTTGGAGCAAAACCGAAGATGGCTAGCTGAAGAAAAGTCTAGATACCACTGATTGGACAAGCAATTCGCCACTCGGGCCAAGGTTTTTCAGACTACCCAAAAGGAGCTGTCAAAGGTGCGCTTGTCCAATGAGGTCATACTGGAGCAGCTTAATGCAACCATTGTGCTGAACAACCAGCTGGAGAAGGAGATCTAGGACTTGCAAACTACCTGAGATGAGCTGGTCACTGAGAAGGAGAAACTGCAAACGAAGAAGAACGATCTACTAGGTGAGTTGGCCCAGTCTTCCACCAGTGAGGATGCCCTTAAGGCTGACCTAGTCGTCGCGCAAGAGCAAAAGGCCAGTCTGCAATCTGTCGTTGCTCGTCTGACTGAGGAACTATCACAAGCCCGATCGTCCCTGGCGCAAGGCAGAAAGGAGACTTTGAAAGCCTTGTTGGATTCAGAAGATATGGAGGGTTTGTTCAGGCGAGAAAGGGCCATAGCCATTTGCGAGGCCCTCATCTTGGCCCATTCAGAGTTGTCTGCTCATCTCCCAACCTTCGACTTCACCTGCAGTCTTCTTATGAACAAGGTAATCCGGGACAAGCTTGTGCGGCCTTCGAGCCCGGCTCCTCCTCCAGAAGCAGCTCCCTCCACTCCTGCTCCTGCTTTAGAGGTAATTCCATCAGCTCCTGCTCCTCCTTCAGAGGTAATTCCATCGGCTCCTGCTCCTCCTTCAGAGGTAACTCCATTAGCTCCTGCTCCTCTTCGGATGCAGCGAGACGGTTCGGGAGGCAACTCGCAATGCTCGACCTCCTATTCCCCCCTGTGAAGGACAATAACTCTTCTTTTTTTTTTTTTTTTTTTTTTTTTTTTGAGACCCTTGGGTCTTTTTCTATGTACACAATTTTTGTAAGATATGTATACAACTTCTTTTCAATATAAATTTGCTTTCTTTCCCGATGTGTTATGAGTGACTCCAACATTATCTCCCCCCGACGTTAAATACTTACAGTCTGTTAAGGATTTAAATCCAAAGTAGTATGATCCTCGGGCTTTCCCCTTTATTTATTTTTTTCGAGACCCTTAGGCCCTTCTCTTTTCGAGACCCTTAGGCCTTTTTCTTTTTGAGACCGTAGGCCTTTTTTTTTTTTCTTTTCAAGACCCTTAGGCCCTTCTCTTTTCGAGATCCTTAGGCCTTTTTCTTTTTTTCTTTTCGAGACCCTTAGGCCCTTTTGCTTTTCGAAACCCTTAGGCCTTTTTGTTTTTCGAGGCCCTTAGGCACTTCTCTTTTCGAGACCCTTAGGTCTTTTTGCTTTTCGAGGCCCTTAGGCCTTTTTCTTTTTTCTTTTCGAGAGATAATGTAAGTATACTTTTTATTGAATAGGTAAGACAAGAACCTTACACATAGTATCTTCGAAGATTTTTGGAGTGCCAAGTGCACAGTAAGGCAGACCCGTCCATTGTCTCCAAATGATACGACCCTGGTCTCGTAACCTTCACAACTCGATACGGCCCTTCCCAATTTGGGGTCAACTTTCCCTGCTGAGTAGGCATAGTGACAGCTGCCGAGCGCAAGATTAAATCACCCACTTGAAACATATTCTCCTTTACTCTGGAGTTGTAATATCTTGCTATTTTTTGCTGATAAGCTGCTATACGTAGCTGAGCCGTTTCACGAACGTCTTCTAGGAGGTCCAGATCCATTATAAAGATGTCCTTGTTAGTATCTTCTTGAAAATTTAACACCTTGTAACTTTTCTCCACCACTTCGATAGGAATGACGGCCTCAGAGCCAAAAGCCAATTTGAAAGGAGTAGCCGCTGTAGCCATCCGTTGAGTGGTTCGATACGACCAAACCACATTGGGTAACTCTTGTGCCCACATCTGCCTCTTTTCTTCCACTCGCCTGGCTAGTCCATGCAATTAGGTATGGTTGTGACTTCAGTCTGCCCATTAGCTTCTGGGTGTGCTACTGATGCAAACATGTGTCCAATGTTATGATCACGGCAAAACTCCCAGAAGATTCGACTCGAGAATTGCGGGCCATTATCAGTGATCAATACTTGAGGGATTCTATATCTATATAGAACCTCAAGTCTGAAGCACTCCTTAGCTTTATGTGCTATGACTCTCACCATTGCCTTCATTTCAATCCACTTGGTGAAGTTGTCAATTGCCACCAAGATGTACTGCAACTGCCCCATAGCTTTTGGGAATGGTCCCAATATATCCATCCCCCAGACTGCGAAAGGAATAGACGAAGGAATAGGTTGTAACTGTGTACATGGGCGGTGGGACATGGGAGCATACTTGTGGCATGCTTCGCAGCTTTTGGCGTACTTCTCACAGTCGCTCATCATATGGGGCTAGTGATACCCCATTCTGATGATCTTAAAACACATGGTGCGCCTGCATTGGTGAGCCTCACAGATCCCCTCATGAACTTCCGTCATAATGTATTCTGCTTTCGAAGGAGGAACACACCGGAGTAATGGAAAAGTATGAGATTTTTTATATAGTACCTCATCGTGAATAACATACGACCCCGCTTGAGTTTGGATGCGTCGGGCTTCTTTCTTATCCTCCGGTAAGACATTCTCCCTCAGGTAGGTGAGCAATGGATCCATCCAGCAGGGCTCAAAGTCGACAAGAAGAACTTCTCTCATGGGGTCGCTAGGATCCAATAGGTGCTCAACATACACCGGCACATCAAAGCTGCTCAAGTCACTTGACCTTAAATGAGATAGGACGTCTGCTTCCGTATTTTGATCACGTGGCATGTTGGTCATCACGAACTTCTCTAAGGGCTCAATGAGTTGCTTCACGAGGGCTAAGTATTTAGCCAGACTGCTCTGTCGAGGCTCGTAGTCCATAGTAACTTGCTGCACTACCACTTGAGAATCCCCGTATACTTGCAAGTGAGTGATTTTCAACTTCCTAGCTAATTTAAGCCCAGCTACCAAGGCTTCATATTTTGCCACATTATTGTTTGTCGAGAAACCAAAACGTACAGATGTCAGTACTTTGAATCCCTCGGGGCTGATGAGTACAATACCTACTCCCGCATCTTCTTGGTTAGAGGCTCCATCTATGTACATAACCTAGGAAGGTTCTTCAGGAGCAAGAAAGACTTTAACTTTTGCTTCCTCGAGGGCTCGCTCCGGGTTTGCTCCTTCTTCTTCACCTCCTGGATGGGTACTTTCGATCAAGAAATGTACTAATGCTTGTGCCTTAATGGTTGTCCGGGGTTGGAACTTGAGATCAAACTCCCCCAGCTCGACTACCCAGTTGATCATTCAACCTGACACGTCCGCTCTGGTCAGAAACTTGCTTATGGGTCGATCCGTCAAAACGATGATGGAGTGAGACTGAAAGTAGGGTCGTAGCTTGCGAGCGCAGACCACCACTGCTAATGCTAACTTCTCAATTGATTGGTACCTGGTTTCTGCATCCAATAGGGCTTTGCTGACGTAGTACACAGGGTGTTGGATTCGATTAACTTCCTTCACTAATACTCCGCTGACGGCACACAGCGAAACCGCCAGATAGAGCAGCAGCGTATCTCCAGTCTCTGGCTTGACTAGTAAGGGTGGTGAAGAAAGATACCTTTTGAGGCCATGAAATGCATCCTCACATTCAGTTGTCCATTCGAAAGGCTTGGATCCCTTAAGAGTTTTGAAGAATGGGAGACACCTATCCGTAGATCTAGATAGAAATCGCCCCAGGGCAGTGATTCGACCCGTAAGTACCTGAACTTGCTTGGGCATAGTTGGAGCCTTCATACATTGAATTGCCTCGATCTTGATAGGATTGGCCTCGATTCCCCTCTAGGAAACCATGAAGCCCAAGAATTTACTGGATTGTACTCCGAAAGCAAATTTTGTTGGGTTAAGACGAATATAATTTCTTCTTACTACATCGAAGACTTCCTTGAGATCTGTCAGATGATCCGTTGCTTTTACTGCCTTGACTAGGAATTCGTCTACATATACCTCCATCGTTCTATCGATTTGCTTTTCAAAGACCTTGTTGACAAGTCTCTGGTACGTTGCCCCCCCATTTTTCAACCCGAAGGGCATTACTGTATAATAGTAGGTGCCTTTGTTAGTGATGAAGGTTGTATTCTCCTCATCCTCCCGAACCATTTTTATTTGATTAGATCCCGAATAAGCATCCAAAAAGGATAGCAGCTCGTGCCCTGCAGTGGCATCGATGAGCTGATCTATCAGAGGCAAAGGGTAGGAATCTTTTGGGCATGCTTTATTAAGATCTGTGAAATCAATACATACACGCCAACGGCCATCCGACTTAGACACTAATACAACATTTGCCAACCAGTCTGGGTAGTATACTTCTCGAATGAATCCGACCTTTAGTAGCTTTTCGACCTCCTAATCGATGATTGCTTACTTCTCCACTGATACTGCTCTATTCTTCTGGCGTATAGGACGTTGGTGCGGATCTATTTGAAGATGGTGCTCCATGATCAACCATGGGATCCCTGGCATGTCTTCTGGCGTCCAAGCAAAGACGTCTGAGTTTGCTTTCAGAAACTTGATGAGTTCCTGCCTTTGCTCCTCCGGAATGGCTGATCCCACCAAAAATGTCTTTTCCGGATGGTCTTCACTGAAGGGTACTATGATAAGATCTTCAACTGGAGTGGTTCACTCAGTAGGGAAGTCGCCATGATACTCGTCCAGTTGTATCACTTGCACAGGTTGATCTTCATCTAGGGCCACCAAGGACGCAATGTGACATCTCTTCCAGACCGACTGGTCTGCCTTGCAACATCCGACCCCCCCACTCGGTTGGGAACTTCATCAGCAAGTAGTAAGTGGACAGGCAATCCCGCAGTTTGTTTAGGCCTGTTCTTATGAGGATGCCGTTATGGCTCGATCGAGTATCGACCACCATATACTTCATGTTGATGCTTACTCGCGTTGGGTAAGTTCCCAGGCGAGTATCGATCTGGATGGCTCCTTTCACCCGTACTCCCTCACCATTAAATCCCAGGAGTGAGTATCGAATGGGCCGCAACTGCTCATCCTTGTAACCTAACCTCCGATAGGTGTCGTAATACAAGATTTCACAAGCACTTCCTGTGTCAACCAGTATACGACTCACTTCCCACTCTTCTCCAATGGCCATCTTGATAACAAGGGGATCCTCATGGAGAGTGACAACATCAATCAAATCATCATCACTAAAGTAAATGTACCCGTCATACCTGAATTTCTTGGAAGATGATTCACCCAGGTTCTCATCCTCTCGGCGAACTTGCTTTCCTCTGGACGCTCCTTCCTCCACTGGTTCGATGATAATTGGAAGTACCTCCCGCCTCATGTGCTCAGGCCAGACGGTCACCGTCATGCACTCGGGCTGACTGAGTGTGACATATTCATCATCACTCAGTCCCAAGTCTTATTTTGGGCCTGCCCACCCCAACAACTTCCGCTGGGGACTCTTCTCACGAACTTTTCGAACCCCTGGAGCAGGGGATTCTTTCATCTCTTTTGGCACCTCATCTCGACATAAATTGATCTGCCCCATGAATCCTCTTGGAGGTGACCTTGGGGGTGGTGGAGGTCTATGTTCGACCCTTTCTTTTCTTTCTTCTAATGCCCTTGCTGGGGGAGGCGGAGGAAGTACCACAGCAGGGTTTGGTAAGGTGGGGCCTACCCTTGGGCCTATGAATTATGTCCATCTTTCGTGTTGGATGAGATCCTCCACCAAACCCTTCAAATGTCGGCACGAATTGGTATCATGACCATGGTCTCGATGATGTACGCAATACAACCGTCGGTTGTGCTCCTCCGATCGAGCAATCATCGGTGGTGGTGGGACCAAGAGTACGTCACCCCTTTTGATTGTTAGTATCTCCGTCATGGTTCTGTTGAGAGGCATGTATTCTTGGACGGGTCGTATGGAGTATAACTCCTTCGCCACTTTGGTCTTTTTGCTGATCTTTTGAAGCTTTCTCTAGAGCCTCACTCTTCTTCTTTTTCGCAACTGTAGGATCTGAGCTTGCCTGCTCGGATAACTCCGCTACTGCCTCTGCCCCGGATGCATATCGATCACAGCGACTGAAAATTTATGCATGGGTTCGTGGGCACTTCTTGTTGAGGGAGAACACCAGCTAGGGGTCTCTGCACACCTTAGATAGGGTCGAAACGACCACATCTAGTTGTAAGTCCTTGATTTCTCCTACTACTCCTAGGAAGCGAGTGATGAACTGGCGCAGTGGCTCTTTTTCACCTTGCTTGACCGCCATCAGATGGGATAGATTTTTCTTCTGCACCCGACTCCCCTGAAAGTGGGAGAGGAATAAGCTTCTTAGTTCTTTGAAAGCACCTATTGACCGTGGAGGAAGGTTGTTGAACCACGTTCTTCTTGCTTCCCGCAATGTGGATGGGAAGGCTCTATAGCATAGGGCATCGTGGTGGCCATAAATGACCATTCCCACCTTGAAGTTGTTCAAATTCTTCTCCGGATCTGTCTTGATATCATACCATCCTATATTTGGAATGGTAAAATTAGAAGGCAAGGGATGATTCATGACCTCATCCGTCAGTGCTGTCTCTGTGGCATACTCCTATAGAGCTGCTAAATCGACCCCTCTTTCCACTTGTTGTACTCGATTGTCAGTTCTCTGACGAGACATTCTAATCTCTCAGTGTTCTCGTTCCCTGCATGGGAGCTATCTACTGTTGGTATTGTCGCCACTGGTACCGCAGTCAACGGCACCGCAACGGAGGGCGCGGCCGCCATCCTTTCTCCTCGCGCAGCATCTACTCGAGCCTGGACCTCTTCTCGGATCCGTCTGGCCTCTTCAACCCTGGCTTGGGTTTCTTCTTGAAGTCTCCTGGCTTCTTGGTTCCTTACTTGAATATCTTCACGGGCCTGTCAAGCAGCATCGACTCTGGCCTGTGCATCTTCTCTGGCACGTCTAGCCTCGTCGACCCTTCTTTTGGCCTCCTGGGCCACCTCTGCTTCAGTGTACATCCCAGCTCTGGTCCACCTGGCACCTTGCCGCGATCTCGTCCTTTGGGAGGTAAACAACCGGTGAGAAATACCCAGGGACTCCCGGCTACTTTCTACTACTTCAGTAGGGTCAACCACCGGGACAGACTAAGGTCGTGGGTCTCCCTACTGACTGCTTCGACCCCGTCGGTTATATGAATCTATTGACGGACTTTCTCCTCTTAAGCTGGAGGGAGCAGAGCGTGGTACAGAGCGCCTAGATTGTCGTGATCTTTGCGAGACTTCAGGTACGTCCACTGGGGGTACAGAAGTCGTTGGTACTCCTGTTGGCCGTTGTTGCAGTAGTTCTGTCAGAGCTGTCAACTGCTGGGCTAATCTGTCAAATTGCTCCTTAGAGATGTACCGGGCCGGATCTGGGTTAGAGCCGCCCGCTCCATCGTTGGCTGGTCCCTCAGGAAACACCTCTTGGGGATCTGGCCCTCTCTGGGCCTCATCCCATTCTCTAACCATATTAGCTTCAGCCCTTCAGGCTTGAGTTTCTCGTAAGTTGTAAGAGCTTTTTATCCTTCCTGCTGGTGCCATGTCAAAATTCAGAAAACTGGTTTGGAGTAGATAGAAAAAAAATAGAAGTGGCAAAAAAGAGGAAAGTTGGGAAGGCCCTGAAAAATCGGAGAGGGAAGATTTGAACAAACACAGTATGTCAGGGCCCCACGGTGGGCGCCAAACTGTTGTCGCTGAAATCCGTAAGGGGGATTGACCAAGACAGACAATATGGAACTCCCAATGAAACACTGGAGCTCCTTCTCAAACAAAGGGTTCCCTGAGGTGTTGTTGATCAAAGAAGTTCCCCTCTTCGATTTTTCACCCTGAACTTGGATAGATGGAAATAACTAAAGCGAAAGCAATTAGGATATGAGATAAGTAACCAGATAGAGAGCAAGAGTTTTCCCTTGTATTGTAATCATCCCCCTTTCTTTTTTCCTTTGTTACATATATATATAGATTCACCAAAGTGTGACCATTCTTTGGCCCGTTTTTTTATGTCTGTCACTACTTTGATCATTAGCTACCTAGGGTATAGTAGGTTCGCATGCCTACTACCCCCTAGACTATATCACAGGGTCTTGTCAACCACTTTTTGATCCCCTTTGACCCTATTCGACCCCCTTTTAGGCTATATTCCCCATAACCTCCAAATGTCCATTGCTATCCTTGCGTTTTTACCAAGTAATATTCTAACGATCCGCCGGTTTGGACCGAGATCTTTTCAATCGGCGGATCAAGTCAGCATACCTTGTATTAATGGTTGTTGCCAGTATTTACGGCCATTAAAGACAATCCGTTAATGGCACAACAACCCTTGTCAATTTGTCACTTCTTGTCTGAGTCAGATGGGGTCGAATATGAGCTTCCTCCAATATTTACCACAATGCCCTTTTTTCAATGTAATGGATAGACGCCACTGAGTCAGACCATGAGGTCGAACATGAACTTCCTCCAATATTTACCACAATGCCCTTTTTCCACTGCAATGGATAAGACGCCATATGGTTACCTTCTGAAATCCCCTTTCTACGGTTGGATACATCCATTAACTATTATTTTCCCCAATAGCTCTCACCCTCGCAAGACCAAAAATACAAAAAGAGTAAACTGATGTATGATCATCCTTGCTTGCACTCTAGAAAGGTCAGTTCCCGCACCTCTCAGATGTGAAAATTTTTGAGTATTCAGAGATGTATGCGTTATTGCCAGTAAGACAGCTCGGTAAGAGATCACTTCTCCCGGAGCACGTGCCGAGCAAAAAAAAAAACCACTCTTCGAAGTAGAGAATTATGAAAGTGATAGGGTGCCGCCACAAGCCGTTCTTGTTCAAGTAGTAGTTTCAAAACACTCTTAGCCAAACCAAATGGTTAGGGAGCACGTTACAACTTCCTCCATTGATAATCTCCAACAAATGCATCCGATGCAAGATAGATGAGGGGTCTACAAGATCTATTCAGAGATAACAAGGGAACCAGGATCTAAACCATGATTTTAGTATGCCGAATCAGGTAGCATTCACTGATATCGAGTCAGATCGGCCATAAAAGGCACTAGAATCCATGACTTTAATTCACCGTATCCAAAGAGGTATCGGTCACTCTGAAACTGATACAGAATCAGTATCAGATTAGTAAAGAACCAATGACAAAGTAAAAAAGGGCCAATACTAAATTAAAAGGAATCGACTTATTGGCGTGGAAAGAAAGCCAGACCTGTGCTGACTCGGGTTGTTGCATGGGATTGACCCGGCCAAGTCTTGAGCTAAATTGACCGATCCAGTTGAACCGATACCAAATTCCCAATCCCTAAAACCAGGGTCTTAAACTAATGGAATGCTCATACTACAGAGAGTGCTTGGAATGAATTTCCCATGTTATGACCTTAGTCATGATTTGTCAACCATGGAGTATGGGTTGATCCATATTTGAAGCTTCAATACAACAGAATGGGACATCAAAGTTAGATTAGAAGCCAACATAATTTGAGATATACTTGTGGAGCAACATTAAGTACAGTATCTCATGCTTCAGTAATATATATAAAAACAAAATCCCATTGTCCAAATACCATCAAACTATTTTTAAAGATCATCAAACCTTCAAATCGATCAAACTATGAGTGATCATCCATCTAACAGGAGGTAATAACTAGTACCCTTTCGAGATATCATCTTTTTGATGGTTCTTCGTGGTTCCTACATTGGGTACAAACAGAGTATCCAAGAAAGCCCTACCCATGAATCCATTCTGCATAAAATCGCTCAGGACATCCTCTGGCTTTTGTGCCGTCACTGAAGCTGGTTTCAACTTCTTCTCATATTTCAGATGTTCAACTGCATCTACTTTGTGATTCCCAGCTTGCATACCCTTTGTTTTTTCATCATCTTCAACAGAATGGAACCATTCAACAGAATGGGCCCATTTATACGTTTCATATGCTAAACCCCCGCCTATACATACACATTATCAGAACAAGAATTAAGGTCCAAGATCACAAGAAAGAGAAATTTTTACCAATAATAGAAAAGAAAAAAAAATAAAAAATTTATATATTCCAAATAAATGATATGAGAGATGGAAACCCAATTACCTGGGATGAGTTTGAGACCCTCTTTGCCGAGGGGACTGTCAGCGATTTTGAAGGCGCAGACACTGATCTTCTGACGGGTTTCAGGACCAGGGATGTAGGCCTTGACCTTCTCGTATCCGGTGACTCTAACGACGTTATCGATCTTGAAAACGGCAGCACGGCCCAGATCATAAGAACCCCAGCATGCGTTCCTAACAGAGGTCGGTACACTTGGAGAGTTTCTCCTCACCTTCTCGGTGACCGAGTTGAAGACATCCGTTAGACCCATCTCTCTCTCTCTCTCTCTCTCTCTCTCTCTGCTTCGATCAGTCAAGTGCCTTTAACAGCGCTTTAATCTCTGAAAGAGTAGAAGGTAAAGTTCTTCAAGAGAGCTGCTCGAGCCACCGACGGCTCACTTTCCAACATAACTATACAAAATGTCTGATGGAAATTTACTTGTTAAAAAATGTTCTATCTCTATTTTCAACAACAAACAAACTATAGATTTTTTTAAGGAAAAGAAGGTTCTGGTTTTTATTTTATTTTATTTTATTTTATTTTATTTATTTATTTTATACATAAATTTTCTTCTTTCTACCTCCTTGAAACAAATATTAGAAATTTTTTAAGCACTTTATATGTAAAATTCAGTCAAATAAAATAAAACCGAATTTAAGAAAGTTTAGTATTCTTTATCACCTTGTACTAATATAAATTGGATTAATAAAATTTAAAAATCCTACAATGGATGTAAGAGAAATAGTTTTTATTCAATTGGAACAACTTGTTCCATGCAGTTATGGGGTCAATATGACCTGCGGGATTAGTCAGGTCAAAGGTCTGGATATCCATCATTAATAAATAAATAAATAAATAAATATAAACTGGATTAATATGGCCACTCTCCATGGTTAGATATACGAAAGAATCCACGATGAGAAAAATTGATGATAAAAGTTGGTGGTGTCTGTTGCCACAAGAATCCGAAGTAATCTTCTAAGGTAGAACCTAAGCTGCAAATGACGAGAAACACGAGCATAAGAGTGCCCAAATGTTAGATCCCATCTTGCTCAAAAATAGTAGGAAGTTTGAAGGGTGGAAATCAAGATTCCTATCCCTAGCAGGTGATCTTCAGTTTATCTATTCAGTTCTTCAAGGAAACTACCTCTATTGGACAGGAGTGTTTGAGCTTCCAAAGAGTGCGGCCAAGAAAATTGAATCTGTTTTTGCAAACTTCTTCTAGGCAAGTCCCTCATTGAAGAAAAAAATTCACTATGTTTCATGGGACAGGATATGTAAGCCAAAAAGGGAGGCAGGCCTTGGAGTGAAGCAAGTTGCGGATATAAATATGGCAGGTATCCTTAAGAAAGTGTGGAATGTGGCAGCAAAAAAGAAAAGCTTATGGTTGACTGGTGACAATTAGATCTCTGAAATGAGACTCTTTCTGGACTGTTAAATACATTTCTAGGAGCTCTTGGGTTTGGAGAAAGATGCTACAGAATAGGTACCTTATCCAACACAATGTCACTCACTCAATTGGAGATGGAAGAAATATGAAGATTTGGCTTGACCCTTGGCATCCGAATGGTATTCTTCTGGACTTGTGGAGCAACCTTAGGAATGAGGAGAGAAAGAAGCTTGATTCAGTTGAGGTATTGCTTAATAATGGCTCTTAGGATCCAGGGGTTTTGAATCAGCTTGGCCTTCAGCACCTGTGGAACACATTCAGCTTGTAGAAAGAGAAGGAGGGAGTTTGGAAAATCAGGTTAAATGGCAAGGTAAGCCCTCCACAAATTGCAACTCTAAGTGTATTTGGAACCTTATTAGAGCTCATGAGTAGGAAATCACTTGGGCCAGAGCAATTTGGTTCAAGGATAACATCCCGAGACAATCATTGAATTCATGGAGATGCATTATGAATGCCCTTGCCAATGCAGATCAATTGGAGAAGAGGAAAGTTGTGGTCAATAATAGATGTGTGTTGTGTTGAATTGAAGAAAGAAATCATATATTTATTTCTCGTCCCTTTGCTGAATGGATATGGAAAAGGGTTAGGAATCTTTGTTCACCTAACCCTTGCAAAACCCATCTGCTGGTGGTTGAGGAAGCCATTTCGATCTCTAACTCATTTGACGAATGTGGGATTGTGGGGAGAATTGTGCAAATAGCTTTCTCAGCCTCTATCACCCACATCTAGAGAGAAAGGAATGCAAGGAAGTAATCAGTATAGGAACAAGGCAAGGCCTAGAGAGATTGCGGTTCAAAGGATTATGGAGGATGTTACTGGAAAATGCAAACTTGGAACTTCCAAGTAGTCTTACTCCCAAATGTATGTACATTCTTAATCACTGGGGCCTCCAAAACCCTCCTGCATAGAATGTTTCTTCAAAACCACTCTAATGCCTAAGTTAGATCTAGACGATAATATTTAATATAAAAAGGGATACGTAATTGTAGAAAGAAGATAAGTAAGTCCACGATATTAGAAATTCGATCATTTACCTTGTGGTGCTTGGATCGTTTTATGAGAGGAAGGACTTAGTTCTTGACCCTCTATCTTCGACTGTTTTCTTGGGTGGTTTAGGTCAGTTCTTTTAAGTAGCAGAGTGGTCATTTTATGAACTATTGAATAGTGGTGTTAGTGGTAAGGTTGGTTACATTGACCATGGGGCTTGTATGCCTTCTATATTTTCCCCCAGGCATCTGATTAACTATCTCCATGACAAGTGTCGGGCATCTATATGCTGATGTTATTTATTCTTATCAATGTCAATCGGTCAATTCGATCCGGTTTCAGTCTATGCTCAAAACGATTTGGGTCTTGCACTAGGAAGTCCAAAGCGAAACCATTAACAAAAGGTCAGTTTTAAGTTCATTTCGGTTTTGATCTGATTCAATGGGACTCTTATGTGTTTAGTTTTCATTTCTTATATGTATATTTTAGCAAAATATTAACCCAACGCAGTTGGTTGGTTTGGCTCGTGTTTATTGATCTGTTCGGCTTAGTTTCAGATTTTTCAGATTTTAATCGAACTCCAAAACACAGCCCAATTATGACCCAAAAATACGTTTCAATCGAATTCGATCTGATTTTTTTTTTCGCTAAGATTTCCTTTTCGGTTTTGGTTCGGGCTTTTTCTTCCCCCCAACCCCTACACTCTTAGTTGGTCTTATCATCCAAAATGAAAAATAAAAACACCACCCCCATTGGAGAGAAAATTACCAAGAGGTCTCATCAATTATAGTCAAGTTAATAGGACAAATCACAGTATATCAAGGAAAAAGATTCTCTCTAATCGACCAGCCCATCCAGTCGAAAATCGGACAACCGTTACTAAATTGCTATCCTTAGCAGGCCATTATTGATTTGAAGAGGCCCCAGAATCTGGAAAACCAATCCAGGAGGATTATGGTGTAAGATTCAAAATCCTACCTCACATATATTGGCCCCAATGTCAAATTTCTAGGCTCAACTGAACCATAATTGGATAACTATTTCAATTTCATTTTTGCTTGGCTGAATTTTGTAACACAATTTCATTGAAACTGAATGTCGAAACATTGAGAGCCTCTTTCACAATTTCACCATGGAAGGATGTCAGCCTACTTTGCGCTGCCATTCATTTATTATCATTATTTTATTTTTTGTGTGTGAAGGCCCTGCCATCTTTAATGAGCGTGTTTACACCTGCTCAAATGTTGAGGCAGCAATATAATTATTTCTAGTGAAACTGCTGTAATGGTTCGGGCGGCTGATAGAGTGGAAATCGTTCGAAATCTTCCTCTCGTCTCTGCATATCATTGTTGGCCATGGATAAAGAATACGATGTTATGGTGCTCGGAACTGGGTTAAAGAATATACCAGGATGCAAATCATCTTTTGTCGTTCAGTCAGTCAGCTATTCAATGGACAAGCTAAATTGTATCGGATGCATGGCAGACGGCTGGAACAACTTTACAACAAGAGAGAAGCCCTATTCTAAGAAGCCCTATTCTACAGTTTAACTCCAGACTCCATAGTACAGACCACAGTAATTGTTTGCTATATGTGTAAGGTCCAACCATAGTTACTAAATTCGGATTCAAGAATTTTTCGAAAAATGTCATTTTGTTAATTTAAGATTCAATCAATCAACAGATCATAATATCAGACTTAAAATAAAATCAGATTGAGATCGATGCAAGAATTATTCGTTAAATTAAAAACAATTATTGCGAAAAAATCGAATGTTATTAGTGTATATATTTCTCATAATCATCTAATTGTTATAAATGTATAATATAGAGATGATATAAAATTTTAAAATAAAAGTAGAAAAATAATTGTCATTCTTGTATAGTATATAAATGATAAAAAATTCTACCAAAAAATGGATATAAAATTTTAAAATAAAATTAGAAAAACACAATTTTTAGAAATAGTTATAACAATTAATCATCCACTTAGCTTTATAGAATTCACCATGCAAGGATACAAGGATGTAAAAAAAAATAATTACTCCTATTACGAGAATCATAAATGTAAGCAATGGATGTTGAGAATCGGAAAAGACCTAATTACTCCCATTACTGAGAATCGAAAATAGTAAAACAAGGGATATTGAGAATTGGAAAAGATTTAATTACTCCCATTATTGAGAATTGGAAAGAGCAAGCAAAATATATTGAGAACCCAAAAGGCTTAATAACTCTCATAATTGATTTTTGACCACCACATTTATGGATAAGTTGTTTTTTTTAAACTTAACCCAATTATTTGTATAAATCGGATGAATTAACTACGTATTTTAAATGAATTAGCAAAAAGACAGAATTTTTCCAAATGATTGAGAATAATGCTTATTCAGCTGAATAACGTGTATTATTTGGATAGGTCGAATAATTTGTATTCTTCAGATCAGCCAAATAATTCGTTGAATTAAACAACAACGGAACCAAGGATTAAAATTTCAGTTTTTTTTATTATTTTCTTTTGGTAAAAGATTGAAATTTCAGTTTGACAATCAAACCAAGTGATCAATAACGCAATTAAAAATCCAAATCCAAGAGGAGAAGATACCTTCCTTTTATTATGATACCTTTCTTTTATTATTATTATTATTATTTTATTTTTTTTTTTGTAAATCTAGAAGATATTTTGGGGACAGTCTCTCTCTCTCTCTTTTTTTAAAGATCAGCAAGAATTATTAAATGAATAATGTAAAAAAAAAATACAATGCAATAAAAAAGATCATCCCACCTTTGTCATCGCTATTAACAGAAATAATTCCCCCTATATTAAAAAACCCTATATGAAACGAAAATAGGGACGCTCTGAAGCATCCTCCTACACCGCTTCTTGAGCTACGACATCTAGACATACTGGCCAAGACTGACACGATCTTCCTAAAGCCGCTCGTTTAGCCAACCCATCTCCCACCATGTTTATTTCTCTGAAACACAACATTATGCGCCATTGAATTGCATTTAGATACCCTAGAAGACCATGCCATTTTTTACTGTCTCGCCAAGGAAGATTTCGTGGTTGTATATTGTGATTCCCAGGTTGACACTGAGAGGGGGTGAATCAGTGACCACTAAAAATCTTTCCAACAATGTGAGATCAGACCTGACTGATTAAACACTGTTGCCTTGAGCTGTCTGGTTCACAAGTCTATTCATTTACACATTTCGTGTAACACACCATGCCACACACCTACAGGTATCCATACCAGAGGCTTGGCCTACCAAGTGTGTACACCCAGACCTGCAACACACGCACTTCATATACACAACAGAAATATGCACATCCACATGATATACTATGTAACGTGGTTCACCTATCACACACTGTGATGGCTACTCCACGGGGCAATACCCTAACCAGGGTTTCGTATTATACCAAATACGCTACTGTAATAGTGTTCTGCTGCTACAACAACTCGGTGCTATACCACCAATGTAATCCAAGCTACAACTTGGAATTCTGGGCAACTACCCTCAATCCTGTCAAGCCCCAACTTGACAGGTTACAATGATATTAATATGGAATGTGTACAAACCCTTCCCGACATAATGTTTCTCATAACATAAGGTTTGTGTGCGTGATTACCTTCCCAGCGTGATCACAGCAAATGTGGTGCTCACAAAATAGGCTTCCCAAGCTCTCCAATGGTGATGGGTAGGTTTCTTCAACAGAGTGATGTTATGTAGTTATCAGCTCCCCTGACACCTGTGTCACCTACATGGTGGCAAGAGTCACAACTCCCAGTTGATCTCTGAGTCATTCAAAGGAGTCCTTTGGAAGTGCCTTGGTGAAGATGTCTGCCACCTGGTCTGCTGTAGGAATGAAATCCAGTCTTACTTCCCCTTCAAGCACCTTGTCCTTCAAATAATGATATCTAATATCAATGTGTTTGGTTCTTGAGTGTTGCACCGGATTCTTGGAGATGTTAATTGCACTCATGTTGTCACATTTGATGACCACTAGCTCCTCACAAGGAACACTAAAATCTGACATTTCTCTTTTCATCCAGATTACTTGAGTGTATGTAGCTGCCGCTGCTATGTACTCTGCCTCAGCTGTAGATAAGGAAACAGATTATTGTTTCTTACTATGCCATGCCACTAAGCTTTTCCCCTGAAAGAATGCACCACCACTAGTGCTTTTTCTGTCATCAATGCTACCAGCCCAGTCTGCATCTGAGAATGCAGTAAGTGTGAACCTTCCAGTCTTGGGGTACCATAAGCCAAGATCTATTGTGCCTTTCAAATACCTGAGTATCTTTTTTACTGCTATCAAATGAGTCTCCTTTGGACAAGCCTGAAATCTGGCTACCAAGCATACCGCTTGCAAAATATCAGGTCTTGAGGCTGTTAAATACAGTAAGCTTCCAATCATCGATCTGTAGAGAGTCTGATCAACAGTTGAAGAGTCATCACTTGAACTCAGCTTACAGTTTACCATCATTGGAGTTCCTATTGATTTGCAGTCTTCCATTAGAAATTTCTGTAACATCTCTTTTGTGTATTTCATTTGAGAAATAAAAATGCCATTTTGCCTCTAAAGAACTTGTAGACCCAAAAAATAGGACAACTCCCCTAGCATAAACATCTCAAACTCTGTCCTCATTTTCTCAGTAAATTTCTTGCATAGCTTCTCACAGTATCCTCCGAATATGATGTCATCCACATACACTACAACTACCAACTGACTGCTGTCTTCTGTCATGACATACAAATTGATGTCCACTACTCTCCTTCGCAACCCCAATTGAAGCAGATAAGTGTCTAGTCTTCAATACCAGGCTCTTGGAGCTTGCTTCAAACCATATAAGGCCTTCTTCAGTTTGCATGCCTTATCACCATCATCACTAAGTTGAAAACCCTCAGGTTGCTCAATATATACTTCTTCTTCAAGATTACCATTTAAAAATACAGATTTGATATCCATTTGATGCACCTTGAAGCCTTTGTGAGCTGCCAGTGCTAAGAACATCCTGATGGACTCAAGTCTAGCCACTGGAGCAAATGTCTCATCAAAGTCAATTGCTTCCACTTGGGCATAGCCTTTACACACCAGTCTGGCCTTGTTCCTGACCACCTTTCCATCTTCATTCAACTTGTTCCTGAAGACCCATTTTGTGCCAATGACATTCTTGTTTGTTGGTCTTGGAACTAACTCCCATGTGTTATTCTTTTCAATTTGATCAAGCTCTTCATTCATGGCTTTCATCCAGTTCTCATCCTTGCCAGCTTCATTTACAGACTTGGGTTCCACTTCTGACAGTAAGGAGAAAGTAGCAATCTTCATTTTCCTGGTCTGCATCCCAGCATTGGGATCTCCAATCACTTGATGATTTGGATGAATCCTTAAGCATTTGTTGTCCTTTGGTCTTCCATCTTTTTGCATTTTCACCTCAACCTCTTGTGATTCTGATTCTACCTCTGATTGTTGTTCCTTTTCAACTGCCACTGTTTCATTATCTTCAAGTTCTTCAAACACTGGATTTTGTGGCTCAGATCTCTTGGAGTAGGGTAATTTCTCATCAATTCTGACATTAGAACTTTCGACCACCCTTTTTAGTCGCTTGTTGTAACACTTGTAAGCCTTGCTTTTGAAGGAGTATCCTAAAAATATGCCTTCATCTGCTCTGTCATCAAACTTGCCAAGGTTCTCTTCCTTCCTCTTGATGTAACACTTTGACCCAAAGACCTTGAAGTACTTCACTGTGGCTTTTCTCCCAAACCATAGCTTATAAGGAGTCTTATTCTCATGGGGTCTCAACAAGCATTTGTTTGTGATGTGAACTGCAGAGTAAATGCCTTCTCTTTAAAAATGCTGGGCAATATTATTTTCTGAGAGCATTGTCCTTGCCATTTCTTGCAAAGTTCTGTTCTTTCTTTCAACTACCCCATTTTGTTGAGGGGTTTTTGCAGCTGAGTGCTGAATCCTTATCCCATTTTCATTACAGAATTTGGTGAATTCATTCCATGTAAACTCCTTTCCTTGATCTGACCGAATACACTTGATTGTATTTCCTGTTTAATTTTCAACTCTCTTCTTGAATGTCTTGAATCGATCCAAGGCTTCAGTCTTATCTTTGAGGAACATGACCCAAGTCATCCTAGAATACTCATCAATAAATAGGATAAAATACCTTTCTCCTCCAATGGCTTGGGTCCTCATGGGCCCACATAAGTCTGTGTGAATTAGATCAAGTGGCTTGCTGACATGGAACTCCTTTGACTTGTATATTGCTCTTGCCTGCTTTCCTTTCTGACATGGTCCACATACATGATTTTCTGGAACCTTTAAAATAGGAAGATCTCTCACTGACTCTTGTCTACTTATCTTGGCAAGGTTCTTGAAATTAATGTGCCCCAGCCTTCTGTGCCACAACCAGTTCTTGTCATCCTGACTCATTAAATATTTGTTGTCATTAGTCTCTGAGAGAACATATAAGTTGCCTCCAATTCTGATTCCATGTGCCGTAGTCTTTCCCTTTTCAATATTTTTAACTACACAACCCTTTTTGGTGAAAGTTACTTCATTACCCTAATCACAAATCTGAAGACACTCAAAAGATTATGTTTTAGGCCATTGACATACAATACATTATGAGATTTCAATTTTCCACTATTGATGTTAACAGTTCATCTTCTTTCAATTTTTGCACCATCATTATTTTCAAATCTAACTGATCTATTTTCTTCGGCATTTAGACTTGAGAAAATTTCTTTATTGCCTGTCATGTGAGTGGAGCATCCACTATCAAGAATCCATGGCGAGGGCCTACTGTTGGCCTTCAAAGCCGCCTGCACAATGAAGGATGTATTGTTTTTCTTCTTGTTTTTCTCAACCCATATTGCCTTTTCCTTCATTGTAATGGGTTCTCTAACTCTTTCCTCCACAACCCTTTCTTCTCTCTGAGCTTGTCTCCTGGGGGGATTTCTTCTGGCATTCATTCTAGGTTTCCTTTGAGATTGAAGGATGGTTTGGCAATATTTGGCTATATGTCCAAACTTTTGACACCTGATGTCACACCCAATTTCGCACTGTTCAGAATGATGTGATGAACTACTAATAAGCCAATGATTCAATCAGGATCTCAAATAGGCTATGTCCGTTTGCTTAAACCATACACAACCATAACCATAATCAGAGTAAATACACAATAGCGAAAGTTTTAATATTAAATGAACTGAGAATCTAAATGTGATAATCATAAATAAAATATCCAATTATCTTGCATTGACTGAGACATAAATAAATAAAATATCAAATTACATTTCCTTAATAATCCAAATACAAATCTAATCGAAAACGCATGAGTTGCACTTGCATGACGAGTCATGCGTCTCCACTATATCTTCTGCATCAATCGCCGCAACATGCCCATAGGCGGGAGCATTCATATAATCTTCTACAGTTGTACCTGGATCATCAACTAAAAATATTCGAATTCGAAAAGGGTGAGCACACATCACGGCTCAGTGAGCAAACAAAACAATGCAACAAACATATGCATGCATTCAATTCATATCTTTGGTCTGGTTTAAAAGTATGCAATGTGCTATAGAAAGGTTTGGAGGCCGCCGCACCTCTATACACGAGTGTGTGAAACCGCCCAATGATTCAAACAGTATTGCCACCCCCACATGCACCCACTATGGAATAGAGATAGAGCTAAAGTGCTCGGATCAAACACCGCATGACACTTCCCCTGATGCCCTACCCATACCAATACGTAAGCCCCTATTGGCGAGGACTTGCAAACTGGACTTGCAACTAATCAATCCTAATGTCAAACAGTGTATCCAAGGCCTCACCCCAGCATCCCTCAATACATCCATAGAGATAGAGCTAGGGTCTGGTGACCAGACTGAACCACAATGCCACGTCCCCACCCTGATGCCCTACGATGTATTAGTTCTACTAAAGTAATGGCGATACGACGATGTTAGTGGATGAGACTTGAGTAGAGATAGAGCTAGAGTCTGGTGACCAGGCTGAACCATAATGTCATGTCCTCCCCCTGATGCCCCACTCGCATCAAGTGCACTAACCACACACATACATTCACATGCCTATTCCTAGCATCATCATCATCATCATGTTATAATAAACGAAATTAAATATGCATGAACACTAATAACAGGAATAGTAGATGACATGTGATATGCACATTACAATCATACAATCATAGAATTATACATGGCATTGGACTCAATAAACAAAAATAGTTTATTATTAGCCAATTAGTTTAGGTTTTGTTCTCTCACCTTTGCTTGAGTGTAGATCCTCTTTCAAGCTTTAAGAATCACCTTTAGATCACTAGGAAAACCTAACAATTCGATAAATTTTAATTAGAATTAATTCCAACAGTTTTAAGCTTGCTATACTGCTAGGGTCGCAGGTTGGGTCGCAGGTAGGGTAGCAGCTTTCTGCTACCCCAGGGGTAGGGTCGATCATAGGGTCAGTTATCCATCGACCCTAGGTGCGACCACCCAACTCCCTGGACTTCCCGAGAGCATGGGGTCGATTCTATGGTCTGGTAGGGTCGGTTACCAATCGACCCTACGTGCTACCACACGTAGTTTGAGTTGACCCTTCATCCTACAGTCCATTTTTCCATGTTTGGATCCTTTGGCTTACTTTTATGGTCCATCCTACGACTGTTCTATGGCTCAAAACTCCAAGTTACTCACTTTACATTGTTTACAATGATTCCCTCTATGGATTCCATTGGAATTTACCATGAATGGATGATTTGGGTTTCTCCTAGATCCTACCCTCTTTATAAACTATTCTAGGGTCTTACACAGTTCATGGAGAATGTTTTCATACCTTAGACTTGCTGAATTCAGAGATTCCTCTGAATTTCCTCTCCTTAGCCTTCTTCTCCCACTTTCCTTCTCTTCTCCTTCTCTTCCTTCTCTTCTCTTTCTCTCACTTTCAATTAGGGTTTCAAAAGGAGTGAAAGAGCCTAAGGGACGTCTTATTTATAGAGAAAAACCTCCCAAAATCTGTCCCAACGAGTTTAGGAAAGGTTCCCTTTGAATTGGGAAAGCTTCCTAATTTTCGGTTCCTGTCCGTCATCCTAGGGTCGATGCTAGGGTCGCAGAATCCGTCGACCCTAGGGTCTCAAGTCATCCGACCCTAGGACCCGAAAACCATGGGTTGGATTCGTTGAGGTGGGGGTCGACCCTACCTGTTTAGGCATGCGACCATACCCTCTATTTTACTGTTTTTGGGTCAATTTCATACCTGGTCTTGTGATTTCCTTCACGCACTTGGTCCATGTGGCTTGACCATGATAGGTAGACCTGGTATAAGGTGATAAGACCGATTAGTTCGGTACGGGTCTTACAACTCCCCCTTGCTTATAAAAAATTTTGTCCTTGAAATTTATACATACCTTCCGAGTCGAAAAGATGAGGGTATTGCTTACGCATGGCATTCACTTTTTACCATGTGATTTCTTCTATATCTCGGCTTCTCCAGGTGACTTTAACATAGTATATGTCACGGTTACGTAGACGTTAAACCTTTCGACCGGTGATTTCAGTTGGTGCTACTTCGAACGTCAAATCATCAGTTAGATCTGGTGGATCTGCTGTCAAAACATGCGTTGGATCTCTGACGTACTTCTTTAATAAGGAGATATAAAATACATCATGCACACTTGACATAGATGATGGTAGTGCTAACTGATAAGCCACTTTTCCACGTTTGGCTAAAATCTCAAATGGCCCGACATATCTCGAACTTAGCTTTCCTTTCTGTCCGAACCGTTTTAATCCGCGCATTGGTGACACTTTCAAGAATACCTTATCACCGACAAAAAATTCAAGGTCTCAACGTCGAGTATCTGCATATTATTTCTGACGATTCTGAGCCATTCTTACTCTTTCTTTGATAATGTCGACCACTCGACAAGTTTCTTCAACAAATTCTGGTCCAACAATGCTACGTTCTCCAACTTCATTCCAAAATAGAGGAGTTCGACACTTCCTACCATACAGTGCTTCATAGGGTGACATCTGTATAGTAGCTTGATAGCTGTTGTTATAGGCGAACTCGATCAATGGTAGTTTCTCATCCCATGATCCTTTAAATCTATTACACAGGCTCGAAGCATGTCTTCTAAAATTTGTATGGTACACTCCAACTGTCCGTCCGTCTGATGATGGAATGCAGTACTAAACTTCAACGTTGTACCCATAGCCTTTTGCAATCCTTCCCAAAACTTTGAAGTTCGTGGATCTCCGTTGGACACAATGCTTTTAGGTACACCATGTAGTCTGACAATATTATCCACATACAACTTGGCTAACCTTTCTAGTGTGTACTGAGGTCGTATTGCTATAAAGCGAGCTGTCTTAGTTAGACGATCTACAATCACCCAGACCGCGTCAACCACTCAAGGAGTCAATGGTAACCCGGTGGCAAAGTCCATAGTGATGCAGTCCCATTTCCATGCTGGTTCTGGCAGCGGTTGCAATAGTCTGGCAGGTCTTTGTCGTTCAGCCTTCACCCTCTGACAGTTTAGGCATTGAGACACGAATTTAGCTACATCTGCTTTCATTCCTCTACACCAATATAATTTCTTCAAATCATGATACATCTTTGTACTTTCAGGATGTACCGAATAAGCGGTGGTATGAGCATCCTTCATTAGTTTGTGTCTAACGTCTAAGTTTTCTGTTTCAAGAACACATATTATTCCCTTGTACTTCAGTACCTTTTCTTCGTCCAAGGTGAACTCAGGAATAGTCCTACCTTTTTCGATGTCTTCTTGTACCGTTCTCAGATAAGGGTCTGATCTAATGGCGGCTTTCACTTCATCAATTATATCAGGTACAATCTTCAATGTTGCGAACATATTTAAAAACCGATGAATAAACCCTTAGTTGGTTGATCCACCCGGTGCATCTATCACGAACTGCTCATTACCATGATTGAATACTCTTCCTGTAGTACACATTGCTGTAGTCGTTTTAACTTCTCCTTGAGATTTTATCATTGCTTTCCTGCTTAGCGCATCAGCCACTACATTAGCCTTTCCTGGATGATACTGGATATCACAATCATAATCCTTTAATAATTCCAGCCATCTTCTTTGTCGCATGTTCAACTCCTTCTGATTAAATAGATAAGTAAGACTCTTATGATCTGATTTAATCTGAAATTTCTCGCCATACAAATAATGTCTCCATATCTTGACAGCATGTACTACTGCCGCTAACTCTAAGTCATGAGTCGGGTAGTTCTTCTCATGTGTCTTCAGTTTTCTTGAAGCATACGCAACTACTTATTCTCCTTGCATAAGTACACATCCTAAACCCAATCCAGACGCATCAGTCTACAAGGTAAATGGTTGTCCTGGAATAGGAATAGTCAAGATGGGAGCAGATATCAATCTAGTCTTCATTGTTTGAAATTTTTTTTCACATTTGTCAGTCCAAACAAATTTTTCTCCTTTCTTAGTCAAACTGGTGAGAGGTACCGCAATTCTGGAATAGTCTTCCACGAATCGTCGATAATACCCAGCTAGACCTAGGAAACTTCTAACTTCTGCAATGCTTTTTGGTGCTTCCCACTTCACAATGGCTTCAATCTTGCTAGGATCCACTTTAATTCCTTCAGCGGATACAACATGGCCTAAGAAAACAACCTCATAACCCCAAAACTCACACCTTTTTAAATTTGGCGTAAAGCTTCTCTTTTCTTAGTCGCTACAGAGCGGCTCTTAGATTCATGACATGAGTTTCCTTGTCCTTGGAGTAAACCAATATATCATCAATAAACACAATGATTGACGTATCCAACATATCATGAAATACTTGGTTCATAAGTTCCATAAAGGTTGCGGGTGCGTTAGTCAATCCAAAAGACATGACTAAAAATTCATAATGTCCATATCTTGTCCTGAATGCTGTTTTTAGAATATCACCGTCCTTAATCTTCAACTGATGGTATCCTGACCGAAGATCGATCTTGGAGAACACCTTGGCACCTTGCAACTGATCAAACAAGTCATCAATCAATGGGTCGATTCTTGATTGTCAGCTTATTCAGTTCCTGGTAGTCTATACACAATCGAACACTACCGTCCTTCTTCTTTACAAACAATATCGGCGCTCCCCATGGTGATATGCTAGGTCTGATGTAACCCTTATCCAATAATTCTTGTAACTGCACTTTCAATTCCTTCAGTTCAGTAGGAGCCATTCGATAGGGTGCTTTAGATACTGGTGCGGCTCCAGGTATCAAATTTATAACAAACTCTGTAGCTCGGTCGGGTGGTAGTCCTGGTAACTCTTCAGGAAATACATCTGGGAAGTCACGCACAACATCAATATCCTCCATTCATGGGGCTTCCTTGGTGAGGTCGACCACTGAGACCAGATACCCATCTCCTCCTTTCTCAAGGCATTTTCTAGCCTTCAATGCAGAGAGGATGAGTTTCCGTTTACGGGGTAGTTTGGTTCCCGCAAAACTGAACTCTGTTCCTTCCTTGTCTTTAAATGTCAACTCTTTTCTGTACATAATAGGTGGGCAGAATGCCGAGCTAACCACTCCATTCCCAAGATGACGTCGAAGTCTGTCATCTCAAGTTGAATCAAGGTTGCATCCAAAGTCTTCTCGTCAATAAGAACTGGACATGGTCCATAACCCTTTTCTAATTCCACTTCTAATCCCGTTGGTGATCGTACAAGCAGTTTGTAGTCTAAAAATTTGAGGGGTAGATTTAGCTTCTTTCTAAACGACACAGATATAAAAGAATGAGTAGCTCCAGAATCAAAGAGTACTCTAGCGGGTATGCCATTAATAGGTACGATACCTGTGATTTGTTTTAATTTAGTCTACATGCTCACACAATGTAATCACAAAGTGAAAGGTTCAGGTCATACCTGTGACCACATCAGGCGATGTGGCAGCATCCTCAGATGCAACTGCATATACCTTTCCTTGCTGTATCTGCTTCCTGGGCTTAGGACATTCCCTTGAATAGTGTCCTACTTGGTTGCAGTTAAAGCATTTTACTCCTTCATTATTTTTCTTTTGTTGATGTTGAGCTGTTGGGGTAGTCTTGGCTGCAGCATTGAAACCTTAAGTACAGAAGGGTTTGAATGTCCTTGTATTCCCTCCGTTATAAGAATTTCCGTTTGGCCTCTTAATACCTCTATTTTGAGCAAAGTAGCTCTCCTTCTGGCTCGACTCTATTACTCAAGCAATTTGTACTGCTTCATTGTAGACCTTCTTTTCCAATCCCAAAACATGCTCACGGATGCTTCCCCTAAGTTCCATGACGAACCTTTCGATTTTTTTATTTTCCTCTTGCATGCTAGCGGGTTCAAAGAAAAACAGCTCTTCATAACGCTGTTGGTATGCATCCACAGTCATTTGTCACTGATATAAACTTAGGAACTCTCTCTCCATAGAATCTCTGAAACTTCTAGGGAAGTACTTCTCAAAGAATGCCTCTTTATATATACCCCAGGTCAATTGGGTGTGCTTGGTTAACAGATTTATCCTGGTAGACTTCCACCAATGGTATGCATCGCCCTTTAGCATAAATGTGGCGCACAACACTTTCTCCTCTTCATTCACTGTCATCATAAAGTTTCTTTCCATTTCATCAACCCAGTATGCTAGCTTGCCATTAAATTCTTTGGGCTTCATCTTCAGGAAACACTCGACCAGTCTGGAGTGGTCCAGCTGATACGGAGCATAGGTTCCATTCATAGGTGGTTGGTACTGATATCCACCCTGAGCTACTTTAGGGTTCTGCACTTGAGCCTGCATGACTGGTGTTTGAGGTGCGTGGGGTATCGTGTTACTTCCCCCTGGTACTGTGCTTGCCTGTCCTGCTAGCATCGGTGTCGTATGTGTAGTTGGAAAAACCATGCCTATGGCAGTTTGCATATTAGATTGCACCTGTTGTATTTGCTGCAGCTGTTGTGCCAAGTTTATTACCGCCGTAGCCAGATCCGTAGGTGGAACTGGCAAGTTAGTAGGATTTTCTGACCACTAGCCACTGGCGGTGCCTTATTCAGATTCTCTTGTGCTTCCTGATTTACGTGGCTGTCTTCCTCCACAGGTACTGGCGGTGGAATTGGGTTACGTTCTCGTCTATTCCCTCTTTGCCCAGCCATTTCCTGTTCTGGTAGTAATAGTGTCTGAAAACAATCATAGCACATGTGAGGCACTCAATATAAATTATTCTCTTAAGTCAAAATCCAACTAATCAATACAAATTTCAAAATTTTCAGATCATTCTGGCAAAAATACTGTATTTTCCATCGTAGTGTCGATGACAGGGTCAATCGTTATGCGACCCCAGGGTATGCGACCCTGAGAATCACTGTCAACTTACCGAGAGCCTAGGGTCGATGGTAGGGTCGGTATATGTCCGACCCTAGGGTCGACCCCTAGTTCTCTGTCAGATCATCAAGAGGCTAGGGTCGATGAGGGGGTCGGAGGTAGGGTCGCATGTTTGGTCGAATTATGCGACCCTAGGACCCAGAATCAGGTTTTTAAACCCGATTTTGGATTCATTTCCCATTCTTTCTTTTGTTTTCCAACTCAACTCGTTTCTCTGAGTTGCCACAGTAATGACCCCAACCCATTTAGTGATTCTATTATACATTCGAGACTCTCATTCCTTCTCTTCAGGTGTGTTCTCTACTGTTTCATGTTTTTAAAATTTCCTAAATAGGGTTTTGCCCAATTATATCGTTTTCTTTAAATTAAAATTTTTCTAACCGTAAAAATTTCATTTTTATTGGGGGCTTTTGCTATTGGTCACCCAATGGGCGAAATCCCTCAAAAATATTTGAGTTTCATCGGTTGGTTGTCGAGAAACTTGAAAATTTCCATTTTTGCCCTAATTTTTGATATTTTTCGAGTTTATTGAAATTTCTTCGAATTCAATCTTTCTAGATTAAATTCCCAACTGTATGAACCTTGCAAGATGGTTTGGAACCTATGTAAGTCCTCCTGCCCAAGTGTATGGGTGAAGAGTGAGGCTTTTGACCAGTTTATGCCGTTATAGTGTCGAAATTTATTTTTTTTGGGTCTTTTCACCATTACTAATCTATTATTTGTCTTTCTTTGTTTTGGCAGATAATATGGCTCGTACCAAAGTACCTAGGGTTCACGACCCAGTTCGTTTCCGCTCTAACGAGGCCGAGGCTCAGTATGCTCGCTACGCTCGTAAGAAGGTAGAGGGAGGTCGTCGTGTAGACTTGGCTAGTCTAGCCTTGTTCGATGTGGAGACAGCATTTGGTGACATGGACTCGCTTTTCGTGATTACCTACAATGCCTGTACCCGTCCGGATCTGGTGAGACAGTTCTATTGTAATCTCCAGGTAGTGGGAGATCACAATGACACTGAGAGGGGTAGGGAGCTCAGGATCACGAGCTACGTCAAAGGAGTGGAGGTTTCCTTCAACTGTCAGCAGTTAGCGGACCTCTTGGGCATATCACATGACGGCCCTTTAGTGTACTAGCTCCCAGAGAGCCCCAGTTCTTTTCCTTGGAGATGCGGGCTGAGATAGACCGTCAGCTTATCAGAGAAGATCGCTGGGAGATGAAAGCGATCAACCTACGTCCAGAGCCTCAGGTGTACTGTAAGATCATCCAGCACAACCTGATACCCCAGAGTGGACATTACGAGAGGATCTTCTAGTTGACCCAGTACTTACTTTACTATATATACACTAAGCAGCCTGTCTGCCTCCTTTATATTATTATGAGGACGATGATCTATGCTACGTTGCCTGGTCAGATAGGCAACTTGCCCTATGGACGTCTGATCACCACCCTGCTTATCCACCTAGGTGTTGATTTAGTGGATGAGAGGATTCAGGAGAAGACCTTCTCATCGGTTCTGGATTGGGAGGCATCTGTAGGATGGGCATGCGGGATGCTCAGGTTAGTGATGAGGAGAGGAATGTTCTGGTGCGTCCTCGTACTCGGATAGAGGTGGCAAACGCTGAGGCAGCAGCAGCAGCCGCTGGAGCAGGGGTTCATGGTGGTGATGCTGAGGATGAGGATCGTATGTACATGGATGTAGACTCCATACCTTCTCCATCACCTCTGCATTCTACTGGAGCTGGTCCATCTCAGACTCCTTCACGCATGGCTGGTCCTTCACGCCCACCATCTGATGATATGATGGGATTACTTCGTGAGATCAGGGAGGCTCAGTGTGCGACGGATTTGAGAGTGGGAGAGCTTCTAGATGCTCAGCGTGCGTCTGATCAGTAGATGGCTGCGTTGACGGCTAGTCTCCAGACGACCCAGACTCAGGTAGCCTGGTTGACTAGAGTCTATGCTGAGGACTATGGCAGAGATTGCGAGGCACCGCCTCCTCCATCACTTTCAGCTCCATGATGTATTTTTCTTTTATTCTTTTTTTGTATTACAGAGTAACTGTCCGGGCTGTGGACTGTACTCTGCTCTGGATATGTATATAAACTTGTTTCTCCCTTTATAGGTGCATTATTCTCTTCCTTAATTTTGTCTCAAACAATACAAGTGCTTATAGTGTGTTCTTATTACAATTTTTAAATTAAATCCTAATTCAGTTCACGAATTTTTATGGAAGTATACTGGTCTAATAGACAGGGCCTGAGTGCTCTGATACCAAGTTGTCACACCCCAATTCCCCACTGTTCAGAATGGTGTGATGAACCGCTAATAAGCCAATAGTTCAACCAGGATCTCAAATAGGCTGTGTCCGTTTGCTTAAACCATACACATCCACAACCATAATCAGAGTAAATACACAATACCGAAAGTCTTAATATTAAATGAACTGAGAATCTAAATGTGATAATCATAAATAAAATATCTAATTATCTTGCATTGAGTGAGACATAAATAAATAAAATATCAAATTATATTTTCTTAATAATCTAAATAAAAATCTAATCGAAAACGCATGAGTTGCATTGCATGACGAGTCATGCATCTCCACTATATCTTCTGCATCCATCGCCGCAGCACGCCCATAGGCGGGAGCATTCATATAATCTTCCACAGTCGTACCTGCATCATCAACTAAAAATATTTGAATTTAAAAAGGATGAGCACACATCACGGCTCAGTGAGCAAATAAAATAATGCAACAAACATATGCATGCATTCAATTCATATCTTTGATCTGGTTTAGAAGTTTGCAATGTGCTATAGAAAGGTTTGGAGGCCGTCACACCTCTATACACGAGTGTGTGAACCCGCCCAATGGATCAAACACCATTGCCGCCCCCACATGCACCCACCATGGAATAGAGATAGAGCTAAAGTGCCCGGATCAAACACCGCATGACACTTCCCCTGATGCCCTACCCATAACAATACGTAAGCCCCTATTGGCGAGGGCTTGCAAACTGGACTCGCAACTAACCAATCCTAATGTCAAACAGTGTATCCAAGGCCTCACCCCAGCATCCCTCAATACATCCATAGAAATAAAGCTAGGGTCTGGTGACCAGGCTGAACCACAATACCATGTCCCCCCTGATGTCCTACGATGTATTAGTTCCACTAAGGTAATGGCGATACGACGATGTTAGTGGACGAGACTTGAGTAGAGATAGAGCTAGAGTCTGGTGACCAGGCTGAACCACAATGTCACGCCCTCCCCCTGATGCCCCACTCGCATCAAGTACACTAACCACACACATACATTCACATGCCTATTCCTAGCATCATCATCATCATCATCATGTTATAATAAACGGAATTAAATATGCATGAACAGTAATAACAGGAATAGTAGATGACATGTGATATGCACATTACAATCATACAATCATAGAATCATACATGGCATTGGAATCAATAAACAAAAATAATTTATTATTAGCCAATTAGTTTAGGTCTTGTTCCCTCAGCTTTGCTTGAGTGTAGATCATCTTTCAAGCTTTAAGAATCACCTTTATATCACTGGGAAAACCTAACAATTCGATAAATTTTAATTAGATTTAATTCCAACAGTTTTAAGCTTGTTGTACTGCTAGGATCGCAGGTTGGGTCACAGGTAGGGTAGCAGCTTTCTACGACGCCAGGGGTAGGGTCGATCATAGGGTCGGTTATCCATCGACCCTAGGTGCGACCACCCAACTCCCTGGACTTCCCAAGAGCATGGGGTCGATCCTATGGTCTGGTAGGGTCGGTGGGAGCTGAACAAACACTATACCAAACGGCGGATCGACAAGTTACCAATCGACCCTACGTGCTACCACACGTAGTTTGAGTCGACCTTCATCCTATAGTCCATTCTTCCATGTTTGGATCCTTTGGCTTACTTTTATGGTCCATCCTACGACTGTTGTATGGCTCAAAACTCTAAGTTACTCACTTTACTTTGTTTACAATGATTCCCTCCATGGATTCCATTGGAATTTACCCATGGATGGATGATTTGGGTTTCTCCTAGATCTTACCCTCTTTATAAACTATTCTAGGGTCTTACACAGTTCATGGAGAATGTTTTCATACCTTAGACTTGCTGAATTCAGAGATTCCTCTGAATTTCCTCTCCTTAGCCTTCTTCTCCCACTTTCCTTCTCTTCTCCTTCTCTTCCTTCTCTTCTCTTTCTCTCACTTTCAATTAGGGTTTCAAAAGGAGTGAAAGAGCCTAAGGGACGTCTTATTTATAGAGAAAAACCTCCCAAAATCTGTCCCAACGAGTTTAGGAAAGGTTCCCTTTGAATTGGGAAAGCTTCCTAATTTTCGGTTGCTGTCCGTCATCCTAGGGTCGATGCTAGGGTCGCAGAATCCGTCGACCCTAGGGTCTCAAGTCATCCGACCCTAGGACCTGAAAACCATGGGTTGGATTCTGTTGAGGTGGGGGTCGACCCTACCTGTTTAGGCATGCGACCATACCCTCTATTTTACTGTTTTTGGGTCAATTTCATACCTGGTCTTGTGATTTCCTTCACGCACTTGGTCCATGTGGCTTGACCATGATAGGTAGACCTGGTATAAGGTGATAAGACCGTTTAGTTCGGTACGGGTCTTACACCTGAAGCATTCAATTCTATCTTCAACTAAAGGTGCAAATCTATTTCTGCTTGTGAACACTGGTTGTATGATTTTTCTTCTGCACTTTGCAACTCTGTGTCCATAACCATTACACCCATAGCAGTATCCTCCGAAGCTGTCTCCTTTTCTGAATTTGTTTACTGTTGTAAAACCTTCTTTGTCAGTGTTGTTCTTAAGGTAATTTTCAGCACATGACTCATTTTGTTTTGTCATAACAAAAACAATGGGGTCTTCAGCAAATCCTTTGCCCTTAGTTTTCTCTATTATCTGCTTCACATACCCAAGTCCTGTCTTATTATGAGAGGGTCTTTGATAACTTAAGATTTCATCAAGCACATTTTCTTCTTCTTCAGTCTCTTGGTCAAACGCCAATGAAGATGAGGTAGTGGTTTCTTTGTAGCTTTTCTTTTTCTTCACATACTCTGCAAGCTCTGTTTCCAATATTAGAATTTCTTCCTCAAGCTTTGCACACTCATTTGCTTTTTAGGATAGAGCATTTTCGAGATCATTCTCAGTCTTCTTGGCTTCTTCATTTGAGATTTTCAACGTACTTATGAACTCAGTTGCTTTATTGTACTTGTCATTTAATCTTTTGTTCTTCTTCCTTTCATCTCTGAGATCTGTAAGAGCTGAATATAGTTCAGCTTCAAGATTGGCCTCATCTTCAAGATCATCTTCTTTTTGGAAGCTTCATTGTCCTCAAGCATTTCATCAAATCTGACCATGAACAGAGTCTCACAGTCATCTTCCTCCTCTGACTCATCTGAGGATTGATTTATCTTGGTCAACAGACTTCTTCTTTTTTGTATGAATTTTCTTTTACCTTTCTTGTCATGACTCTCCTTGGGGTCTTCATCATCAGAGTCATATACTCTTCCTTTATTTTGACATTTTGATGCAAAGTGTCCTAAGCCTCCACAGTTGAAGTATTTCAGTGTTGACTTTCCTTTGTATTTATCACTTCTCTTCTTAAGCCTTCTGGCAAGATAGGCTATCAATTCATCATCTGAGTCATCAGACTCACTAATTTCTTTTGCTTTTGATTTTTCACTTGGTTCTTTGATCTTCAACTTTCTCATGGCTTCAAAATAAGTTTCCTTCTCTGTAGGTATTTCATCAACCATTCTTATTTCATAGGTTGTCAGAATACCATGTAAATCATCAGTGGTTAGGGAATCCAAGGTGTCCATCTCTTCAAGTACTGATACCTTGGCATTATATAGCTTAGGCAAAGTTCTTAGGATTTTCTTGACAACATTTATCTCCTTTATCTCTTCACCCAATGCTCTGATTGCATTGGTGATGCCATTCACCCGGTTGAGATAGAACTCAATGGTTTCTCCTTCAGACATCTTCAGACTCTCAAACTGAGATCTCAGAATTTGTAATTTAACTTCTTTTATCTTATTATCTCCTTCATGCACACTTTTCATTTTGTCTCAAATTTCTTTGGAGGTAGGACATCTGATTACTCTGTTGAGCTCATTGCTAACAACAGATGCTAGAAGAGCTGTGACTGCTTTAGCTTCATTTTCCCTTCTTTTTATTTCTACTGCATCTATGATGTCTTCTTTGGGATGTGTCTATTCATTCTTTACTGCAAGCCAGACTCCATAGCCTTGAGATATCAGGTATGCTTCCATCCTGACTTTCCATACACTGTAGTTTGACCCATAAAATAGGGGAATTCTTTCATGCATGTGGTTGTCTTCACTGAATGCCATTTTCACTGCCTCTCACTTCTGCCTGTACCCAAAGCTGTTAGTCTTCCTCCCTAGGGAACCTTGCTCTGATACCAATTGTGATTCCCAGGTTGACACTGAGAGGGGGGGGGGGGTGAATCAGTGACCACTAAAAATCTTCCCAACAATGTGAGATCAGACCAGACTGATTAAACACTGCTGCCTTGAGCTGTCTGGTTCACAAGTTTGTTCATTTACACATTTCGTGTAACACACCATGCCACACACCTACAGGTATCCATACCAGAGACTTGGCCTACCAAGTGTGTACACCCAGACCTGCAACATACGCACTTCACATACACAACAGAAATATGCACATCCGCATAACACACTATGTAACATGGTTCACCTATCACACACTGTGATGGCTACTCCACGGGGCAATACCCTAACCATGGTTTTGTATTATACCCAATACGCTACTATAATAGTGTTCTGCTGCTACAACAACTCGGTGCTATACCACCAATGTAATCCAAGCTGCAACTTGGAATTCTGGGCAACTACCCTCAATCCTGTCATGCCCCAACTTGACAGGTTACAATGATATTAATATAGAATGTGTACAAACCCTTCCCGACATAATGTTTCTCATAACATAAGGTTTGTGTGCGTGATTATCTTCCCAGCGTGATCACAGCAAATGTGGTGCTCACAAAATAGGCTTCCCAAGCTCTCCAATGGTGATGGGTAGGTTTCTTCAATAGAGTGAAACTTTAGCATTCTCCCAACACTTCTCGCACAACATCATTCACATCTAACTGTTACTGCATACTCACACTTCCTTCCCAAACATTCAAATGACCATTTATATCAGATGGAAGAAGGTGGAGAGGGATTTTTTCCTTCAAAGAAAGCCCTAAATCCCCTCTTTTTCAAACTCCCAAACCTTTTCTTCACAAAAACCCCTTTTTTTTTGTTTGAGTCAGATTATACTCGAAGAGAGAAGTTCGTGGGCTTTTGAATCGCCTCAATCGGAGATCGGACAGCCAAGATATGGCCATCTAAAGTCCAGCCGATCAGATTATTCCAAATAGCATCTTCAGACTTGATTTAGTGCGCCGCGACACACATTAACGCTGCCGCCTCTGTCGTATCATACGACGTTGTTGAGCTCTGATTGGCGGAGAGTATAATCTTCAATCTGAGCCGCTGGATTGGTCAGATCGACGTTGGAACAGATCTAGGCCTTACGATCTGTCTCATCACGTCAGATGCGAACGAGAGACTTCGTAGCCTCTGGATTAGCATCAAATGTCGTAGGCGTACCACACGGGCGCCACATCGAATCATTAATCCATGTCTGTTCGTCGCAACGCACCATTATACAATGCATCAGACCAATCCGAAAGCTCGCGATAGCATCTTGGCACGAATCCAGCAACACATAGGATCCCGCCTTTTCAAAGACCGTCGGATCAGAATCTTGATGTCGTGGCTTGATCTGAGTCGTTCATCTCGAATCTTCTCTTTTTCAAAGGACCAAAATGCCCTCTATAATTTAGGAAATGGCCTCTGTAACCGGTGAGTATCACATACAGAGGGACCATTCCAGTAAGGTGTTGAGTGAGGGATTTCATTGCGGCATTGCGTCGAACAGATGGTGCGCATGCCGAATGCCTTGCGAAGGCTTGCAGTCCGCTCGCGATGCGATGGCCACGCGCGAGCATCGAGTCATGAGGTGCTGTGCTGGTGGGTGCTGCTGCTGCCGTGCTGACTTGCGACATGGCACGCGGGTGCTGTGCGCGCGGCTGCCTGCTGTGCTGTGCTGCTGGGCATGGCATGGCAGTGCTGTGCTGCCGTGCGCGCAGCTGCCTGCTGGGCTATGCTGCTGGGCAGGGCATGGCCTGCTGGCCTGGTGCCGCTAGCATCGGCCATGCTGGCCTGGCCACCTCAGGTGGGACCCACCTGGTCCCACCCACTCTCTCTCCTCTTTCTCTCTCCTTATATTGTCTCTCTTCTTTCTCTCTCTTTTTTCTGGTCTTTATTCGCTTTCTTCTGTTGGTCTCTCTCATCAATTACTATCAGTGCACTATCCCAGTCATCATGTCTATCAGTGGGACTTCAGTGGGACTTTAGTGGGACCCAACAAACACTCTCTCTCCTCCATATCACTTTGTCAACCCAGAGTTGCCAACAATGATAATTCATATGAAGTTGCTCTCAACTTGGCCAAGGTTCCAACATATACATTCCAGCACTCATTGGAGTCACATCCATAATTTAAGTAAACCAAGAGTCCAAGCATGCTGCATCCCCCTTAGTACCCCGCATAACTATGCCAAAAAGTTGGTTGAAATACCCAAGTACTCAAAAAAAAGCAAAAATAATTTTACCACTTGCATCTCATATTGCTCCACCTGTTCCAGGATGCGCAGGATTGCCTAAAGAACTTTCATCCGGGTTACACTTTCATCCAATATTGCACCAACAGTTTTCGCCAAACCACCTCCTTCGTCTGTATAGGTTTTTTCCCCTCGTACACAACCTTAGTTTTCAAACCAAAACCAAGCCTTCCATGGATAGTATAACCATAGGTGCACGCTCGAACATGATTCTCGAACTCCACCATAATACATGACACCACCACCTTACTACCATCAAAACAATCCAAACCCTATCACGACTTCCTCATAATACCCATGCTACAATAAAAACCAGAGGGCCCCAAATATCCTGCAACAAGATCGGGTTGGGTCGAGTATTTGAAACCCTTAACCTTACCCTAGGCCCTTTTGACCCTGACTAGGCTGAGCCTGGCGGGTTTACCCTAATTAACCCTTAATTAGTGTCGGGTTAACCTTGATAGCTAAACCTTATAAACCTTGAGTAAAACCCTACCTTGTTCAGTCATTTGTGGATGGCGTAAATTAGGTAGTCCAAAGTAAGGGTGCAACATTTGCACTAGAACCTTTTACCGAAATCGGACCGAACCATTTATACTGGAACTGAGAGACCGTTTAGTAATTGGTTCGATTTTGGTTTGAAATTTGACCCCGTTTGTCGAAATCAAACTAAACCGTTTAAACCATTGGGTTACACCGGGTAGATACCAATTAAACCGAATAGAGTGTATACCATTTATTCTCTAAAAGCTAAACTAATAAAACCTAATCTCATTCCCTATATTATTAATATATTATTTCTAAGAAATAATACACTATTTTTCCAAGATCCAACTTCAATTCCCAAAATCTTAAACCATAAAATCAAAACGATGAAACTGGAAAACACAATAGGCATTTTTTTTTGTTGCCATAGGTCAGTAAATTGATAATATTAAAAATTGTAAGGAAATACAAAAAAGGACCATCTGGGGTAGTAATAATTCCACCTTCGGCATTGCCATTAGCAGAGCCCTATCCATTGATCCATATAGCAAACTACTTAAATCGAAATCTTGGGTGCTCAGAGGCATCCCAAACTACATCCTGGGCTACTAAGTTTGGGCAATAGTCCCAAGTGGTTGAGTCCATTTCTATGGCAGCCCATTTTGCCAAGCCATCAGCAGCAGTGTTAATCTCCCTTACACAGTGTGTGATTCTTATTGTAGTATTTGCCAGACTTTCTTGTATTTTCTACCATTCTTTCAATACGTACCAAGGCTAGTCAGATTTTAGTAAGCATAAAACTACTGAAGAGGAGTCACATTGTGTTGATTCCTAGATTAATTGCTTCATGTAGACCCCTAATCATTGGTCTCAACTCAGCTTGGTAGTTTGTAGCATTCTCCATATATTGTGCAAAATTCAGAATAACCTTATGTAAGACCCATATCAAACTAACCCGGTCTTACCACCTTGAACCAGGTTTACCCATCATGGTTGAGCAAAATGGACCAAGGGTGTGAAGGAGATCGTGATCCCAGGTATTAAATCGACCCAAAAATACTTAAATTAAGGGGAGGGTCGCATACCCAGCAAGAGAGGGTCGGACCCCCCAAGACAGAAAGTCAGACCCCCTGTTTTATAGAGGGGGTCGGACACTTTAGGAGTTAGGGGTCGACGGGATCATCGACCCCCTCATCGACCCCCAGTTGCCGCCAGAAACAGAAATTAGGAATTTTTCCTAATTTCGGTTGGACTCTTTCTTAAACTCAATGGGACTTATTTTGGGAGGTTTTACTCTATAAATAGGACGTCCCTAATGTAAGACCCGTGTAAATTTAACCCGGTCTTACCATTGTGAACCAGGTTTACCCATCATGGTCGAGTTAAATGGACCAAGGGCATGAAGGAGATCGAGATCCCAGGTACGAAATCGACCAGAAAATGCTTAATTTTGAGGGAGGGTCGCACACCCAGTGAAGCAGGGTCGGACCTCCCTATACAGAAAGTCAGACCCTCAGTTTTTGAGGGAGGGTCGGACAGCTTAAGACCCTAGGGTCGACGGGATCATCGACCCTCCCATCGACCTTCGATTTCTGACGAAAACTGAAATTAGGAAATTTCCTAATTTTCGGTGGGGATTCTTTCCAAATCTCAATGGGATTATTATAGGACACTCCTAGTCTATTTAAAGGACGTCCCTAAGCCACATTCACTCCTTTCACAACCCTAATTGAATTGAGAGAAAGAGAGAAGAAGGAAAAGAGGAAGAAAGGAGGCTAGGAAGAAGGCTTAGCAGAAAGGAGAAGAATTCGTAAAGAAAAGTAATCTTCTCAGGTATGGATACTAATTCCATGAGTTTCTACAGACTTTAAGTTAGATATGGTTGAGTGTAGGATTTCGGAGAAACCCAAACCATCCATCCATGGTTAGGTATTCATGGAAAACCATGGGAGGATGCATGAAAGCTATCTAGATGAATCATACATGGCTCTAGACCATGGAATGAATGTTGGGTGAATGTAGGAAGCAAGTCATAGGACCCCAAATACGAAGAATGGATTAAAAAATAGAAATTGGACCAGAGTGCACCGAGGGTCGCACCGAGGGTCGATAGACCATCCGACCCTAGGTGTTTCTGACCATCGACCCTCAGCATTCGGGAAGTTCAGAATGGAGGGAGGGTCGATAGACCCATCGACCCTAGCATCGACCCTAGCATCGACCCTCAGTTGACAGAATGGTTTTAAATTCTGGATTAATTCTAATTAAATTCTATCGACTTTGTTAGGTTTGCTAGCAATATAATACAGTTATAACAGTGATTCGAAAGCTTGGAAAATATCTATTAGCAAGCTAAGGTGAGGAACCTTAACCCCAAACTAAATTGGTTAATAATAAACTATTTTCTATTTATTGAGTCCTATGCCATGTTGATTCTATGCGAATATGTTTGTAATGTGCATACAGCATGCCATCCAATATTTCCATTACTTGCTCATGCATATTTACTTTATTGTTTATAACATGATGATGATGATGATGATAGAAATAGGCATGTGCTTGTATGTGTGTGGTTGATGTGCTTGATGCGAGCGAGTATCAGGGGAGGTGTGATGAGAACGTCGATAACCGTTAACCTTTGGCGGGTCTCAGCACTTTAGCTCTATCTCTAACTCAAGTCTTGTGCATTGGCATCGTCGTATCGCCATTACTTTAGCAGAACTATTATGTCGTAGAGTATCAGGGGAGGTGGTCTCGGTCCTTGTAGTCTCGACTCTACCGGGGGCCTTAGCTCTATCTCTATGGTTGTTCGAGGGGATCTTGGGGTGAGGCCTTTGATACACTGTTTGGCATTAGGATTGGTTAGCGGCGAGCCCAGTTTGCAAGCCCTCGCTAACAGGGGCTTACGTGTTAGTATAGCATTATATAGCAATAACCGTTAACCTTTGTTATATAATGTTATGGTAGGGTGGATGGGGACGACGATAACCGTTAACCTTCGGGCGGGCTTCCACACCCTGTGTATAGAGGCGGTATCAATAACCGTTAACCTTTGATCACCCAACCTTTCTATTGCACATTGCAAACTATAAACCTAGACCAAAGATATAAATTGATTTTTGCATGCATATGTATTGTTGCATTGTTTTGGCTACTCACTGAGCCGTGTTGTGTGCTCACCCCTCGACGTCGAATATTTTTAGTTGATGATGCAGGATATACTGTTGAAGATTATATGAACCTGTCAGCGTATGGAACTGTAGCAGCTATGGAAGTTGGAGCTGAAGACGATACACACGACTCCTCTTGTGAGTGCAACTCATGTGTATTCGATTAAATATTTTTGTAGGTTTCTTATTTAGATTTATAAGACATGTATTTGGTATTTAAATATTTATGTCTTAGTTAAACACAGAATAATTTGATATTATTTATGGGTATCATTCTAGTTCTCAGTTCATATTATTTATAAATTTTCCGCTATTGTGTATTACTCTGATTATGATTGTGGATGCGTGTAAAGTTTGGATAACGCGGGGATAGCGTATTAGAGATCCTGGTTGAACCGTTGGTTATTTGGCGGTTCATCACACCATTCTGAACAATGCGGAATTGGGGTGTGACAACTTGGTATCAGAGCATCTCAGGCCTTGCCCGCCGAACTGACACACATCCAAGACCATTGTGAACTGAGTTAGGATAAATTAAAAGCTTTAATACAAACAAACCATAAGCACCAGTGTTGGTTGAGACAGAAATTAAACAAGACCATAATGTACATATAAAAGGTGGAACCATATATATACGCTCACACAGAAAGAGGAGACCAAGAATTATCCTAATAAACAAACAATTTAGGGTATTATCTATAAGTGGGTAGTTATCTAAGTATACAAGGATATAGTACAATAGCAAGAAGGAAGCATCTGTAAAACAGAAAAATTAAATGCCGAGTTGATACTCACAAGATGTGAAACTCGATGTATGACAAAGGAAGAGAAAAATGGCTAGTAATGCCTAATTCCCTGCAAAGGTAAAGGAAAAGATCTCGGGCTAAATCCAAACAGAGATAAGAGGATTATGGCCACATAATTGGATATGATTATATAGGATGCGGTGCATTATTGATTTACTCTTATGATTATAGAGGATGCACATACCAGATTTTAAATTCTCGTGTCTTGACAGGATACCTTCTTGATTTAGCCTGTCAATTGGAGTTATAGATATTGTTTCTTTAGTCTTAGTCCTGATTATACCAAATCGAACCACTCTCATGATCAACAACATGAACAAAGATATGAACTGAATGAACAGTTAAATGTTTAATCATGTTGAGCGTACATCTTTTCGATTTACACCTGATTTATTGATGTACGAAATTTTTCTCCAAGATTATATCTGATTACTGATGTGAGAAATCTTTCTCCAGATTTACTCCTGTAGTGCCTCGACCAATGGCATTATATATTCAATAGAACCTATAACCATGAGGTCAAGAACTGTAGAACCTCTATTTTCATATATTTGGACCACCGTGCAATTTAATGATCTTTTGATGCCAGTTGGATTACCACAGATTTACTCCTGATCCTTGAAACCTAGATTCACTAGATAAAGCAAGTGGTTGTCATTATGATAATTGAAAGAAGGAAAAGAATTATTTTGGATGCACATTCTGATTTATAAACTCCCTGACCTTTGTTGATAAAGATGTTTAGTGATAATGGGATTATTGGAAGGAAGATGATTGGATTCAGATTAAATGCTATAGCCAATGAAACTCAGATGAAGTGATGGAGAATTTGTTTTGATATTGTTAAATGGATGGATATGAATCATGTCTGTAAAAGAGTGCAAGAGAAAATGTTCTGGGATTAGAAAAGACAATATATAATGAAGCTGTCCAGATCGCTCGAGTGATTGAATCGAGCCAGAAAGAGAGTTATTTCACTCAAAACAAAGGCATAAAAAGGCCAGCTGGAAATTCTTATAATGGAAGCAATAGCAGGACGTATAAACCTTTCCGTCCTCAGAATTTTAATGCTGCAACCAAGGTTATTCCCGCAGCTCAACCACAGCAGAAGTCAAATGTTGAAGCCCCGAGGTGTTATAACTGCAACCAACCAGGGCATATGGCAAAAGAGTGCCCAAAACCCAAGAAACAGTTACATCAAGGACGGGTATATGCTGTTACATCAGAGGATGCAGCCGCATCGCCCGATGTGGTCACAGGTATGACCGAAACTTTAAGATTAAAATTACCTTGATTGAGCATGTAGACTAAGTAAAAACGAATCACAGGTATCATACCTATCAATGGCGTACCCGCCAGAGTACTCTTTGATTCAGGAGCTACTCATTCATTTATATCTGTGTCGTTTGGAAAGAAGACCAATCTGCCCATCAAAACATTAGACTACAAATTACTTGTACGGTCACCGATGGGACTATAAGTGGAATTAGAGAAAGGTTATGGACCATGTCCAGTTCTCATCGTAGAGCAGACCTTGGATGCAACCTTAATACAACTTGAGATGGCAGACTTTGACATCATCTTGGGAATGGACTGATTAGCTCGGCACTCTGCAAAGTTGTTATGCGCCGAGAAGAAGCTAACGTTCAAGGACAAAGAAGGAGCAGAATTCAGTTTCTCGGGGACCAAACTTCCCAGGAGACGCAAGCTCGTACTCTCAGCATTAAAGGCTAAGAAGTGCCTTGAGAAAGGAGCGGTCGGATACCTAGTATCAGTGGTCGACCTAACCAAGGACGTGCCACGAATGGAAGATATTGATGTCGTGCGGGATTTTCCTGATGTATTTCCGGAGGAACTACCCGGATTACCACCCGATCGAGCCACGGAGTTTGTAATAGACCTGATACCTGGAGCCGCACCGGTATCAAAAGCACCGTATAGAATGGCTCCTACGGAACTAAAGGAATTAAAAGTGCAACTACAAGAACTGCTGGATAAGGGTTATATTAGACCCAAGATATCTCCATGGGGGAGCACCGGTGTTGTTAGTAAAGAAGAAAGATGGTAGCGTTCGGTTATGTATCGACTATAGAGAGTTGAATAAGCTGACAATCAAGAATCGATATCCACTACCCAGGATCGATGACTTGTTCGATCAGTTACAAGGAGCGAAGGTATTTTCAAAGATCGATCTTCGATCAGGCTATCATCAATTGAAGATTAAAGAAGGTGACATTCCGAAGAAAGCTTTCCGGACAAGATACAGACATTATGAGTTCCTAGTGATGTCCTTCGGACTAACTAATGCACCGGCAACGTTCATGGAACTTATGAACCGAGTTTTCCACGATATGTTGGACACGTCGGTGATAGTATTTATTGATGACATATTGGTATACTCCAAGGACAAGGAAACCCATGTCAAGAACCTAAACGCAGCCCTACAGCGTTTAAGGAAGGAGAAGTTATACGCCAAATTTTCAAAGTGTGAGTTTTGGCTAAGTGAAGTCGCCTTTCTAGGCCATGTAGTATCCGCGGAAGGAATCAAAGTGGACCCCAGTAAGATCGAAGCTATTGTGAAGTGGGAAGCACCAAAGAGCGTCTCAGAAATTAAAAGTTTTTTGGGTCTAGCTGGATATTATCGGAGATTCGTAGAAGACTATTCTCGGATCGTCGTACCTCTCACCAGTTTGACCAAGAAAGGAGAAAAGTTCGTATGGACGGATAAGTGTGAAAAGAGATTTCAAACACTGAAGACCAGATTGATATCCGCTCCAATTTTAACCATTCCCGTTCCAAGACAGACATTTACCTTATACACTGATGCATCGGGATTGGGATTAGGATGTGTGCTTATGCAAGGAGAACAAGTAGTTACATATGCATCGAGACAGTTGAAAGTACATGAGAAAAATTACCCAACTCATGATTTGGAATTAGCGGCAGTAGTACATGCTGTCAAGATATGGAGACACTACCTATACGGAGAGAAATTTCATATTAAGTCGGACCATAAAAGCCTCACGTATCTATTTAATCAGAAGGAGTTAAATATGAGACAAAGAAGATGGCTGGAATTATTGAAAGACTATGATTGTGATATCCAGTATCATCCGGGAAAAGCGAACGTGGTAGAGGATGCATTGAGCAGAAGGCACCGATAAAATCTCAAGGGGAAACCAGCACGATCGCAAAGAATGTATACCAATGGAATGGTGTTTAATCACGGCAACGAGCAGTATGTGATAGATACACCGGATGGATCAACCAACCAAGGGTTCATTCATCGATTTTCAAATATGTTCGCGGCATTGAAGATTGTACCGGATATAGTGGAGGAAGTGAAGACAGCTATTAAAGCAGATCCTTATCTGAGAACGGTACAAGAAGATATTGAGAAAGGTAGGACTAACCCTGAGTTCACCTTGGATGACGAGAAGGTACTGAAATACAAAGGAAGAATATGTGTACCCGAAACAGAAAGTGTAGACATTAGACACCGACTCATGAAAGAAGCCCATACCACCATCTACTCGGTACATCCTGGAAGTACAAAAATATATCATGATCTAAAGAAACTGTATTGGTGGAGGGGAATGAAGGCCGATGTAGCCAAGTTCGTGTCTCAATGCCTAAATTGTCAGAAGGAAAAGGCGGAACGACAAAGACCCGCAGGACTGTTACAACCATTACCGGAACCAGCATGGAAATGGGACTGCATCACTATGGACTTCGTCACAAGACTACCATTGACTCCTCGAGTAGTTGACGCAGTTTGGGTGATTGTAGACCGTCTGACTAAAACAGCTCGCTTCGTACCGATACAACCCCAATATACACTCGAAAGGTTAGCAAAGCTGTACGTGGATAATATTGTTCGGTTACATGGTGTTCCAGAAAGCATTGTGTCCGATAGGGACCCACGATTTACTTCCAAATTTTGGGAAGGACTGCAAAAGGCTATGGGTACCACATTGAAGTTCAGATCGCATTCCACCCACGACCGACGGACAGTCGGAGCGTACCATTCAGATTTTAGAAGATATGCTACGAGCATGTGTGATTGATTTCAAGGGATCATGGGACGAAAAGTTACCATCGATCGAGTTCGCTTACAATAACGGCTATCGGGCTACTATACAGATGTCACCTTATGAAGCACTGTATGGTAGGAAGTGTCGAACTCCCTTGTTTTGGAATGAAGTTGGAGAACGTAGTATCGTTGGACCAGAATTTATTGAAGAGACTTGTCGAGTGGTCGACATCATCAAGGAAAGAGTAAGAGTAGCTCAGAACCGTCAGAAGCAATACGCAGATACTCGACGAAGGGATCTAGAGTTCGCCGTAGGTGATAAAGTATTTTTGAAAGTATCCCCTATGCGAGGATTGAAGAGATTCGGACAGAAAGGAAAACTAAGTCCAAGATATGTCGGACCATATGAGATTTCGCTAAGCGTGGAAAAGTAGCTTATCGGTTAGCACTACCACCGTCTATGTCAAGTGTGCATGACATATTCCACATATCCTTATTGAAGAAGTATGTCAAAGACCTAACACATGTGTTGACTAGATTTTGCCGGAATCGACTGATGATTTGACATTTGAAGTAATACCAACGGAAATCACTAGTCGAAAGGTTCAACGTCTACGCAACAGAGATATCTACTATGTTAAGGTCACATGGAAAAGTAGAGACATGGAAGAGATTACATGGGAAGAATAAAATGCTATGAGAAAGCAATACCCTGACTTGTTTGATTCAGAAGGTATGTACAATTTCGAGGACGAAATTTTTATAAGTTGGGGGGAGTTGTAAGACCCGTGTAAATTTAACCCGGTCTTACCATTGTGAACCAGGTTTACTCATCATGGTCGTTTTTGAGGGAGGGTTGGACAGCTTAAGACCCTAGGGTCGATGGGATCATCGACCCTCCCATCGACCCTCGATTTCTGACGAAAACTGAAATTAGGAAATTTCCTAATTTTCGTTTGGGATTCTTTCCAAATCTCAATGGGATTATTATAGGACACTCCTAGTCTATTTAAAGGACATCCCTAAGCCACATTCACTCCTTTCACAACCCTAATTGAATTGAGAGAAAGAGAGAAGAAGGAAAAGAGGAAGAAAGGAGGCTAGGAAGAAGGCTTAGCAGAAAGGAGAAGAATTCGCAGAGAAAAGTAATCTTCTCAGGTATGGATACTAATTCCATGAGTTTCTACAGACCTTAAGTTAGATATGGTTGAGTGTAGGATTTTGGAGAAACCCAAACCATCCATCCATGGTTGGGTTTTCATGGAAAACCATGGGAGGATGCATGAAAGCTATCTAGATGAATCATACATGGCTCTAGACCATGGAATGAATGTTGGGTGAATGTAGGAAGCAAGTCATAGGACCCCAAATACGAAGAATGGATTAAAAAGTGGAAATTGGACCAGAGTGCACCGAGGGTCGCACCGAGGGTCGATAGACCATCCGACCCTAGGTGTTTCTGACCATCGACCCTCAAAGATTCGGGAAGTTCGGGAATGGAGGGAGGGTCGATAGACCCATCGACCCTAGCATCGACCCTAGCATCGACCCTCGGTTGATGTAATGGTTTTAAATTCCGGATTAATTCTAATTAAATTCTATCGACTTTGTTAGGTTTGCTAGCAATATAATAACGCTTATAACAAATGATTCGAAAGCTTGGAAAATATCTATTAGCAAGCTAAGGTGAGGAACCTTAACCCCAAACTAAATTGGTTAATAATAAACTATTTTCTATTTATTGAGTCCTATGCCATGTTGATTCTATGCGAATACGTTTGTAATGTGCATACAGCATGCCATCCAATATTTCCATTACTTGCTCATGCATATTTACTTTATTGTTTATAACATGATGATGATGATGATGATAGAAATAGGCATGTGCTTGTATGTGTGTGGTTGATGTGCTTGATGCGAGCGAGTATCAGGGGAGGTGTGATGAGAACGTCGATAACCGTTAACCTTTGGCGGGTCTCAAGACTTTAGCTCTATCTCTAACTCAAGTCTTGTGCATTGGCATCGTCGTATCGCCATTACCTTAGCAGAACTATTATGTCGTAGAGTATCAGGGGAGGTGGTCTCGGTCCTTGTAGTCTCTGACTCTACCGGGGGGCCTTAGCTCTATCTCTATGGTTGTTCTGAGGGATGCTGGGGTGAGGCTTTGGATACACTGTTTGGCATTAGGATTGGTTAGCGGCGAGCCCAGTTTGCAAGCCCTCGCTAACAGGGGCTTACGTGTTAGTATAGCATTATATAGCAATAACCGTTAACCTTTGTTGTATAATGTTATGGTAGGGTGGATGGGGACGACGATAACCGTTAACCTTCGGGCGGGCTTCCAAACCCTGTGTATAGAGGCGGTATCAATAACCGTTAACCTTTGATCACCCAACCTTTCTATTGCACATTGCAAACTATAAACCTAGACCAAAGATATAAATTGATTTTTGCATGCATATGTATTGTTGCATTGTTTTGGCTACTCACTGAGCCGTGTTGTGTGCTCACCCCTCGACGTCGAATATTTTTAGTTGATGATGCAGGATATACTGTTGAAGATTATATGAACCTGTCAGTGTATGGAACTGTAGCAGCTATGGAAGTTGGAGCTGAAGACGATACACACGACTCCTCTTGCGAGTGCAACTCGTGTGTATTCGATTAGATATTTTTGTAGGTTTCTTATTTGGATTTATAAGACATGTATTTGGTATTTAAATATTTATGTCTTAGTTAAACACAGAATAATTTGATATTATTTATGGGTATCATTCTAGTTCTCAGTTCATATTATTTATAAATTTTCCGCTATTGTGTATTACTCTGATTATGATTGTGGATGCTTGTAAAGTTTGGATAACGCGGGGATAGCCTATTAGAGATCTTGGTTGAACCATTGGTTATTTGGCGGTTCATCACACCATTCTGAACAATGCGGAATTGGGGTGTGACACCTAAGCCCCTTTCACTCCTTTTACAACCCTAATTGGATTGAGAGAAAGAGAAGAAGAAGAGAAACAAGGAAGAGAAGAAAGCAAAAAGGAGAAGAGTTACAGAGAAGGAGTATTCTTCTCAGGTATGGATACTAATTCCATGAGTCTCTACAGACCTTAGGATAGGTAATGAAGAGAGTATGATCTCGGAGAGTCCCAAACCATCAACCCATGGTTAGGTTTTCATGAAAAACCATGGGGAAGTCATGAAAGCCATATAGGTGAATGAATCATGGTTCTAGACTGTAGAACATGTGTAATATGGACTGTAGTAGCAAGTCATAGGACCCCAAACACGAAGAATGGACTGAAAGCAGAAAAATTGACCAAAACCCACAGGGGGTCGCACAGGGGGTCGATGGCTAATCGACCCTAACAGACCCTACCACCGACCCCCAGTTAAAAACATGGTTTTTAAATTCGGAATTAATTCTAATTAAATTCTATCGACTTTGTTAGGTCTTCTAGCAATATAATAACATTATAAATGTGATTCTAAAGCTTGAAAGAGGATCTATTAACAAGCTAAGGTGAGGGAACAAGACCTAAACTAACTGGTTAATAATAAGCTGTTTTATTTCTTGAGTCCAATGCCATATTGATTCTATGCGTGTATGCTTGTATGTACATTCAACATGTCATCCAATATTTCTATTATTTGTTCATGCATATATACTTTACTGTTATAACATGATGATGATGATGATGATAGGAATAGGCATGTGAATGTTTGTGTTTGGCCAGTGTATATGGTGCGAGATGGTATCAACCGGTACAGCCATGACCGTTCTTCATGGGGTGTATATTGTGTCATGGTCTTCTCAAGTCATGTCCACTGACGTCGTCGTATCGTCATTATCTTAGCAGAACTATTATGTCGTAGAGTATCAGGGGAGGTGGTCTCGGTCCTTGTAGTCTCTGACTCTACCGGGGGGCCTTAGCTCTATCTCTATGGATGTTTTGAGGGATGCTGGGGTGAGACCTTGGATACACTGTTTGGCATTAGGATTGGTTAGTTGCGAGCCCAGTTTGCAACCCTAACCAGCAGGGGTTTATTTGTTGGTATGGTATCAACCGGTACAGCCATGACCATTTTTCATGGGGTGTATATTGTGCCATTTTGGGTGCTTGTGGGGCGACGGTGCCGTTTTCATTGGGCGTTTTCACATATTCGTGCATAGAGGTGCGGCAGCCACCTATCCTTTCTATAGCACAGTGCAAACTTTAAATCGGACTAAAGATATGATTTGACTGCATGCATATGTATTGTTGCATTGTTTTGTTTGCTCACTGAGCCATGATGTGTGCTCACCCTTTCGACGTCGAATATTTTTAGTTGATGATGCAGGTACGACTGTTGAAGATTATGTAAGTGCTCCAGTGTACGGGAACATGGCGGCGATGGAAGTGGAAGAGGAAGTGGATACACATGACTCTTCTTGCGAGTGCAACTCATGTGTATTCGATTAGTTATTTTTCTAGTTTTCTTTATTTGGATTTATTAAGGATATGTATTTGATATTTATTTATGTCTCAGTTGATACAGAATAATTTGCTATTTAGATATTAATATCACAGTAGATTCTCAGTTCATTTTATTATAAGACTTCCGCTATTGTGTATTTACTCTGATTGTGAATATGGATGTATGGGGTTTAGATAAAACGGATATAGCCTACTCGAGATCCTGGTTGAACCGTTGGTTTGTTAGCGGTTCATCACACCATTCTGAATAGTGCGGAATTGGGGTGTGACACCTTACCCTGACTATCCTGAAATAGTCTTCCTGAACCAGCATCACCTAGGTTTCCCAGAGAACACCCATCAACATTTAACTTATGCCATCCCATCGGTTGTTTTCTCCAAGTAACAGTCCTAGTAGAAAACACTTTTGCAGACCGTGTATGGAGGTGAAAATGTTGCTGAATTTGCATATCTTCCATTGACTTGATTGCACAAGGCCTAATAAAGGAGCCATCCTCTAATTGGTTTCCAATCAAATGTATAATCCGTTTAGATGTCATTCTGATTCCTTCATAGCGGCATTGGTTTCTAGCATACCATATATTATAGAGAATGATAAACAAGAGTGGCATCCATAGCTCTTTCAAAGGAGCTATGCGTTTCTTCCTCCACCAAGAAAGAATATCATTTGTACTTTGCTGGTATGTCCACTACATGCCATAGAATGCTAATATAAAGTTCCATATCTCCATAGCCAATTCACAATAAAGGAAGAGATGCTAGAAGGACTCTTCATACTTACAGCATATGTAGCATCTAGAAGTGACTGGAACATGCTTCCTTTTAATTGCATCGTCAGTGGGTAACCTGTTTAGACACCACCTCCAGCCAAATATAGAATTTCTTGGAGTTAAAGCACGATTCCACACATCGGAACACCAACTCGGCCTTTCATGGTTTAGCTGATTATCTTTTTAGATTGAAGACACCGAAAAAAATCATGTAGTATTCAGGGTCCAAACCGGTTTATCTACCCCCTCCTTTGTTAACGGGATTGTCTCTACTTGTGCTAGGAGGAACTGCAATGATGCTGAATTTACTGCTGGGAAATTTCATACACCATTACTAATATATGCACTAACCTTCTCATGCAAGTTCTTCACAAATGAGGCATCAAGGTTTAAGTACTCAGCAGCTGAATAAGGCCCAATCCAATGATCTGTCTAGAAATTAACAGTTTTCCCATTACCCACTAACTAGCACACATGCTTCGGAGTCCAATCCCATGTTGTCACTATACTCCTCCATACCATTGAGGAGCCATAAGTTTTTTTTAGGACTCTATTATCCATAACACACCTGCTTTTCATGAATTTAGCAAATAAATTGCAGCCAGTCATTATATTCCATGCCATCTTCGATAGAAGTTCTTTATTTGTGTCCTTTAGACTTCGCCACCCTAGTCCACCATCTTTCTTAGGCTTGCAGACCATGCTCCATTTAACTACCACAGATGTTTGTTTGTTTGGATCACTATTTCATATGAAGTTTCTCATCCATCTTTCCACTTACTTCAATATGCTGTTTGGTCAACGATAGACAGAGAAAGAATGAATAAAAGTGCTACAAAGCGCAGACTTTACCAGCTCAACTCTTCCTACCATAGATAGCAATCTTCCTTACCAAATCGAGAATTTCCTTTTCTGTTTGTCTAGCATAGGCAAGAATATTTCATTTCTGATTCTCCCGTTGGATAGAGCAACTCCAAGATATTTAGTTGGGAAGTTACCTTCAGTGAATCCTAAACAATCTTGCAGTCTTGTCTTCCTTGTTGTAGAGACTCCACAATAGAAACTTTTACTCTTGGTAGAGTTGATGTGCTGATTAGAGTACTCAGAGTGGGCAGATAACATACATTTCAGTGACTTAGCATGTTGCAGACGAGCGTGCAAAAATAAAAGGATATCGTCTGCAAATAAAAGGTGTGAGGGACAGATATGTATCTGCAGAAAATAGGCTTAATGTCACCCTAGCTAGCCATTTTCTTCAGATTTCTGCAAAGAATTTCCTTAGCCAGAACAAAAAGCATAGGTGATAAGGGGTCATCTTGCTTTAACCCCCTAGTAGCTGCAAAAAATACCACAGGGCTACCATTAACCATAACTGATAGTCGAGCTACCTTCAAGAAAGAAGATAATCTATTTATGAATATGTCTGAGAACCCAAATTTTATTAGTACATCAAATAGAAAACCCCACTCCAGGGTATCAAATGCTTTCTTCACATCTAGCTTTAATTTCATATTCCCCCTTTTAGATCTCTTCTTCATCAAAGGCTGTTAATTCCGAAGCCAATCCAATATTGTTGTGGATCTGCCTACTAGCAACAAAAACACCTTACTCCTTTGATATTAATAGATTTCAGAAATTAACCAATCTTGTGGAGAAAATCTTAGGCAAGATCTTATGGATAAATTGCCCACACAAATGGGTCTATAATTTGCAAGTTTAGACGCTCCCTCAAATTTGGGCACCAGAGTGATAATTAAAGTTATTATTAATACTAGGAGGCGTAGTATTAGATTTAAAAAAAGAGCATACAGCCCTATAGACATTGTGCCCAACAACATCCCAACAAACCAAAAAGAACTTCCCTGGAAACCCATCTAGACCAGGGGCACTGTCAGGGTTTAGATCAACCATAGCTTTGTGGATTTCTTCCTGTGATGGCATGGCATCTAAAGCCTCAGCGTTCTCACTACTCACCAAGCATGGTATAGGGTCCAAAAGAACGCATGGCATTAATCATTACTCCATTAGGCATAACAACTTTACAACATTTTATTTTCAATTATGAAAAATCGATTAATAATCGATGTTTTAAACCGTTTATAAACCGTAAGCAAAACCGATTAATGAAAGATCGTTTAAAAATCGATAAACCAAAACCGATTACTAATGAATTCTGGTTTCAACTTTGACACCGGTTTGGTTTTGGTTTTACTCTCTTATACACCGCACCGCCCCGCACCGGACTGTTAAACCGATTATAAACCGTTTAACACCCTAAGTCTAGAGACATTAAAAGTAGACATCCTACCATTCTTTATTTTGCCAGAACAATAGCCATTAACTAGAAACATAAGCAGAGACCTTCATTAAGATTTAACATCCACAATATATTCCATAGTCAAATTCATTGTCCAATTCTCTTTCTATGCCACATTTTTTTACTGTTTCACCCAAAAAATATCCTCTAGTGGGATTACAGAAGAGAAATTTAAAACCATCCATTACTTGCCTTCCTTATTAAGAGCCAAATCGCTAACTTCAGTTCTACGGTTTAATGTAAGCCAACCGTTAGTGCAAACTAAGACCCAAAGTTCACTCAATTTTTATGAGATGAATTAGAAAGAACATTGAGATGACCCGCGTGATTTCCATTTTTTCTCATTTAGCCATGTTCATTTAAAAAAATAATGTAGGTTGATAGATTGATAATTGAATGAATTGCAAGTAATATGCTACTACGTACGTAATTGATAATTAAATCCAATATATTGGTAAAATAGGGCAAATGATACAAATGATGATGTGGCAAAACCAAGAAGGGAAAGTAGAGAGAAAGTAGACACCTAGCAAGATGGAAGGATTACGTGGATTGCTGAACAGAAATATTATGTCGTGGTAACCGATAGTAACAGCATATCGAATTGTAACAGAATGAATAGTAGAAGTATAAATAGTTAGTAGGAAGAAGAAGTAGGATATGAATAAGATCTGTTTTTTTCTTCTTCAACCTTGGAGGCCGTCTACTCTCGAAGTAGACAATCATGTAACTTTCTTCCTTCTTCTCAGTTTCCTTGAATAAGATTGTTCCAATTTTATCAGGTTCGTAACAAATTAGTTCTTTCATTGACTTGTTGGCACCATGACCGATGGAACTAGATTTGGGTTGCTCGATGAGTCCATCAAGCAGCTTCATGATTCTTCTGTAAATCAAAACCTACATTTGGATTTGATGCAAATGGATTTAGGAGATCAACAACAGGCGTTGTTTGAATTAGTTCTTCGTCTCATTGCTATGGATGGTTGCTTGGAGCAGGCCCTTAGAATGGGACCTTCGGCATCCTCTGAAGATCAACCGGCCACCTCTAGCATTCCATATTCCCTGGAAACTTTCATCTCGACTGTCCAAGATTCGATGGTACTGATCCACTAGGGTGGATTTTTAAAGCTGATTGTTTCTTCACATTCCATAATACGTTCGATGAGCAGTGGTTGATGATCTCGTCCTTTCACATGGACGGTAAGGCACTTCCTTGGTTCCAGTGGATGTATCGCTGCGGTGAGTTTTCTACATGGTCGGAATTCACCAAAACCTTGGAAATCCGATTTGGGCCTTCCGAATTTGACGATCACCAGGTACCCCGTCCAAGCTTACACGGACATCTACGGTGGCGGAATATCAATCTCAATTTGAAACCCTGTCTAATCGCACCACTAACATCTCCAGTTCCTTCTTAACCAGTTGTTTTATATCCGGCCTTCGCGCTGACATTCGCAGCGAGGTACTGGCATTTTGACCAAAGTCTTTATCTCAAGCTCTTGGATTAGCCCGTCAGCAAGAATCAAAGTTTCTTGAGCAGCGCCAACGGTTTGTACCCCTTAATGAGGTTTCAGCGACTTGATCAGTTTTTTTACAAACACTTGCGAATCCTCCAATTACGAGCACAACGTTGTCATTACCACCAAAGATTCCGATCAAAAGACTTAGTTCTATTCTGATGAACTGCATGTTAGATTCTTATTGTGTGGGTTTGATCAATTACCTAACCAATTGTTAAGTGGAAGTTCAATTACTGATTTGACTGGTTCAGATCTTGTTCGTCACTAGTTAGAGACTACAAACCCGGTCCACTGTGGGATGGTTCTGGGTTAGGGATAGTATTATAAATACTATGGTTAGGGTCCCCACAGACATTGATTTTTATCTCTATGTTGCTCCCATACACACAGAGAAAAAAAATGATCCCAAGAGGTTGTGGAAGACTCTAATCGAGGCATTCAAGCTACAGGAAACAGTTGAAAATCAATCTACAACAAATGGTATATGTTCTATCATCTCTTTTATTGCCCATTGTATTCTAGTAATCTGTATGGTGGATTCGTTAGGGTTCATGAGAAATTCCATGGGAAAACCTCAACTTGCATTAAAAATTCTAACAATTGGTATCAAAGCCACCCATACAGAGCAAGGATCATAGACAAGGGACAGTTAAGATGGTAGGACTGATTGAATTGAAAAAGGGAGAGATTTTTCTCCATAATTTTTTTTCCACGAAACTATCAAAGTTTAAAACCCTTCGAAAATTTTTCAGACCGATAAAATTCAAAATAAATCATACCAGCTTGTAGTACTCTGAAAGACGAGTCGACCGATACAAAGTTGGTCGTCGGAGGTGGCCGGTTGCACCCTCACGCGTTGCCTGAAAAAGTGCGTGAGATCTACGCGCTAGCATTTAAAAAAAAAAAAGAAAACTCTGACGGTGCCGAGTCATCGTCGGGTCGACTCGGCGTAGAATCGTAAACCCTAACCGGTTTTGCTGGGTTGACTCGGGTCGAGTCCACCCAGCCCAGGCCCGCCAGGCCCAGACCAGCTCAGCCAGGGCTGGCCCAGCCCGGGCCCAGACCTGCCCAGGTCCAATCCAGACCGGGCAAGCCCAGCCCAGGCCAAGCTAGACCAACCAAAGCCAGCCCGGCCAGTCAGAACCAGCCCAGGGTTGACCAGCAAGTCCAGGCCCGACCACCCGAGGACCCCGTAAGTGGGTCAACCCGAATAATGGTCCGAATGGGTAGACCCTATAAGTGGGTCAATATGAATGGGTTGACCCGATGATCCAAATATGGGTGACCCGAAAAACAGAAGTTTAACCTAGAAACCCAAATTTCGACCCGAAAACCCCGATTAGTTGAACCGGGTGATCGGTTTGGTCTAACCAGATCGAGTCATTTGGTTCAGACCGTGGTTCATCCCGGTCCAGATGCTAAGGCCTGTTTGCCTTGCAGCTTTTTGATTACATTCACAATCCGACTTTAAACTGGATTTGTGGGAGCTAGGAAGGTCGGATTGACCTACGGTTTGTTCCGTTGGACTTGGGTTTCAATGCTCTTTAATCTGGAATATATATTGTAGCATTTTGATGTATTAGAAAAAGAGTTTTTTCAAATGAATGCTCTTTTGGAGCTAGATTTATAGTGTTTATACTGGTTTTTCTCAATATTCTTGTACCATAATGATTGTTGAGCTAAAGTGCATGTTTATTTGAATGTTCAAACTTGTAAAGTTGGTTTTTAAAAACATTCATGATTATATATATCCCACTAGTGCTGCAATTTAGGATTTGTTCATATCATGGTAGAACTTGATGGATCCCATCAAAGTGATATACCTTGTTTTGCCATGATGTGTTCAAATTCAAGCGACTATATTTGTAAATGCTTTAAAGAATGACAGTGTTCATCCAAATGTGGCATTGTCCCAGTTTATTCAAATTATGATTTGTACATGTTGTGTAAGAATTGGGTGGGACCACCAAAGTGACAAGCTCAGTTCAATCATGATATACTCAAATCCAGTACTTATGCATTTATAGACACAACAAAGAAGGATAGTGATAGCTCAAAGGTGACATTATCAAGATTTTCACTTTTGTGGAAGCAGCAAAGAGCGGCATTGTCCACCCAAAGGTGACGGTGTCAAAGATCATGTATATCATGCACATGGATAAAGGATCTTGACTTTAGGAGTTTCATACACCCAAAGGTGATGGGATTTTGAGAGTCATTATCCCGTCGCAGGTTTTGCACAGATAGTAAGAGGACCAGTGCGCTCTTGTCCCAAAGGATAAGAGTATAGTTTCGTTTGACTCTACACAGATAGTAAGAGGACCAGTGCGCTCTTGTCCCAAAGGATAAGAGTGTAGTTTCGATTGACTCTACACAGATAGTAAGAGGACTAGTGCACTCTTGTCCCAAAAAATATGGGTGTAGTTTCGATTGACTCTACACAGATAGTAAGAGGACCAGTGCGCTCTTGTCCCAAAGGATGAGGGTGTAGTTTCGGTTGACTCTTCAAAGGAAATGGACTTGCATATGTTTAATTATTGTAAGTTTAACTTATCTTGTGTGTATGTTTGCATTATATCACACATATTAGAGAACATATAGTGATCAAACACCTCATGATGTCTGTTATGGCGGGCCAGTTCTATGAATTGGCATGAAAAATTGAAAGCTAGTTTAGGAGTGTTTAACCTAGATATACTCAGCAAAAATTGTATTCTAGTCTTTAGGAATGTTCAATCCCTAAGATCAGGTAAAAGAAAATTCAAATAAGGAACATTGGAAATAGATGTTCAGAGTGAAATCTAAATAAATTTTGGTCTTTAAAATGGGGTGGAGAGATGTTGCATTCTCAAGGTTGTCTGTATCAGTTTTGATGGTATAGGATGATAATGGTGTGTGAAGAAAACACAGGTTGGAGCTATTAGTCATCACTGATAAGCTCTAAGATATGTGAATCTCTGTAGGTAACTCATTGGAATATTATAGATGATTCACTTGACTTTCACTTCCTCACCTAAACTGCAAAATTAGATCCTGGTGACCCATAAACCCAATAGACAGAAGATGAGTTGATTTCCTTTACACTAAGGAAGAAATTTCAACGAAAAGAGAAAGGAAGGAATGCCAATGTCATGATGTGTGAGCCATACTCTGACAAATGCAGTAAGTGAAAGGTAGGGTCTTATAGAAAGAAAAATAATTTTTCAAGGAATAGTAAGAAACTTTTGACAAAAAAAATGATTTTATGGAGCTACAAGAACTCAGAAGGAACATGTGGAAAAGGTTATAACTGAAAGATAAGTAGGATCCTGAAACTTTTGAGTGAGAAGGTGATGGAGATTGGAAACATAAGTAGTAGAAGTAATCCAGACCTATAGGAGTAGCAAAAACCCTTTCTTACTCTCTGTAGTTTACTTAGCTATAGAAGTTAAATAATATATCCTAATTCCATCCTTAGTATAGACATTTAGGACTCTTATCTAAGGAAAGACTGTAAAAATGTTGTAAAGAATAGAATTCTTGAAACCCCTAAAGTTAATGACTTGCGTACTTGTAAGGATTGTTTAAGGGGAAGATGACAAGATTAAGAAATATTAAAAGGTATTCGCAACAGAGAATTGTTGGATCTTGTAGACATCAATATTTTATCTAGGAATTCTTGTGATAATCAGTTCACTGGATGTTTTTTTTTAATATATTGAAAAGAAAAAAATATTTTATTAAAGGATTAAGACTGTTGGATCTGAAGGAGAATGTAAATTGTTAAGGTAGATAGGGTGATATTGATATATTCCAATGATTTTAGCCAAATGTTTACAAGTGCTAAAGCTTTTGGCTTAGCATCATGTGGATAAGATTCAACAACAAAAGAGTGGCAAATAAATATGATCAAGAGAACTTGAGAGTGTATTAGCTCCTATGGAGTGATCAATACTGTAGCCTATAGTATTAATAGGGTGCCATGTAAGTTGGTTTCAATTCAAGTGATCTTCTTGATTGGAACTGTAAAAGTAACATGGTTTCATAACACTCGTGGGAGAGTGATTATTTTAGGACATTGAGTTATCATTTTTGGGATATCCACTCATGTCTGAAGGATTCAGCAAGATTCATTGATGATGTTGGTTAGCAGTTACATCCAAGAAACATAAGTTTAATGAGACCACATGGAAATTATTGTGGAGCAATTAGTTGAGGTAACAAAAATATTATCAGAGTGTAATAAGATAATTGTTGAAACTATCTTCATTCAGGTTGATGCACAGTCAAAATACCAGAGCTAGATAACGCAATGAGGAGATATACTAGACCATGTAGATCTATGATTTTATCTAATCGCATATTATACCTCAAAATGGATGTTTAGGTATTGGACGAGATGAAAATCCCAATAGTTTTGAGCAAGTTGTAAATAATGAAATTGCTTTTGAGGGGTTACCAATCATAAATGATGAGTTGTTATTTATGAACATCAACGAGATTTGGAATTTTATGATCTTGTCATGAGCGGTGTACTCATAGGCTCAAAATGGATATATAAGAAAATGTGTGATTTCAGTTGGAGAATTGATTGCTACAAAGTAAAACTTATAGCGAAGTGGAATCACACAAAGAGAATGAAAAATATAGACTTCAAATCTTTGAGGTCTTAGTTGTGTATTTTATTTTGGAGTTGCATCAGATAGTTGTAAAGATCATTTTGATTAAAGAAAATCTAGAAGAAGATGTTTATAGGCTTTACCCAGAAGGTTTTGAGCTAAAGGAGAAAAAAAATATATTTTGTAGACTTATAAAGTTAATATGTAGATTAAGCAAGCATCCAGGTAGTGGTACCTGAAGTTTGACAGAGTTTATCTTCTTTCAACTTTGTTGAGATTGTCATTAATCATTATGTATATATAGAGGTCAGTGGGAGCGGATTCATTTCCTAGTCATATGTGTTGATGATTAATCACTAACCAGTAGTGACATGGTTTACTTGTTGAAACTTTGGTTTCAATGTCTGATAAATTCGAGATGAAGAATGTATGAGTGAGTACATTTGTACTTGACATTGAGTTTCCTCGTGACAGAAAAAATGGAATTCTGGGTTTGTCTCAAAGGGTATACGTTATTCACGTTCTCGAATGATTGAATGTACATGCATAACAGTTAAGTTGCAGATGCTTAAATCAGTAAAGGAGATAAATTGACAGAGTTATCTTCAAGAAATGATGTTGAGAGAGAGCATCTGAAGTACAGAGCTTGGTGTATGCTCAAAATTATGTTTATTCTCACATAGCCTTTGTTTAGAGTGTTTTGAGACATTTTTAGTTGGATGCTGGTATAGCTCACTAAACAATGAAAATAGAAGGTCGTGCAGTACTTGCAGAGGATCAAGGATTATCTACTCATTTGTGGCAGTAGTGACACTCTTGGCTATTGTGATGTAGTGTTTGGTGATTGCATTGGTGGCATGAATCTCATCTCAGATTTTTTGTTATGATGGTAGATGTACCCTTTGGGGAAAAATGTAAAGAAGTTTATCCATGCATCACCCTCTTGGTAAGGTAGATTTTATAACTATATGTGAAGCTAATAAGTAGCATATCTGGTTGAAAAGTTATCTTTTAGACCTGGAAGGTTGTAAGTTTTACTTAGGCCTATTGAGATGTGTTGTGACAGCGGTTCAGCTATGTTGTTCTCAAAGAATAATGTGAAATCTAGTAATTCAAAGCATAATAGAGATCGGATTTCAAATCTCTTTAGGTGAGAGAAAAAGGTCAAAGAAATTATATCATTGTAGAGCACATTCGTTAAACAACTTGATTGTAGATTCTCTGACGAATGCTTTGTCAGTGGGAGTCTTCAAGGGACGGTATGTCCAATGTAAGAATGATTAATTCATTAAATGTGCTTGGTTAGTGGGAGACTTTTCTCACATTGATAATGATTTATTTCATTATATTTATTTACATTGCCTATGGTTTTGGCATAGATATTTATTACCATGGTTATTTTTATTTCAGCATTTATTTATTGCTATGTTGCATATTCATTGACATGTCATTAACAAGGGCGGTATTTAGCCAAATGAACGGAGGTGGTATTTAGCCACAGTTCACGACGGTGTGCCAAAGTACGATATTGACCAAAAGGGTATGTGGTGGTTTGCTATGGTCAATATTACGGTTTATTGCCTCTGAGGTTTTTTCAAGGCAATTAGATCGAAGGTTATTCGATCTGGACCCAATTGAAATAATATTTTCATGTATACATGTCTCTAGGTAATTCATGTCATTAAGTAGACCCTTATATGTAGCTGACAGAAGGTAGTACACCAGATGTGTTGGAGTATTTTTCGCTGTTGCTCGACATTGGTAGGCTTGATGAGTGGATCAAAGTTTGATTACGGTTTATTATGTAATAGGATTCCATGGCCACACTTTTCAACGGTGGTTTTGTAATTAATCTAATCCAAGTGGGAGATTGTTAGATTCCTGTTATGTGGGCTTGATCAATTACCTAACCAGTTGTCAAGTGGGAGTTCAATTACTGGTTTGACCGGTTCAGGTCTGGTTCGTTACTGGTTAGAGACTACCAACCAGATCCACTGTGGGAATGGTTCTGGGTTAGGGATAGTATTATAAATACTATGGTTAGGGTCCCCATAGCCATTGGTTTTTATCTCTCTGTTGCTCCCATACGCACAAAGGAAAAAAGGGATCCCAAGAGGCTGTGGAAGACTCTAATCGAGGCATTCAAGCTACAGAAAACGGTTGAAAATCAATCTACAGCAAATGGTATATGTTCTATCATCTCTTTTATTGCCCATTGTATTCTAATAATATGTGTGGTGGATTCGTTAGGGTTCATGGGAAATCCCATGGGAAAACCCCAACTTGCATTAAAAATTCTAACACTGCAATGACTACAGGAGCAAGGTCTTTGTCATAACTGTGATGAGAAATTTTCACCTGGTCATCGATGCAAGAATCGCCAATTTTTCCTTCTTGATGTCGACCTTGATTGTGAGGTAGTGGAATCTCAGATACCTTCTTCAACTCTAGTAAGCCAAGATAACAGTGTTGCCATCGAACCTTGTGTTCAACCAGAAATTTCATTTCATGCATTGGCTGGTCAAACTTTCCTCCATACGTTTTCGGCTCCATTTACGGATCCAAGGTCCAAGTACTTGTTGATGGAGGAAGCACGCACAATTTTTGTAAGACCCACACTCCAATAACTTGGTCTAACCGTGTCGTGCCAGGTCTTCCCATCATTCTTGGACCAAGTGGACCGAGCGTGTGAAGATAGATCACAAACCACGTATGAGAATCGAGTTAAAAACACTAAAAACATACCTAAAATTGCATGCGTGAGTAGGTATGGTCGACCATAAGGAAGGGAACTAAAAATCTCAAATCCAAAATCCCACGATAGATGAATTTGACCTTACGATCGACGATTTATGCGACCGTATGATCGACCGTGAGAACCCAGATCCGACTCCGAGTTTTGAAAACTTTCCTAAACTGAGGGATTGCTTTCCTAATTGAAAGAGGACTCTATATGGAGGGTTTTCTTCTATATAAAGGATGTCCCTCAGCCCTTTTTCACTCTTTTAGAACATTAGTAAACCCTAGAGAAAGAGAAGGAAGGAGAAGAAAGAGAAGGAAGGAGAAGGAAGAGAAGGAGAAGAAGAAAAAGGCTAAGGAGTGGATTGCTGAGAAGAGATTGGCTCTCTATCACAAGCAAAGGTATGAACCTAGTTTCTGAAGATGTAAAATTCAATGGATTGAGGATTTTAGGGAAGATAGGCTATATCAACCTATCATGATCCATGTGATTCCTTGAGAAAATCCCAAGGAGAACCATGAGAAATGAATTTGATGATTAGGGTTGATAAGAAACCACTAATAATGGCCATAGGATGGATTTAGGTTAAACCCAATGGAAGGCCAGAGGATTTTACCCGAGAAGGAATTGCTGGTAGTCTGTGACCAGTCTCAAGGTCGCAGCTACGGTCGACCATAGCATAACCAGCTGACCAGAGGATCGTCCATAGGCATTCGGGAAGATCCAGAGATCATATAGTCGCAGCTATGGTCGCACCATATGCGACCGTAGGGTATCGATCGTAGGCAGTAAAGGACTGCCATACGACCAATCAGGCACTTATCAGTGCTCTGTTTTGATTTTCGACTACTGTGACATGTTACATATGAACCCTAACTTAAATTCATATAACTTTTAGGTTGTTAGATTGATTGAAAGAGAAATTCAAGGCTTGGAAGGAGATCAAGTATTGCTAACAGGTGAGGGAACAAGACCTAAACTAATTGAATAATAACAAACTGTTTATTTTTATTGAGTCCAATGCCATGATTGATTCTATGCTTGTATGCTCATAATGTGCATCTCACATGTCATCCAAAATTTCTGCTATTACTGTTCATGCATATTTAATTCTATTTATTTATAACATGATGATGATGATGATGCTAGGAATAGGCATGTGAATGTATGTGTGTGGTTAGTGTGTTGGATGCGAGTGGAGCATCAGGGGAAGGACGTGGCATGGTGGTCTTCGACCTCGTCACCAGACTATAGCTCTATCTCTACTCAAGTCTTGCCTACTAACATCATCGTATCGCCATTACCTTAGTAAAACTATTACGTTGTAGGGCATCAGGGGAGGTGGTCTCGGACCGTGTGGTCTCTGACTCTGTCGGGGGGCCTTAGTTCTATCTCTATAGACGTATTGAGAGATGATGGGGTGAGGCCTTGGATACAGTGTATGGCATTAGGATTGGTTAGTTATGAGCCCAGTTTGTAAGCCCTCGCGAATAGGGAGTTGGGCATCAGGAGAAGTGTTGGCGGTATTTGATCAAGACACTTTAGCTCTATCTCTATTCCATGGTGAGTGCATGTGGGATGGAAATGGTGTTTGATCCATTGGGTGGATGCACACACTCGTGTATAGAGGTGCAGTAGCCACCAAACCTTTCTATAGCATATTCTAAACTTAAAAACCAGAAAAAAAAGATATGAATTGAATGCATGCATATGTTTGTTGCATTGTTTTGTTTTCTCACTAAGCCGTGATGTGTGCTCACCCTTTCGATGTGAAATATTTTTAGTTCTTGATGCAGATCCTACTGTTGAAGAATATATGAATGCGTCGACGTACAGACACATTGCTGCGATAGATGTAGAAGCTAAAGAAGATGCGCATGATTCGTCATGCGACAGTAACTCATGTGTTTTTTATTAGCTTAGTTGTTTAACTATTGGGACATGTAATTGATTATTTTACTTTACTTTATGTCTTGAGGTACATTGGAGATAATTGGATACTTAATTATGCTATCACTGTCAGATTCTCAGTTTATTAGTATTAAAGACTTCTGCTATCATTTATTTACTCTGATTTGCTTGTGGGATGTATTTGGTTTAATCAAATAGGCATGGCCTATACAAGATCCTGGTTAAACCATTGGTCTGTGGACGGTTCATCACACCATTCTGGTTGGTTCAAAAATGGGGTGTGACAACTGTAACTTGAGGAAATTAATTCCTAACTTAATTACATTAATTGTTTAGGTTTCCAACTAGTATAAAGTAATTTCCAAAGCTTGGAAGAGGAACAACCATCAATCGTAGGTGAGGGAACAAGACCTAAACTGAAAGGCTAATAACAAGCTACCTTTTATTCTATTTTTTGTTATCAAATATGATGCTATGCCTTGTATGATTGTTTGTGCATCTCATATGTCTTCCAATACTTATTATATATCTACTCGTGTATATTTAATTCTGTTCACTTATGATATGATGATAATGTTAGGGATAGGCATGTGCTTGTTTATGTGGTTAGTGTGTTGGATGCAAGTGGAGCATCAGGGGGATGACATAGTATTGTGATTCATCCTAGTCACCAGACTCTAACTCTATTTCTACTCAGTCCTACCCACTAACATTGTAGTATCGCTGTTACCTTAGTGGAACTAGTATGTCATAGAGTATCAGGGGGAGGATACGGTACTATGGTTCATCTTGACCGCTAGACTCTAGCTCTATCTCTATGGGAATATTGAGAGATGCTAGGGTAAGGTCTTGGATACAAATTGTGATGACATCTAGGATTGGTTAGTTACGAGCCCAGTTTATATATCCTCACCAGCAGGGGCTTACGTATTGGTATGGGTAGGGCATTAGGGAAAGTGTTGGCACTGTGTGATCTGGACACTTTAGCTCTATCTCTATTCAATGGTGGGTGCATGTGGGATGATGATGGTGTTTGATCCATTAGGTAAATTCACACACTTTTGTATAAAGGTACGATGGCCACCAATCCTTTCTATAACATAGTTGCAAACTTAAAACCAGACCAAAGATATGAATTTGACTGCATACATATGTTTACACATTGTTTTATTTTTTCACTGAGCTAGGTTATGAGCTTACCCCACGTTACCATTTTCTTTTTAGTTTCTAATGATGTAGGTAACACCGTTGAAGACTACATGAACATGCCAACGTGTGGACATGTGGCGACTATGGACGAGCAAGCTGTGGATGACGAATATGACTCATTAAGCAAGTGTTTCAACTATGTTTACGCTTAGTATTTAACTTTCGTATTTTTGTATTTTTAATAGTTTGTTATATTTATGTTTTAATTACTTGGAGATAACTGGTTTATTATTTACTTATCATTGTAAACATTCAGTTCATTATTAATAAAGACTTTCGCTATTTATTTATTATCTCTGATTGTGAAGTGGAATGTGTTTGGTTTGAATTGTTGGCACGATTTTACTAGATCCTGGAGTAAACCGTTGGTTCATATGACTGTTCATTCTCACTTCTGGTTAGTCCAAAATTGGGGTGTGACACTGTTGGTACATCTAGGCCGTCTATAGTTGCACCTTCATTGATGCCTACAGCCGACTTGGGCGATTTACTAGGGGTACTCCAGGTCATGCATTGAGAGATAGAGAGGCTTGCCGACAATCAGACTAGACTGGAGAGAGATATGGGGTGATGCCTTGGAGAGGTGAAGTGAGGATTGGGCACCACTGAGATGGACGTAAGGGATGCTTGGGCCAGGTTAGGCGAGGTGGAGACTCACATGGGATACATTCACGATACGATGGTCATGGCTGGTCATTTGAATTACTATGTGCGGCGTAGACTTGTTATTACCCTAGCTCCTTCAAGTATTCAACTACCATTACCCCAACAGGACGTCCCTCCAGCATCTATTCCATAGGATATCCCTGCAGCACGCATAGCTTCGAGCATTACATAGCCATCATCTTCACATGATGCACCGATAGCACCTATAGTTCAGGGTGATTCTTTACCTATATTATCGGATTACGTGCCTTCTTCTTCAGCACCTATTACTGGAATTGAGCCTCCCGTCTCATTGAGTGGTCCTCAATAGACAAAGACCTGATCCAACACTTTACCTTTGTCAGTCTCTTTTGATATCCCATGTACATAGGGCAATTGTCCCGATTGTGGACTGTACCCTACTTTTGTCTTATGCACACCATGATTTCTCATCTTATACACATAATTTTTCCTTTTTACTTTGACAGTACTTGTAGCTTGAGATAACCGTCCAGATTATGAACTGTATCTCAATTTTTGTCCTAAATTAGATACACATATATATACATGTCTTTACTTGTTCTTAGTTCATACTGTGTGTTATGCTCTTTCTTTAGTTGTTGTAATAGAATGTACCCTAACTTATTGTTCTCTTTATGTACTAATTGTTGGTTCATAAAAGCTTTTAATTAACCTAGGCATCTATTATGACACATGAAAATGAATGAGTAGGGGAAGTCTGTTGGTAGAGTCAGAGTGGTTGTGCTCTGATACCAGAATTGTTAGAACTTATTCTAGAGAATCGGGCATGATATCCGAGTCATCCAAGAGACAAATCGAATCTTTCAATGATCGACAACCAAGCTGATCTACTAGCAAACAACATAATCGACACACAATATTCACCATAATCATAGTAGATAACAATAATACTTGCAGCGGAATATCAAAATTGTAGCAAAAATCATAAAAGAGAACAAGATGACATCTAATGTTACATTAACATAATAGTTTGTTATGTCTTACTAGTTATTCCATAATATAATTAGTATTACATACATCCCATATTACATAACTAGAGTAAATCCAAATATGTTCCTGTGGATAGACCAAACCATCATCTATCCACAGATAGCAAAAATTATAAAATCAAGGAGCTGACTCAGGTCCCGTAGATGCAGTCCCTATAGGTATAACCCTTGACATGATCACGGAGAGGAACCCCACCAAGAGAAGTATCCTCAGTATCAGCGGGATCCATAGCTAAGACGGTAGTAGCAGTACCTGCAAATAAAGATAAAAAGATTCGATATCGAGGGGTGAGCTCACATCCCAACTCAGGAAGGAATCAAGTATCCAATGCAATCCTAGGCAATAATTCATGAATGCAATACAGAAGCAAATAAACAAGCAATTTTGAGTGTCACACAAGTGTGTATGCGAATCATAGTCAATCTGTACCCTAGGGATGATCTTGCCCCGTACCCCACTGCCTGAGCTATGCCCTATACCCCACCGCTTGAGTTCTCCGTACCCCATCGCCTGGATTACATATACCCATACTGCACCGATTGAGTATTCCGTACCCCACTGCCTACATTATATTTACTTTGCTAAAGCACAAATCACTTGACCAAATTGATGCATGATGCATGAGCATGTTATTAATAGGGTTACACCCTAGTAGAGATCCCTATTCCACTCCCATGGACTGACTGTGTCCCCACTAAGGTGTAACCGGATATATGGCATTTATCGTGCCCCCACACATTACATGATCATATACCCCACACACAGACACAATCATATCCAATTAATCAATCACCCAACATTACATGTCCACCCAATAAATGAAACTATACTCCAGTAGAAATCCCCGTTCCACTCCCATGGACTGATCGTGTCCCCATTAGAGCATAGAGTGCCAACATGGCAAGTGTATCGTACACCCATACTCTACACACCCATCATACATGGTCATATCCAAAACTACACCCAGCAGAGGAGCCCAACTCCCCATTCCCATGGTTCATTATGCCTCTACTAAGATATAGCTACTCCCAACATGATTCATGAGGTCACTCGTTACATAAACCACTATAGAAGGGTGGTAACCAATGGAGAACCCCGAATCCCCATCCCATGGATCACCGTGTCTCTACTAGGATACCGGTATACCAACATGGTACGCATGCCCATACTTCCATACATCACATGCACCATTATACATGATTATGCACACAACAACAACATCAATAACCACACCTTGCAAAGAACCCCGGATCTCCACTCCCATGGTTTGCCTTGTCTCTACCAAGGCAACCACAACCAAAACAACATACATAGTTATAGTTATATACAAATGCATGAACAGTTATATGCATTTCATTGGATGACATGTTATAAATGAAAAACATCCATAACAAATAATAAAAACATGCTCAAACTCTACGTGACATAACCCCTCACCTGTAGACACAAGAGGTGTTGTTGAACCTTAAAGCCGGTAAAAGGTTTTGTCCACTACCTGTGGTGTTTTACCTAATTTAATTAAATAAACTTCATTAGGTTGGTGAATATATTTTAAACTAGCACAGACAGGTCCTAGAGTCTATGCCTGGGTCCCAAGATGGGTTGGGGACTAAAAGGATAGTCTTCCTAATCTTTTCTAGGCTTATAAGACAATATTGACTGAACTGGTAGATGGAACCAGTTGTATGTTCCACCGGTACGTGGTTTTGGTTAACACTTAGTCTATTCATACTTATAATGAATTGAAAGACTGATCGGATGAATGGTCATCCGATTGGTCGTCAGCTTCATATACTGTTTACAGTAGTGAAGGTTCCAGTATGTCAAGCTGAAGCTAAGTCGGGTGATCGATCATCCGATAGTGGCTCTACTTAGAATTAAACCTATGCGGAGGCATGATCAAACGGTACCATGAACTTAACCGGTATGACCTTATCCGATAGATCGTGCTTCTGGTATGTGATATCGGTTAGGGTATCACCCAATATTACTTGTTCTAACTTGTTGAGATGTTTACCCTGCCGGTAGACTGGTCGTGAGTCAACTGGTATTAGGGCCACTATCAGTCTACCAGTTCAAGCTATCGGTTCTAGCCCAAAAGCCAAACACGAACCAGAGAGGGTTTCTTTATTAGGGAATGTTTCCCCACCATGGTTCCTTTTACTTTAAAGGATGGGAAACTACTAGCAACTCTTATTGGGTACAATGGGGGTCATTGAACATGCCCATTCATGGAGAGGGTGGTGGCCTAGGTCTCTCTGTCAATTTTTTGGTCTCTATTATTGGAGGCCAACAATGTTGGAGTTCCACCATGGTCTCTAGCTTACATCCCTACAAGAATGGAAGGAGGAAGGAGGGATGATAACCTACCTCAAGGAAGATCAGTTCTTGAGCTTGAATCCCAAGCTTGAGCTCCAAGCTTTACTTCTCAAAACACACACTCTCATTCTCCCACAGTTCAGCAAGGGGAGAGAAAGGAGAGTGTGCCCTCCTTTTAGAGGACTCTTAGAGAGAGAGAGTGTGTCCTACTCTTTCTCAACTGACAGAAGTTAAGCGGTAGCACGTTCCTTCAGTATAGGCCTCTACGTTCCTTCGGTACAGGCCTGTTATAGAACTTAAAGCTTATCTAGGCCTAGTTTCTTGGGCCTAGCTTGATGGTGATGCTTTCTAGACTTCAATTATCTCCTCCCTTTGGTCTAATACTCCTATGTAGCCCAAGGGGCTGACCCACATCGTATGTAGGGTCATAAGTCAGTGTGCCAAGGGTTGGCACAGTAAGACTCGATACAGAGAGATCCAAATTATGAGGATTTCAGAGTGGGTCTTACACCTAGTCCCAGTATGTTGAGCTTGCTATCTAAAACTATAAAGGTGGTGTGAGGTTGGATGTTTTAATGTATAATTCAATTTCACCTCCAAAATACGTGAAACAGCAAGGGGTTATTCTTTGTAGGACATGATCATAGGGTTCTAAACCCATATGCAGCCTAAGATATGCCATAGCAAGCCACTAGATCTGAAGTGAAAATACTTGCGGCTGGAGGTCGGGGCCACATGTCATAGCTACCAGGCTATACGGTTGGTGTCTGCGGTTACACACTGTAACACGGCCGTATATTAGTGGTTTTGCTTCTGGGGTATTGTCCAGACTCAACCAAGTGTGACTATGACTTTTGGGTTCACGATTCCTTGTCTACATTACTTCTTTTTGTTTTTTGGATACTATTTTATCCATCCAATAGCTGAAATATTGGATTTGGCATGGAAACCTTCAGATCTGGTGTCCAAACCTTTGGATCTGCTATTGTCTATGGTTTTAGTTTCTATTGGACACTCTCGAGTCTTTGAAAGGTCATGGTTATTCCTTTATATTTCATAAGGCTCAATCCCACCTCTCTACGGTGCCATATATTCTACTGTCCATGATCCATATTCGAGAACGGTAGCCTATATGTTCATGGCTTTACCATTGTTGGTGGATAGTATTTCTTCCATTGATTTTCTCATAAAAAACATCCCAATATTCAATTATTTACTTCGCAAGTTCCTTCACATCGATTTCAGACATGGTAAGGAGTGCTTACAGTCATTCTAAATCCATTATTAATGAGGAAGTTATCGATTTATATCTAGAGCGAAAGTAATACTTACAATGGTTAGCATCCTTCGAGTTCTCTATCGAATGTCTGCCATTCAAGTGGTGAGTTTTCCTTTTCTTCCTCTTTTCTTTCTTCTTCTTTCTCTGCATTTTCTTCTTCATCTCTTTTCTTTTTCCTTCTCTCTCTTGGACAGTGTTCAGAGGAGAGTTCTTCCTTCTCTTCTCTTCCTCTTTCGTTCTCTATTTTCTCTTCTCTCTTTCTCTCCAAATTCGTGCGTCAGAGTTTTCTGCTCTGATTTGGTTAGACTAGATCCATACTAGTGCTAAAACCAATAGGTTAGAGTATAAGAATGAAATCGAGAAGATCTCCCTCCTTCCCTTACATTCTCGGCTCAAGCATGGTCAGCATACCATGAATAAAGTCAAGCACAGTCGGCTTACCATGTAGGGAGAGGGTAAAATCTGACCGATGGGTCCCACGATTGGTTGGTCACCAACCCAGACCACGCCTAAAGGTGAGGCTATGACTGTGTGAGGCTGGTAAGCAGCTGCACCACCTTTCCTAGCCGGACCTCCATTCTTGGTTGGCCAGCTTAGGTGCGTGCATGTCGGGTACTGGGTTGTCGCATTGGTAGGGTCTGAGACCTCTCGTAATCCAATGTCTTGCATTCTAATGACTTAGGAGGTTCATGATGATAGTTTTGTGTCACCTCCCGGTTTCATCATTGTCTTCGGTTAAATCAGCCCAATACGATAACCATGGTAAGACCTGTTATGAGCCAAAAATGATCAAAACAGAATGGAGTTTGTGCATGGGTCTTACAACTCCACCCCCCTTAGAAAAATTTTGTAAGCTGAGTTTGTGCACGTTGTCTCAAAGTCTGACATGAAAATCTGATCCGAATCCGAATTGGATCAGCCATACGATCTGATTAAAGGATTCAACGATGGATGAAATTTTCATAAAGAGTATCCTACTTAAGTTAGGTAACCTAAACCTATAATAGAAGACTCCAAAGAAGAAAAAGAGATTCTACAATTTCAGAATCCTAAATAAAGAAGGAATCCTACGCAGAGAAGGAATCCTACACGAAGAAGGAGTTATAAGTTACAAAGGATTGTCATATTTTATATATAGAGCATTAATGTTGAAGATAAGGAATCTCTCTCTTTCTTTTATTGGAAATTTTTCTCTCTCTTAAATGATTGTAATGTCTAGTTAATTTTTTCATTCAGTTCAAGGGGATTTTGAAGCCCAAACTTATGTCAATGGTGTAATTGCTTTTAAGTAACGTTGTTCTTCTTCTCTCTTTTATTGGAATCGCTTATGTTATTCTTTTCTCTTTATTTATGATATTTGTCTGAATAATTCAGTAATCGCTTGCTGAATCGATTAGATTAATATTCATTGCTAGATCTAGAATCTGTGATACGTAATCATTTTGGTTCGAATCACAAGTAACAAACAGTTGTAGATGATTATGTCCAAGTTTTCATCTCATCATTGTGAATAATATAACCTAAGCTAAATAATCCCCGTTTGTGTGTGATTGTTGCTTAGATTGATCAATTTTTCACCTACTTAATGCTGCCTTTGAATTAAACATTGAGAGTTTATTCAGTATTGTTCAATGGTTAGATCTCTTTGAAGAGCTTGTTTCAGTAATGATACTTAAGGGAAAACTCGGGTAACAAAGTGTATTGTTATCTAGGGTCTTTAATTCTAATTGGGAGGAAGAGATTAATGTTGCGATTAATTTTACTCATTGCATGTGTGGGTGGATATTGAACCAAGAACTAAATCTTCTCATCTAATTATTTTTCTATTTAAATTCTGTCTGTTTACTTTCAATTTGATTCAAACAACCAAAACCCCCCTTCGTTATTGTGGTTGCTTAGCATTAATTAATATATTTAGATTGAGTAGAATATAAATTTTGATCAAATCACTCTTTGTAGGATCGACCTTTGCTTATCTTATTTACTGTTTATTAATTAGGTCAATAAAGAAATATTTAATTAAAATTGGTGCATTCGACACACTACCAAATTTTGACGTCGTTATCGGGGACTGAATTTTGATTAGTTTTTATATCTCTCTATTAATTTTTTTTTTGGATTACGTGTTTTTTTATTATTCTAATATTTTATTTTATTTTTATTTAGTTTATATTCTTCTTATTATCTTTTTGTTGGTTTGATTTTTGTTTCTTCCTATTAAGTTTTTTTTTTTAGTTAATTATCTTAGCTAATTGTGCGAGTTTATGATTCTGACATGATCCATTCAAAAAGGAGATCTGAATTTTGATCCAGAACTTGAACGTATTCTGCGTCGGTTAAGAAAAAAAGCTACGTAGATTATAGCAGAAAGAGAATCAATCCCTCTAACAAGATTTATTTTTGAAAATTCTTCGAGTGACTCTGAACAAGAAGAAATCATCGCTGAGAATGATAGGACACTAAAGGAATTGGCCACCCCTGATTTTAACCAACAACCTTTGTGTATTCAATACCCTACTTTGGATGTCGCTTTTGAGCTTAAGTCTGGTTTAATTCATTTGTTGCCTAAATTTTGTGGTTTTACAGGTCAGGATCCAATTAGACATCTAAAGAAATTTCATGTAATGTGTTCAAGCATGAAACAGACAAGAGTGTCGAAAGAACAGATTAAATTACAAGCCTTTTCCTTTTCATTATCAGATGACGTAAAAGATTAGCTCTACTACCTACCATCTAGAACGATCACTACATGGAACGAAATTAAAAGATTATTTTTGAAAAAATACTTTTCAGCCTCTAGAGCCGCCACCATCAGAAAGAAAATCTGTGGCATATGATAGTATACTAGAGAAACACTCCATGAATATTGAAAACTTTTCAAGAAACTATGTGCCAACTGTCCACATCACCAGATAAGTGATCAACTCCTAATTTAGTATTTTTATGAAGGATTATTACCCATGGAAAGGAACATGATAGATGCAGCATGTGGAGGAGCTCTAATGGATAAACCCCTGAAGCTGCAAGAATATTAATTGGAAACATGGCTGTAAATTTCCAACAGTTTAGTACAAGAAATGATGCACCACTCAAAAAGATAAATGAGGTAAATACATTTTCCCTTGAACAATAGTTATCTGCCCTTACCTTTCTTATTAGACAAATGACTATAGAAAATTTACAGCAGATAAAAGCTTGTAGGATATGTTCAATGATGGGGCACTCAACTAATATGTGTCCAATACTTCAAGAAGGACTTATTGAACAAGCCAATGCTATAGGTAACTTCTCAGGACCACCAATGCAGTATGATCCATACTCTAACACATATAATCCAGGTTGAAGAGATCATCCAAACATGAGCTATGGAGAAAATGGACCAGCAGGGTAGAACTTCTATCAAAATAGACAGCTAACATTCCAATCCAGGCCACCTGTCCCTCAAAATTCAAACTCATCATTAGAGGACATAGTTAAATCTCTTGCTCTTTATACCCAATAGTTTTAAAAGAAAACAAAATCTAGAATTCAAAGTCTAAAGAGTCAGGTGAATCAAATGGCAACTGTTATGAGTCGTTTAGAAGCTCAGGTTAGAGGAAAATTACCATCACAAATCGTGATAAATCCAAAAGAAAATGTGAATGCTATAACATTCCGAAGTGGTAAGGAACTTAAAGAACCGAAAATGGTGAGTCCTGTTGCACCAAATGAAGAAGAAATTGAGAAAGAAATAGAGAAAGATGAAATAGTAGCTCAACGTGAGGTAACACCCAAACCTCCCATTATATTTAAGACTAATCCTTTACCTTTTCCTAGCAGATTTGTAAAATCTAAAAAAAGAGGACAAGGATAAGGAAATTCTGGATTTGTTTCATAAAGTGGAGGTAAATATACCTCTATCGATACAATCAAACAGCCACCCAGGTATGCAAAAATTCTTAAAGATTTATGCACTAACAAAAGAAAGTTGAATGGTAATGAAATATTGAGTATGAGAGAGAATGTCTCAGCAGTCCTCCAAAGAAAACTTTCTCCCAAGTGCAAAGACCCAGGTATGTTCACCATTCCCTGTAAAATTGTTAACATCAGAATTGAGAGAGTTATGCTAGATTTAAGAGCATTTATTAATATAATACCACAATCTATTTATGCTTCATTAATCTAAGTCCCTTGAAAAAAACTGGTGTTATTATCCAACTGGTTGATCGTACTAATGCATACTCAGAAGAGGTATTTGAGGATGTTCTTGTGCAGGTAAATGAGTTATTGATTTCTACATTCTGGACATGAAAGATGATGTTTCACTTATTCCTGCACCTATCTTGTTGGGAAGACCAATCCTAAATACAGCATGAACCAAGATAGATGTTCATGCTAGTACCTTGATAATGGAATTTGATGGTGAAATAATTAGTTTTAATATTTTTTTAAGCCATAAAACACCCTAATGATGTTCATTCGATTTTTGCTATTAATATTGTTGACTACATAGTACAGGAGGTTGTTAAGTTAAATAGCAAGACTGAACTAGAGGTTGTTATTATCAAACATCTTGAGTTGGAGGAGAATGATGAGATAAAAATCAATGAAAAAATGAAGGAGACTGTGGCAGCCTTACATTCTTTAAAATCGATTCTAAAAAAATGTAGAGTTTCTATTATAAAGCTGTCTAATTCTCACAAGAAATTGTTAACTTCTATTTTGCAGGCCTCTACCCTAGAATTGAAGCCATTACCGACCCATTTAAAGTATGGGTACTTGAAAAAAAATGAGATATTACCGGTAATCATTGCAAAGAATTTGACACTTAGTCAATAAGAGAAGTTGGTTCGAATGCTAAGGTATCATAAGGAATATTGGGCCTATTGGGCGGTCAAGCATTGTAATATGAATATGACTAATGCTGGTGTTCAAAGGAAGTTGCAACTGCAAGAACTTAAGGAATTGAAGAATGAGGCTTACGAGAGCTCTAGCATTTACAAAGTAAAAACCAAGACCTTTCATGACAAGATCATTTCTAGGAGGAATTTTGTTGTTGGCTAGAAAGTTTTTCTCTTTCATTAATGGTTAAAGCTATTTTTAGGTAAGTTGCATTCTCGTTGGATTAGCTCTTTTTTTGTGACTAATGTTTTTCATCATGGTGCAGTAGAAATAAAGAGCTTGAAAACAAGCAAGATGTTTAAGGTGAATGGTCATAGACTTAAACCTTACTATGATGATTTTCAAATGGACAATGTTGATGAAGTGGGACTAGCATACCCTATTTATGAGGAGTGATGGATAAAGCTAGTCGGGCTAACGACGTTAAACAAATATGCTGCTTAGGAGGCAATCCAAGAAAATAGATTTGTCTTTCTTCTCTCTATTAATTCCTTTTTTTTGCATTCTTATTTTCCGTTGATGACAATGTTAGATTTAAGTATGGGGGAGAGAAATTAGGACCTGTCATAGAAAATTTAATTTTATTTAGAGTTTTATGTTTTACTTAACTTTATTTTTTTTTATTTAGCTTTATTTAGTGTCGCGTTTTTATTTTAGTTTCTTTTAGTGTCAATGTACTTTGAGAGTAGCTTTCATGGAAAAATTTTAATATTTTTAACATTAGTTTTTGGTAAAGTCATACACTCTTACTATGATTTTGACACAAAAACAAAAGGAGAGAGAGACTTAGGACACCATCACATGCAAAGTAATAAAAACCTATATGAGGATAGTACTTAGTTTGTATCTTGAGGTGGGAATCAAGTTAGAAAATACATATTACATGACCTAAAGGTATGAACCTTTTATGGAGCTAGTTGGCATTTAAGCCTTTGATTAAAGCTGAGACCATATTGTTTTTAAAAAAAAAAAAAAGAAGAAGAAGAATTTATGTTCTTGGAACTAGACAGGGCATTCCGCCTCAAGAAGCGAGGTGTCTTGATTGAAATTTCTTGGATGAGATTTCTTAAAAAAAAATACTCTCTAGCATTAATGTCTTTAAGGATATATGTAAAAAGCAAAGCTACATAAGTAACATGGGAATGCATAACCACTTGCACTTCTTAAGCCAACTGTAGTGGAGTAGCTTAGAGAAGAAGAGTACAAAAAAAAATGACAAAATAAAAGTATTGAAAACTGAATATGATCAAATAGGCTCTAAATCTTGGGTCTTGGTTGCTAGTATGTTACCATAGATTTTACTTTAAAGAAAGGTATGTTTGGAAGATATAACAAGATTTTCTAATTAAAGATGCATACTTAGTATTTGAATCATATGAGGTAATAAAGTTTAAATGTGGGGGTTTTCTTGTTTTCTTGATCCCATGTTGAGTGTCTTGACTAATAGGATGTGTGTATTTTATTTTTCTTAAATACCAAAGTTAAAATTTAAAATTTTATATGAATTTTGTGTGTTTATTCTTTGAAAACATTCACGAGACACAACTCGTCCACTAAGGTGACCTAGGGGTTTAAAGGTTTGTTGCACGTGCTAAGTGCAATCGTGATTCCTACGAAAGTGAGTTAGGATTTTATTTTATTTTATTTTTATATTTTCTTTGTCCGAGGATGTGGAAAAGCTTAATGTGGTGGTATTTGATAAGTGTGTAATTTTTATATTTTTATTCTTTTTGTACTATGCTTTTTAATATGTTTAATGCCTAATTGAACTGAATAGAATGAATTTTATTAAATTGACATACTTTAGAGACATTGTGAATTAATTGCTAAAAGATAGGAAAATTCTAACATTCTTAATATTGACGTTTTGAGCTTCATGTAGGTTTTTAACATAGAAAGAATTCTAGAATTGAAAATTTGTCTATAGTAAATTGTAGAGAACATCTCAACCTTTTCAAAATGGTATTATAGAGAAAAATCTGAATTCATTTGGGTCTCCAAACGTTGCCTCAAAGTTTAACATGAAAATTTGATCCGAATCCAAATCGGAGCAGCTATACGATCTGATTAAAGCATTCAACGGTGGATGAAATTTTCATAAAGAGTCTCCTACTCAAGTTAGAAAATATAAACCTACAATAGAAGACTCCAAAGAAGAAAATGAAACTCTACAATTTCAGAATTCTAAACAAATAAGGAATTCTACGCAAAGAAGGAATCCTACACGAAGAAGGAGTTATAAGTTATAAAGGATTGTCATATTTTATATATAGAGAATTAATGTTGAAGATAAGGAATCTCTCTCTCTCTCTTTTACTGGAAATTTTTCTCTTTGAAAGGATTGTAATGTCTAGCTAATTTTCTCATTCAGTTCAAGGAGATTTTGAAGCCCAAACTTATGTTAATGGTGTAATCGCTTTTGAGTAACGTTGTTCTTCTTCTCTCTTTTATTGGAATCGCTTATGTTATTCTTTTCTCTTTATTTATGATATTTGTCTGAATAATTCAGTAATGACTTGCTAAATCGGTTAGATTAATATTGATTGCTAAATCTAGAATCTGTGATACATAATCGTCCTGGTTCGATTCACAAGTAACAAACAGTTATAGATGATTATGTCGAAGTTTTCATCTCATCATTGTAAATAATATAACCTAAGTTAAATAATCCCCGCTTGTGTGTGATTGTTGCTTAGATTGATCTATTTTCCACCTACTTAATGCTACCTTTGAATTAAACATTGAGAGTTTATTCAGTATTGTTCAATGGTTAGATCTCTCTGAAGAGCTTATTTCAGTAAAGATACTTAAGGGAAAACTCGGGTAACAAAGCATATTGTTATCTAGGGTCTTTAATTCTAATTGGGAGGAAGAGATTAATGTTGCGATTAATTTTACTCCTTGCATGTATGGCTGAATATTGAACCAATAACTAAATCTTCTCATCTATTTATTTTCTATTTAAATTTTGTCTGTTTACTTTCAATTTGATTCAACCAACCAAAACCCCCCTTCTTTATTGTGTTTGTTTAGCATTAGTTAGTATATTTAGTTTGAATAGAATATAAATTTTGATGAAATCACTCTCTGTGGGATCGACCTTTACTTATACTATTTACAGTTTATTAATTAGGTCAGTGAAGAAATATTTAATTAAAATTAGTACATTCGACACGCTACCAACTAACAAACCCTACCCTACCCTGATTTACCCTGATTGGGTTGGGCTAGGCTGGGTTGACCCTGATTAACTCGATTTAGGGTCGGGTTTACCTGATTTACCTGAACTCAACATTTTAACATATAAATGTCAAATATTAATAAGGAAGAGACATGAATGATTAATTTCAAAGAGAGGAGCACAGTAACATGATCAATGATAACTTAATAGAGAACGTCAATGACATACTTGTCAATCCAAATCAACATTATGTAATGTATATTCACAACAGCACAAGAACCACCACCATACTCTTCCTAAATGATTCCACCCATGTTGTTCGCCAATCATTGTAATCAAGACGATAAAAAACCAGAACTGATGAATAGAAAGAAGAAGAAGAAGGGAAAAAATAAGAACTGATGAACAGAAGAAGAAGGGCAATAAATCAAAACCAATGAAGAAATAAGTAGGAAAAAAAAAAACAAATACATACCAAAATAGAAAAGGAGAAGAAGAGGAAGAAAACCAAAAAAAATAGGGCGAAATAAGGGAAAACAAAAATGATTAAACAAAGGAAAAAGAAGAATAAGTAGAATGAGAAAATAGAAGAAGTAGAAAAGGAAGAACTGATGAAGAAGAAAAGCAACTAAAACCAGAACCAATGAACAAGGAAAAAAAAAACATAACCGATGAAGAAGAAGAAAAAGATAAGGAGAAAAAACCAGCACTGATGAACAACAGAAGGAGAAGGGAAAAAATCCAAGATCTAAATTGTTAATAAAATCAAAATCAAAGAGGCACTAGCAATCAATAAAATCCCAGTTGTTAATTGCAGAATAAAAGAATTGGATTCTTACTGAGTCTACCGACCTAAATTTTCTTCGAGTGTCTTGTTTGTTTGAGGAATGCTTATGAAATGCTTCTCTGCTTCTTCCTCCTCCAACTAAAACCTATAAACCTCTAATGAACAGAATGGTCTGAGACTCTAAGTCCCAAAAAAAAAATTGGAGGAAGAAGAATAACAACTTACATTCTTACAATCTTCGAAGATGAATCAGATGATCAAGAGAGAGAGAGAGAGAGAGAGAGAGAGAGAGAGAAAGAGGAGTTCAACTGGATGAACTAAGATGGGGTTTCTAGTTTGGAAGAAACCAAAAAATGTCACAGACTCATGCTCCAGCTCTGTGTGGCTGCGCCTAAGAAAAAGTTACAAATGGGGGAGATAAAAGATTAGGGTTTTCTTTTATATTTTTTAAATTTCATATACACCCCAACAAGTATTACTAACATCATTTACACCCACAAGATTGCAAAAACATCACTTACCACCCAAAAACTTTGCTCTGCTAATCAAAGAAGTCCACTCCATCACTAGATTCCTGTTAGATGCTGATATCAGCTACATTGGAATATTTGATGGACAATACTACCCTTTAAACAAGGTTAAAAGATAATTTTACCCGTTATTTGAATTTTTACCCAACCCCCAATGGTAGCGCACTGGATGAACGCCACGTATATATATCTCCATCCAATGGTTAAGGATCAATTGATGCAAAATAAGAAGCGTACCTGAGCTACACGGATTCCCTTCTTCAATTTCCTTTCCTGAACCCTGCTCCATGCTCTAGACCATCTATTGATGCTACTGCAATTGCTCCGGCAGTTCTCAACGAATACGACGCCTTGGCCACTGACAGCTCCAAGGAAGATGACACTGGGCCCAATATAAACCAATGTCACTGGCAAAGGGATCAATGGTGGTGGTGGATGTGTCAGAGATTCCATCTGTGTCCTAAAGAAATGGATTGTAGCTGGACTGCTGGACATGGTTACTGGAGCTTGATTGTAAAAACTATCCAGAAATGAAGCATTAAAGCTTGCATCAACAGAAGGCTGGGTGAAAGCTTCTTGTGGAGACGATGCTATCTCAGTCAGCATGAGCTCCCACCCTTCTTTTCCACCACCGTTTGTCAGAGCTGCCGTTGCTCTTGACACCAATTTCTAGTGATCATCATCCTTGAAAAGTACTAGATCCTGCCCTCCTGAAACCATCTCTATTTTATCCATCGCTGCTTCATTGTTGGTATTCGAACTCCTCAAATCATTTAATAAGGATTGTTTCCTAGGTTGTTCTTGCTGGATTGTAGCTATTGCTACCACCGATGGCTGCTGATCTTGATGGAAAGGTACTACATCCAACCCTCTCGAAACCCTCCTCTCGTGATCAACCGGTGAAACAGAGTGACATGATCTTGTGTTAGTACTGAATTGTTTTTCTTATCAATCTTGACCGGTGGAGATGGCTTGATTGTAAAGACCGTACGTCTGCTGATGCTACTACGATTGCTCTGGCAACTCTGTTTTTTTTTTCCTTTTCTGTAGATTGTTAATCTCCGCTCAGCTTTGAATTATAGAAAAAAAAAATAGAAAGGGTTTCTTGCTGGTTTCTTCCCCAACCATTATTTGAGAATTGTTGATGGGTTTGGCTGAAATTGGCCAAATGCCTTCACCCATGTTAGATTTCCTGAATTAAACCCTAGAAACATGTCGAAGCTTTTGTGGAGGTAAGTGCGATCTGTTCGGGAGGCATCTGCAAGGTCATTGCCGATGTCAACTAACCGATTGTACAAGAGTTCAGAATCCTGTCAATCCCGCCAAGGAGAGCTCCAATGTTAGGGGTTAGGGCTTTAGTGAGACAAAAAAAGGAAAGAGAGAGTAAATGTAAGTACCAATATAGAGTCAAACTAGTCATTCTATTTAATTTTTAAAATTTTCAATTTATAATATAAAGGGTAAAATTGTATATTAACAACTTAAGTGATTTTCGTTAGTTAAGTAGGTGCGGTTAATGTTTTTGCAATCTTGTGGGTGTAGATGATGTTAGCCATCCTTGTTGGGGTGTGTACATATATATATATATATATATATATATATATATATATATATATATATATATATATATATATATATATATATATATATATATATATATATATATATATATATATATATATATATATATATATATATAAACATAGAGTTGGGTAGGGTCGGGCCGGGCTCTACCCAGGGCCTCAACCCTATCCCGCCCTTACCTTGATAGGGTAAAAACTACCCTGTACCATAATTGGGCCCTGTCAAGGTTCGATGTAAGACCCGTATCAAACTAACCGGTCTTACCACCTTGAACCAGGTCTACCTATCATGGTCAAGCCAAATGGACCAACTACGTGAAGGAAATAGCAAGACCAGGTATTAAACTGACCCAAAAACAGTAAAATAGGGGGTAGGGTCGCATACCCAAACAGGCAGGGTTGATCCCACCTCATTAGGAAGTCAGACCCCTGAATTTTAAACCAAGGGTCGGACAATTTAGACCCTAGGGTCGCACGGGATCTCCGACCCCCTCATCGACCCTAGGATCACCGACAGAAATCGTAAATAGGAAACTTTTCAAATTTCAAGGGGATTCTTTCCTAATCTCAATGGGACTTATTTTGGGGGGTTTTTCTCTATAAATAGGACGTCCCTTAGCCTCTTTCACTCCTTTTGAAACCCTAATTGAAAGAGAAGAGAAGGAGAAGAGAAGGAATGTTGGAGAAGAAGACTAAAGAGAAGAATTCAGAGAAACCTCTGAATCTCAGCAAACCTAAGGTATGGATATGCTTTCCATGAATTGTTTAAGACCTTAGAATAATTCATGAAGAGGGTATGATCTAGGAGAAACCCAAATCATCCATCCATGGGAAGATTTTAATAAAATCCATGGAGGAAATCATGGTAGACAAAGTAAGGAGATAATCTGGAGTTTAAGCCATAGAACAAGCATAGAATGGACTGTGGAAGTAAGCCATAAGACCCAAACTTGAAAGATTAGACTGTAGAATGAAAAGGTCGACTCAAACCACGTGCGATCGCACGTAGGGTCGATTGGGAATCGACCCTACCAGACCACAGGATCCACCCCTAGCTTTCGGGAAGTCCAGGGAAGCTGCGGTCACACCTAGGGTCGATGGAACATCCGACCCTAGCATCAACCCTATACCCTGGGGTCGCAGAAAACTGCCACCCTACCTGCGACCCATCCTGCGACCCTAGCGTAACAGCAAGCCTAAAATTATCGAAATAAATTTTAATTAAAATCTATCGACTTGTTAGGTTTTCCTATTGATATAAAAGTGATTCCTAAAGCTTGAAAGAGGATTTACACTCAAGCAAAGGTGAGGGAACAAGACCTAAACTAATTGGCTAATAATAAACTGTTTTATTTCTTGAGTCCAATGCCATGACTGATTCTATGCGTGTATGTTTATAATGTGCATTCAACATGTCATCCAATATTCCTGCTATTAATGTTCATGCATATTTAGTTCTATTTATTTATAACATGATGATGATGATGATGATGCTAGGAATAGGCATGTGAATGTATGTGTGTGGTTAGTGTGCTTGATGCGAGTGGAGCATCAGGGGGAGGACGTGATATTATGGTGTGTCTTGGTCACCAGACTCTAGCTCTATATCTACTCAAGTCTTGTCCACTGACATCGTCGTATCGCCATTACCTTAGCAGAACTATTACGTCGTAGGGTATCAGGGGAGGTGGTCTCGGACCGTGTAGTCTTTGACTCTGTCGGGGGGCTTTAGCTCTATCTCTATGGACATATTGAGGGATGCTGGGGTGAGGCCTTGGGTACACTGTTTGACATTAGGATTGGTTAGTTGCGAGCCCAGTTTATAAGCCCTCGCCAGCAGGGGCTTAGGTGTTGGTATGGGGGTAGAGTATCAGGGGAAGTATGATGCGGTGTGGTCCTAAGCACTTTAGCTCTATCTCTATTCCATGGTGGGTGCATGTGGGACGACAATAAACGTTATCTTTGGGTGGCTTCATACACTCGTGTATAGAGGTAAGGCGACCACCGAACCTTTCTATAGCACATTGCAAACTTATATATACCAGACCACAGATATGAATTGAATGCATGCATATGTTTGTTGCATTGTTTTGTTTGCTCACTGAGTCGTGATGTGTGCTCACCCTTTTCGAATTCAAATATTTTTAGTTGATGATGCAGGTACCACTGTGAAAGATTATATGAATGTTTCTGTGTACGAACACGTTGCTGTAATGGAGGCTGAAGATATAGTGGAGACGCATGACTCCTCATGCAAGTACAACTCATGCGTTTTTTATTAGATTTTTATTTGAACTATTAAGGAAATGTAATTTGATACTTTATCTATTTATGTTCCGATTGATACAACATAATTTGATATTTTTTTTATGATTATCACAGTTAGATTCTCAGTTCGTTTAATATTAAAACTTCTACTATTGTGTATTTATTCTGATTATGGTTGTGGATGTGTATGGTTTAATTTAAAAGGACACACCCTGTTAGAGATCCTGGTTGAACCGTTGGTTTATTAGCGGTTCATCACACCATTATGAAAGGTGCGGAATTGGGGTGTGACAACTTGGTATCAGAGCTCTCAGGCCATGTCTTTTAAACCAGTATACTACCACAAAAGTTGTAAACTGAGATAGGATAAAATTTAAAAGCTGTAATAATAACACATTATAAGCATCTGTGTTGTTTGAGACAAAAATTGAAAGAGAATAATGCATCTATTAAATGAGAAACAAATTCATATACACTCGAAAGAAGAACAAACGTATATACACATATCTAGAGCAGAGTACAGTCCACAATCCGGACAGTTACTCTGTAGTACAAAAGAAAAAGAAAAATACATCAAGAAGCTGGAGGTAATTGGGGAGGCGGTGCCTCGCGGTTTCTGTCAGAATCCTCAGCGTACACCCTAATCAACCAGGTTATCTAAGTCTGGGTCATCTAAAGACTAGCTGTGAGATCAGTCACCCACCGATCAGTCACGCGCTGAGCATCTAGAAGCTCTCCCACCCTCAGATCATACATGCGTTGAGCCTCTCTAATCTCACGCAGTATCCCCATCATGTCATCAGAAGGTGGGTGTGAAGGACTAGCTCCCGTAGTATGTGTAGGTGATGGAGGAGGTATGGAGTGCACATTCATGTACAAACGATCATCATCCCCAGCATCACCCCCATGAACCCCTGCTCTGGCGGCTGCTACTGCTGCCTCAGCGTCAGCCATCTCCACCCGAGTACGCGGAAGCACTAGAGCGTTTCTCTCATCGTCACTGACCTGAGCATCCCGCATTTCCATCTTACAGATGGCCTCCCAATCCAGTGGTGATGAGAAGGATTTCTCCTGAATCCTCTCATCCACCAAATCAACATCTAAGCGGGTAAGCAGTGTAGTGATCATGCATCCATAAGGTAGGTTGCCAACCTGACCGGGCAGTGTGGCACTGATCATCGTCCGCATAATAATATAATGGAGACAGACAGGCTGCCTAGTGCAGATACAGTACAGTAAGAACTAGGTCAACTGGGAAATCCTCTCGTAGTGCCCACTCTGAGGTATCAGATTGTGCTGAATGATCTTACAGTACACCCGAGGCTCTGGACGTAGGTAAATCGCTTTCATCTCCCAGCGATCCTCTCTGATGAGCTGACGGTCTATCTCAGCCCTCATCTCCAAGGAAAAGAACTGGGGCTCTGGGAGCACAGTACACCAAGGGGCCATCGTATGAAATGCCCAAAAGGTTCGCTAACTGCCGATAGTCAAAGGAGACCTCTACTCCCTTGACGTAGCTCGTGATCCTGAGGTCTCTACCCCTCTCAGTATCATTGTGATCTCCCACCACCTGGAGATTACAATAAAACCGTCTCACCAAATCTGGACGGGTACAAGCATCGTAGGTGATCACAGGAAGCCAGCCCATGTCACCAAAAGCTCTCTCTACATCGAACAAGGCTAGGCTAGCCAAGTCCACCTGACGACCTCCCTCTACCTTCTTACGAGCATAGCGGGCATACTGCGCCTCAGCCTCTTTAGAACGGAAGCGGACTGGGTCATGAACCTTGGTACGAGCCATACTATCTTCAAAAACAAAGAAAAATAGATAATAGCTTAGTAAAGGTGAAAAACACAATAATTTCGGCATTATAACGACATAAATTGCTCAAAAGCCTCACTTTTCACCCATACACGTGGGCAGGAGGACTTATATAGATTCTAAACGATCTTGTAAGACTCATACAGTAGGAAATTTTATCTAAGGAGATTGAATTTGAAGAAATTTCAAGAAAATAAAAAATCTCAACAAATTAGGGCAAAAAGGGGAAATTTCAAGTTTCTCGATAACCAACCGATGAAACTCAAATATTTTTGAGGGCTTTCGTCCATTGAGTCACCAACAACAAAATCCCCCAACAAAAATCAAATTTTTACGGTTGAAAAAAGTTTAATTTGAAGAAAACGATATGAACGAGCAAAAACCTAGTTAAGAAACCCTAAAAACATGAAACCGTAGAGAACATACCTGTAGAGGAGAGTAGACGTCAAAAAGAGAAGCAAAAATCACCAATGGGTCGGAGTTGTCACTGTAGCAACTCAGAGGAACGAGCCGAGTCGGAAAGGAGGAGAAAGAATGAGAAATGGATTCAAAATCGGGATTAAAAACCTGGTCTTCCGTCCTAGGGTCGGATAATTCGACCAAAACATCCGAACCTACCTCCGACCCCCTCATCGACCCTAGCCTCTCGGTGATCTGACAGAGAACTAGGGGTCGAACCTAGGGTTGGACTCCCATCGACCCTAGGCTCTCGGTAAGTATCAATGATTCTCAGGGTCGCATACCCTAGGGTCAGACATTCATCGACCCTACCATCGACCTTACGATGGAAAATACAGTATTTTTGACAGAATGATCTGAAAATTTTGAAAATATCATTGACTAGTGGATTTAAATATGAGAATGAAGTATATGATGATTGCCTCACGTATTCTATGACTTTCAGGCATCACCACTATCAGAACAGTTAATGGTTGGACGCAGAGTGACCAGACAAAGCCATAACTCTATTCCACCACCACCACCTGTGGAGGAAGACAGCCATATACATCCTAAAACACAGGAGAATCCGAACACGTCACCGTCCGTAGTTAATGGGCAGACAAATCCTACAAATCTACCAGCTCCACCTACAGACCTGGCTACAGTCGTAATAAATTTGGCACAACAGCTGCAGCAAATACAACAGGTATAAGCTACTATCCAAGCTGCCATAGGCATGGCTTTTCCAGCTGCACAGACGACACCGATGCCAGTAGGACAGGCAAGCACAGTACCCGGGGGGAGTAACATAGTATCCTACGCACCTTAGACACCCATCATGTAGGCTCAAGTACAAAACCCTGAAGTAGCTCTAGGTGGATATCAATACCAACCACCTAGTATGGGGCTTATGTTCCTCATCAACTAGACCACTCCAGACTAGTGGAGCATTTTCTGAAGATGAAGCCCAAGGAGTATAGTGGTAAGCCAACTGATCCATTGTGGCCAGCACACTGGATCGATGAGATGGAGAGAAATTTCATGGTGATGACAGTGAACGAAGAAGAGAAAGTGTTGTGTGCAATGTTCATGCTGAAAGGCGATGCACACCACTGGTGGAAGTCCACACGGACGTATCTGTTGACAAAGCACACCCAATTGACTTGTGATATATATAAAGAAGCATTCTTTGAGAAGTATTTTCCTAGGAGTTTCAGAGATTCTATGGAGAAAGAGTTCCTGAGTTTGTATCAGGGACAGATGACTGTCGATGGATATCAATAGCGTTATGAGGAGCTGTTCTTCTTTGCACCAGTCAGTATGCAAGTGAAAGATACAAAGACCCGAAGGTTCGTCATGGGACTTAGGGGAAGCATACGTGAACATGTTCTGGGACTTGAGAAGAAAATCTACAATGAAGTTGTACAAATTGCTCGAGTGATAGAGTCGAGCCAGAAAGAGAACTACTTTGCTCAAAATAGGGGAATCAAAAGGCCTAATGGGAATTCTTATAACGGAGGGAACACCAAGACATTCAAACCCTTCTATACTCAAGGCTTCAATGCTGCAGCCAAGACCACTTCAGCAGCCCCACCACAACCAAAGCAAAATGGTGAAGGAATAAAATGCTTTAAATGCAATCAATTGAGACATATTGCAAGGGAGTGTCCTAAGCCCAAGAAGCAACTACAACAAGGAAGAGTTTACGCTGTTACATCTAAGGATGTTTCCGCATCGCCTGATGTAGTCACAGGTATGACCTGAATCTTATCATTTTGTGTTACAGTGTGTGAGCATGTAGACTAAATCAAAACAAATCACAAGTATCGTACCTATTAACGGCATTCCCGCAAGAGTACTCTTTGATTCAGGAGCTACTCATTCTTTTATATCTGTGTCATTTGGAAAGAAGCTAAATCTACCCCTCAAATCCTTAGACTACGAACTACTTGTACGATCGCCGATGGGATTAGAAGTGGAATTAAAAAAGGGTTATGGATCATGTCCAGTTCTTACTGATGAAAAGACTTTGGATGCAACCTTGATTCAACTTGAGATGGCAGACTTTGACGTCATCTTGGGAATGGACTGGTTAGCTCGGCATTCTGCAAACCTATTATGTGCCGAAAAGAAGCTGACATTTAAAGACAAGAAAGGAGCAAAGTTCAGTTTTACGGGAACCAAACTTTCCCGTAAACGAAAGCTCATACTCTCTGCATTAAAGGCTAGGAAGTAGCCTTGAGATATGAGCAGTTGGGTATCTAGTATCTGTGGTTGATCTTACCAAGGAAACACCACGAATGGAGGATATTGATGTCGTGCATGACTTTCCAGATGTATTTCCTGAAGAACTACCAGGACTACCACCCGACCAAGCTACAGAGTTTGTTATAGATCTGATACCCGGAGCCGCACCAGTATCTAAAGCACCTTATCGTATGGCTCCTACTGAACTGAAGGAATTAAAAGTACAACTACAAGAACTGCTGGACAAGGGTTACATCCGACCTAGCATATCACCATGGGGAGTGCCAGTATTATTCGTAAAGAAGAAGGATGGTATTGTTCGATTGTGTATAGACTACCAGGAACTGAATAAACTGACAATCAAGAATCGATATCCATTGCCTCAGATCGATGACTTGTTCGATCAGTTGTAGGGTGCCAAGGTGTTCTCCAAAATCGATCTTCGGTCAGGCTACCATCAGTTGAAGATCAAAGACGGTGAAATTCCCAAGACAGCATTCAAGACCAAATATGGATATTATGAATTTTTGGTCATGTCTTTTGGATTGACGAACGCACCAGCAACTTTTATGGAACTTATGAATCGGGTATTCCATGATATGTTGGACACGTCGATTATTGTATTCATCGATGATATATTGGTCTACTCCAAGGACATGGAAACTCATATTAAGAATCTAAACGCCGCTCTGCAGCAATTACGAAAAGAGAAGCTTTACGCCAAATTTACAAAGTGTGAGTTTTGGCTAAAGGAAGTCGATTTTCTTGGCCATATTGTATCCGCTGAAGGAATTAAAGTGGATCCTAGCAAGATCGAAGCTATTGTGAAGTGGGAAGCACCGAAGAGCATTGCAGAAATTAGAAGTTTGTTAGATCTAGCTGGTTATTATCGACGATTTATGGAAGACTATTCCCGAATTGCCGTACCTCTCACCAGTTTGACTAAGAAGGGTGAAAAGTTTGTTTGGACTGAGAAATGCGAGATGAGTTTCCAAACATTGAAGGCTAGATTGATATCTGCTCCCATCTTGACCATTCTGATTCCAGGACAGCCATTTATTTTGTACACTGATGCGTCAGGATTGGGATTAGGATGTGTACTTATGCAAGGAGAACAAGTAATTGCTTATGCCTCAAGACAATTGAAGACGCATGAGAAGAACTATCCCACTCATGATTTGGAATTAGCGACAGTAATACATGTTGTCAAGATATGGAGACATTACTTGTACGGAGAGAAATTTTGGATTAAATCAGATCATAAAAGTCTTACTTATCTCTTTAATCAGAAGGAGTTGAATATGAGACAAAGAAGATGGCTGGAACTATTGAAAAATTATGATTGTGATATCTAATATCATCTGAGAAAAGCTAATGTGGTAGCTGACGCGCTGAGTAGAAAGGCAATGATAAAATCTCAAGGGGAGGTTAGCACAACTATCGCAATGTGTACTACCAGAAATGTATTCAATTACAGTAATGAGCAGTTTGTGATAGATGCACCGGATGAATCAACCAACCAAGGATTTATCCATCGATTTTCAAATATGTTCGCCACATTGAAGATTGTACCTAATATACTTGATGAGGTTAAAACAGCTAGTAAATCAGACCCTTATCTAAGAACAGTACAAGAAGACATTGAAAAAGGTAGGACTATTCCTGAGTTCGCCTTGCACGATGAAAAGGTACTGAAGTACAAAGGAAGAATATGTGTACCTGAAACAGAAAGTTTGGACATTAGACACCGACTAATGAAGGAAGCCCATACCATCGCCTATTCGATACATCCTAGAAGTACAAAAATGTATCATGATCTAAAGAAATTATATTGGTGGAGAGGAATGAAAGAAGATGTAGCTAAGTTCGTGTCTCAATGCTTAAATTGTCAGAAGGTGAAGGCTGAACGACAAAGACCTGCAGGACTGTTATAGCCGTTATCGGAACCAGCATGGAAATGTGACTGCATCACTATGGACTTCGTCACAAGGTTACCATTGACTCCCCGAGTAGTTGACGTAGTTTGGGTGATTGTAGATCGACTGACTAAAATGGCTCGATTTATAGCTATACGAAGTCAGTATACACTGGAGAGGTTAGCTAAGTTGTATGTGGATAATATTGTTAGATTACACGGTGTACCTGAAAGCATTGTGTCCGAAAAAGATCCACGATTTACTTCAAAGTTTTGGGAAGGATTGCAAAAGGCTATGGGTACAACATTGAAGTTCAGTACTGCATTCCATCCTCAGACAGACGAACAATCGGAGGTACCATTCAGATTCTAGAAGACATGCTCCGAGCCTATGTAATTGATTTTAAAGGATCATGGGATGAGAAGTTACCACTGATTGAGTTCGCTTATAACAATAGCTATCAGGCTACTATACAGATGTCACCCTATGAAGCACTGTATGGCAGGAAGTGTCAAACTCCTTTGTTTTGGAATGAAGTTGGAGAACGTAGTATTGTTGGACCAGAATTTGTTGAAGAGACATGTCGAATAGTCGACATTATCAAGAAAAGAGTAAGAACGGCTCAGAATTGTCAGAAGCAATATGCAGATACTAGACGCCGAGACCTTGAATTTGCCGTAGGTGATAAGGTATTCCTCAAAGTGTCACCTATGCGAGGTTTGAAACGGTTCGGACAGAAAGGGAAACTAAGTCCGAGATATGTCGGACCATATGAGATTCTAGCTAAACGTGGAAAAGTGGCTTACCAGTTAGCACTACCACCATCTATGTCAAGTGTGCATGATGTATTTCATATATCTTTATTGAAGAAGTATGTCAGAGATCCAACGCATGTTTTGACAGTAGATCTACCTGATTTGATCGATGATTTGACATTTGAAGTAGCACCAACTGAAATCACCAGTCGAAAGGTGCAACGACTACGCAACCGTGACATATATTATGTTAAGGTCACTTGGAGAAGTAGAGATATAGAAGAAATCACATGGGAAGAAGAGAATGCTATGCGAAAGCAATAACCTCATATATTCGATTCGGAAGGTATGTCCAAATTTTGAGGACGAAATTTTTATAAGCAGGGGGGAGTTATAAGACCCGCATTGAACTAACCGGTTTTACCACCTTGTACCAGGTCTACCTATCATGGTCGAGCCAAATGGACCAAGTGCGTGAAGCAAATAGCAAGACCAAGTATTAAATTGACCCAAAAATAGTAAAATAGGGGGTAGGATCGCATACCCAAACAGGCAGGGTTGATCCCACCTCATTAGGAAGTCAGACCCCTGAATTTTAAACCTAGGGTCAGACAATTTAGACCCTAGGGTCGGACGGCATCTCCGACCCCCTCATCGACCCTAGGATTATCGACAGAAACCGTAAATAGAAAACTTTCCAAATTTGAAGGGGATTCTTTCCTAATCTCAATGAGACTTATTTTGGGAGGTTTTTCTCTATAAATAGGATGTCCCTTAGCCTATTTCACTCCTTTTGAAACCCTAATTGAAAGAGAAGAGAAGGAGAAGAGAAGGAAAGTTGGAGAAGAAGACTAAAGAGAAGAATTCAGAGAAACCTCTGAATCTCAGCAAACCTAAGGTATGGATATGCTTTCCATGAATTGTTTAAGACCTTAGAATAGTTCATGAAGAGGGTATGATCTAGGAGAAACCCAAATCATCCATCCGTGGGAAGATTTTAATGAAATCCATGGAGGAAATCATGGTAGACAAAGTAAGGAGATAATCTGGAGTTTAAGCCATAGAACAAGCATAGAATGGACTGTGGAAGTAAGCCATAGGACCCAAACTTGAAAGATTAGACTGTAGAATGAAAAGGTTGACTCAAACCACGTGCGGTCGCACGTGGGGTCGATTGGGAATCGACCCTACCAGACCACAGGATCGACCCCTAGCTTTTGGGAAGTCCAGGGAAGCTGCGGTCGCACCTAGGGTCGATAGAACATCCGACCCTAGCATCGACCCTATACCCTGGGGTCGCAGAAAACTGCTACCCTACCTGAGACCCGTCCTGCGACCCTAGCTTAACAGCAAGTCTAAAATTATCGGAATAAATTCTAATTAAAATCTATCGACTTGTTAGGTTTTCCTATTGATATAAAAGTGATTCTTAAAGCTTGAAAGAGGATTTACACTCAAGCAAACGCGAGGGAACAAGACCTAAACTAATTGACTAATAATAAATTGTTTTATTTCTTGAGTCCAATGCCATGACTGATTCTATGCGTGTATGCTTGTAATGTGCATTCAACATGTCATCTAATATTCTTGCTATTAATGTTCATGCATATTTAGTTCTATTTATTTATAACATGATGATGATGATGATGCTAGGAATAGGCATGTGAATGTATGTGTGTGGTTAGTGTGCTTGATGCGAGCGGAGCATCAGGGGGAGGACGTGATATTGTGGTATGTCTTGGTCACCAGACTCTAGCTCTATCTCTACTAAAGTCTTGTCTACTGACATCGTCGTATCGCCATTACCTTAGCAAAACTATTACGTCGTAGGGTATCAGGGGAGGTGAACTCGAACCGTGTAGTCTTCGACTCTGTCGGGGGGACGTAGCTCTATCTCTATGGACGTATTGAGGGATGCTGGGGTGAGGCCTTGGGTACACTGTTTGACATTAGGATTGGTTAGTTGCGAGTCCAGTTTACAAGCCCTCGTCAGTAGGGGCTTACGTGTTGGTATGGGTAGAGTATCAGGGGAAGTGTGATGCGGTGTGGTCCTAAGCACTTTAGCTCTATCTCTATTCCATGGTGGGTGCATGTGGGACGACAATAAACGTTATCTTTGAGCGGCTTTACACACTCGTGTATAGAGGTGAGGCAGCCACCGAATCTTTCTATAGCACATTGCAAACTTAAATACCCGACCACAAATATGAATTGAATGCATCCATATGTTTGTTGCATTTTTTTGTTTGCTCACTGAGTCATGATGTGTGCTCACAATTTTTGAATTCAAATATTTTTAGTTGATGATGCAGGTACCACTGTTGAAGATTATATGAATGCTTCTGTGTACGGGCACATTGCTGCAATGGAGGCTGAAGATATAGTGGAGACGCATGACTCCGCATGCGAGTGCAACTCATGCGTTTTTTATTAGATTTTTATTTAAACTATTAAGGAAATGTAATTTGATACTTTATCTATTTATGTCTCGATTGATACAACATAATTTAGGGTGTGACATTCGGGCCGGGTTAGGCCCTGACCGGGTTCAGGGTGGTTTTGGGTGGGCTTGGGTCGTTAGGGTAAAACTTTCACCCCTAGTAAACCTGCCTTATCATGATTTCTCTTTGGTAATTTATTTGGTGGATCCCTCTACATCATACCTTGTTCTATAGAGAAGAAAAATAACTAAGGTGTGAATTGTACCAGTCCTATTGATAAGGGCTTAAACCATTTTATGGGATGGGTAATGCTATTTGATTAAAGGTATTAATCAGAAAATTCTACCATAATTTCATACAAGTATTCCATTCTAGCTTGAAACTTTGAATAGACATCATGGAAGAAGCAATACTTGAGAGATTTATTTTAATGGCTACTTTATATTTGTATGCGCATTAAAATAAAATAACATTTTATGAAAATTTTTGATCTATCACCCAAAAATTATACAAAATTCGACCTACTATCCACAGTTTTCATAAAATTTTATATACTACCCAAATGTTTGACACAAATACTAAAAGAAACCTACCCCATTAGTTGAGTCTTGTTAGATGATGACATCATCTCAATTTGAAATTTTCTAGGACAATATTGCCCTTATTGCAATGTTAAAGGACTAATTTGACCTTCTTCGTCTTTAACCCAAAAAAAAAAAATGAAGAAATCATGGCCACAAGAACAAAGAAGAACCTTTTATATCTGAATCCCAAAATTGAAGCAAAAGCCCACTCTGATAAAACTGAAAAGAACTACGATCGGAGAGACGAAGAATCTGCTGCATTCTCAGTGAAGGAGATATCACAAGATCAAAGTTAGAAGGAATGTCAAAACACCATTTTAGTTGCAGACTTTCCGCCCTAATTTTTTAATTTCCACATTTTGTTCAAAGATTTGAAGAATCTACTAAGTGTTCAGGATTCATTGAGCATGCCTTCCATTACCACGAGTAATTTGATGAAGTCAAATATTTTGGAAGGGGAAAATTAGCTAAAAATGAAGTAGGAACAGAGATGATAACGAATAAAGATCCTTACAATAAGTTATCAAGATTTGACTTTGATTGCAACATCTGAGCTGGTCCCTTGCCGAATGAATTGTTGCTTCTTTGATTTCAATATGTACATGAAAATCAAGGAATCCTTCCGCAAGGTTGATTGTATTGCATCTCTGAGACAGATGTGAGATCTCTTGAACGTAAGAGGAATTCAAGGTCTAAGCAACGTTAGAGAGTTCTCCTCCATTCCTGCTCTGTAAGTCTATTGTCAAATTTCAGAGTTAAAACAATTTTTGTGGGAAAAAAAAAGGAAGTTAGGAAGTTACAACTTTTTTCAGTTCACCACTTTTGGTTACAGCAAGATGTATCCATCCACTTTTGTGAGCGCTGTAAGGAAGAGGGCAGAGATGTTAGAATTTCAGCTGGCATGTGGGTTGAGAATTAAAAGGGAGCCAAAAAAAAGAAAGAGAAACAACGTCTGGAAAAAGAAAAAAAAAAACCCACAGCAATGGAATTGATTCATTCCATCTTAGATATTGTAGCATTGAAGAGAACAGAGATCTTCTGATAGAGTTACAATTGATTGATATCAAAGTTGGGGTTATTATTTGTCTCAAGATTAGACATTAGTTCTATGTTCATTAGTTATTTGTTAGAAAATATCTTTATTATCCTTTTTGCTATAATGTTGACAGATAATTGGTGGAAGGTTGATTTTTGTGGAAGTTGCTAAGACTACAAGACTTGAATGAAGACAAGGTTTCCTCTTGAAAGGGTAATTTCTATTTCCACCTGAGTTTTTTTTATGAAGAAAACAATGGAAAATCTATCTGCGGCTATCGGCTCTGGAGGCAAATTTGATGGAGCAGAAACAAGAGAAATCACGCAGGTGATCAAACCTGCTAGCTATCCACCATCCATGGTTCGTGCTAATCCAAACTAAAGTACGAAAGATTAACTATTTAATCGATTAAATCAAACCAAACAAACCCAATTGCATCTATTTTTATTGGACAAATTAGGAGGTTTTTTTTCGAACAATCAACCCCATTGATACTCGGTCTGAGTTTCCAACGGCATCTTTTAAGGACGGTGGAAATCTCCCTTGAAGGGAATTAAAAGAGTTCGACCAGGGGTGATTCTTGCAGTTTCCTCATAAATGTACCATCACCACTAGGACTCGCTGCTCCTCTTGCACTTGGTCTCTGTGGTCAATCCGTCATTGTTAACCCTCTGATAATTGTGTCTTATCAAAGAGAGAGAGAGAGAGAGAGAGAGAGAGAGAGAGAGAATAAAGGGATGATGAATCCTGGGTTAAAACCTTATATTTGGATGCTCAACGTTATATGGTCAAACTAGACATTTCAACATCTTTCAATTTCAAAGAGAAATGGTAGAAATGTCAAACTCTATTTTTAGTGTATTCCGTTAGTTAAGTGGGGGTGGGTGAAATTTTGTGAAAACTGTGGATAGTAAGTGAAATTTCGTATACTTTTTGGGTGGTAGATAAAAAAATTTCAAATTATTTTTAGCCTAAGTTGTTGGCATTTCAAGTCAATTGATCCATTTTAATGATTTTAATGTCAAGTGCCATTTGCATTGTTTGAATGCTTGCTTTAATATATTTGACCAAGCTTTTAATTTTGGTTGGGTGTATTTTTAGACTGTAATTAGTTTTCGTGTTGGTGGGATATTAGCCTGAGACCAATTTAAATTGGTTGACCTATCCAAGATGCTTAATTGATACATGCGGCCTATTAATTGATGAAATTCTATATATACATGGATATAATTATATTAGAAGTATTACAGATGATATTACTAGCTATATTTATGTTAATGACATGCTATGGTTTGAAATAAGGTGCATGAACACCGAAATATGATAGGTTATTATATGCATACTCGGGGAGAATATGATCAAGCCAAAAGTGAGGGGTTTTATATATAAGCATGCAAGTTTTGCATGACGAATTTATTTGGAAAAATAATAAATAAATTTAAATAGAATAGTTCATCTTTACTTAAGATTTCTACGGTTATGGAATCTAGAGGATAAACTTAGATTCAGAAACACTAACATGTGTAATAAAAGACATGCATAAGCATGTGTTGGTGGGGGAGTAACTGAAACCTATGAGTTAGTTCCACCATATATATAAAATCTCATGAGACGTTGTAAGATTTAAAATTCGAAAAGGGGCCATGTCACACCCCAATTCTGCACTATTCAGAATAGTGTGATGAACCGCTAATTAACCAACGGTTCAACCAGGATCTCTAATAGGCTGTGTCCGTTCTCTTAAACCATACACATCCACAACAATAATCAGAGTAAATACACAATAACGGAAGTCTTTATACTAATGAATCGAGAGTCTAACAATTATAAAATAATAAATTATCCAATTATTCTCCATTGACTAAGACATAAAATAAAATATTTAATCAATTACATCGTCTGTATAAATTGAATAAAATTCTAATCGAAAACACAAGAGTTGCACTCGCATGACGAATCATGCGACTCCACCATAACTTTAGCGTCCATCGCCGCCGCATGTCCATACATAGGAGCATTCATATAGTCTTCAACTATGGTACCTGCATCATCAACTAAAAGTATTCAATGTCGAAAGGGTGAGCACACATCATGGCTCAGTGAGCAAACAAAATAATGCAACAACATATTCATGCATTCAATTCATATCTTTGGTCTGGTTCATAAGTTTGTAATGTGCTATAGAAAGGTTCGGTGGCTGCCTCGCCTATATACACAGGGTGTGTAAGCCCACCCAATGGATCAAACACCATTGTCGTCCACATCCACCCCACCATGGAATAGAGATAGAGTTAAAGTTCTTAGGACTGCACCGCATCACACTTCCCCTGATGCTCTACCCATACCAACACGTAAGCCCCTGTTGGCGAGGGCTTGCAAACTGGGTTCGCAACTAACCAATCCTAATGTCAAATAGTGTATCCAAGGCCTCACCCCAGCATCCATCAATATGTCCATAGAGATAGAGCTAAGGCCCCCCGATAGAGTCAGAGACTACACGGTCCGAGACCACCTCCCCTGATGCCCTACGACGTAATAGTTCTGCTAAGGTAATGGCGATACGACGATGCTAGTGGACAAGACTTGAGTAGAGATAGAGCTAGAGTCTGGTGACCAGGATGAACCACAGTGTCACGTCCTCCCCCTGATGCTCTACTCGCATCAAGTACACTAACCACACACATACATTCACATGCCTATTCCTAGCATCATCATCAACATCATATTATAATAAACAAAAATTAAATATGCATGAACAGTAATAACAGGAATATTGGATGACATGTAATATGCACATTACAATCATACAAGCATAGAATCATTCATGGTATTGGACTCAATAAACGAAAATAGTTTATTATTATCCAATTAGTTTAGGTCTTGTTCCCTCACCTTTAATTGAGTGTAGATCCTCGTTCAAGCTTCATGAATCACCTTTAAATCACTAGAAAGGCCTAACAAGACAATAGATTTTAATTAGAATTAATTCCAACAAATTTAGACTAGCTGAAATGGTAGGGTCGCAGGTAGACAGCACCTAGGGTCGGTTACCAATCGACCCTAGGGTGTAGGGTCGGACGTGGGGTCGGTTACCAATCGAGCCTATGTGCGACCACACCCTCCCTGGGACTTTTCGAGGACATGTGATCGATCCTGTGGTCTCGTAGGTCCATTCTAAGATTGTTCTATGGCTCATAACTATGATTTTTTACACACTTTCCATTGCCTATGATGACTACTTCCATGGATTCCTTTGGAACTCATCCATGGATGGATGATTTGGGTTTCTTAATCTTAACTTCTTCATAATCCATTCTAGGCTCTTAATTTATGAAGGGACTTAGATTCATACTTGAAGTTGGTTGAGATTTAGAGGTTTCTCTGAACTTTCTCCTCTTCCTTGGATTTTTCTTCAATTTTCCTTATCTTCTTCTTTTCCTTCTCTTTCTCTTTTCTCACTTTCAATTAGGGTTCTAAAAGGAGTGAAAGAGGCTAAGGGACATCCTATTTATAGAGAAAAACCCTCTAAAATAAGTCTCACTGAGTTTAGGAAAGAACCCCTTGGAATTAGGAAAGTTTCCTAATTTACGGTTTCTGTCTGTTATCGTAGGGTCGGACGTAGGGTCGCAGGATCCGTCGACCCTACGTTTTTCTAGTCATGCGACCCTACAACTAGAAAATCATAGGTTGGACTTCTGTTGAGGTGGGGTCGACCCTACCTGTTTAGGCATGCGACCCTACCCTCACATTTACTGTTTTTAGGTCAGACTTATACCTGGTCTTGTGATTTTCTTCACGCACTTGGTCCACTTGGCTCGACCATGATAGGTAGACCTAGTACAAGGTGGTAAGACCGGTTAGTTCAATATGGGTCTTATAGGCCAAGTGGCTAAATATCTCAATAACAGATATATGATGAAAATCGAAACCGATTGTGCTATTTTAAGTAGCTGGTATAAAACAAGAAGCACAAATGTCATATAAGACAAATATGATTTGGTCGGTTGCTTAAACGTCTAAGGACATCTAAAACATGTATGTCTTAGATAGCTGTATAATATATCTGGAGAAGCTAAGGAGATAACGTTCTTTTATTCAGTTGGAGCATTTATAAGTGGAAAATTATTTAGCTTCTGACCACTATTGTAGTATTCATCTAAAGGAATGAGCTTAAGGTTCGTGATTTATGAGTCAAGGTGATGGACACCCAACCTATATGAGAGGAGATCCTTGGAATTAGGTTCAAATGGTAAAAACAAAGTCATTCGATGACTTGGCTAGTACTATCATTTATTGCTTATTCTAGTTAGATGGAAAGATTGTACTCACCGCGATGATCCAAGGATGAGTTTTAAAACTCTTAATCAGCCAAAAAATCTTAGATTTGTGGGGTTATGTTAACCGTGGTGCATACTATGGGCTGACCTAAGTGAATGTAGGAAGTGTGATCGCTTCCAATGAGAATTTTTATGGACAAATTCTCTAAACATTCATGACCCAAGATAGGGATATGGCCATAATGTCCATTTAAAAAAAGGGTATATTAAAAGGTCGAATTGTAGGATATGATAGGTAAATCGGTTCGCTACACCAATGAGGAAAGATTTAACGAGTCTGACTCCACCCGTACTCTATAACGTGGCATGCCAGACCAAATGCAGATTCAAGTCCAAAAGACATCTGTGACGATGTGTCCTATTGTACTAATGTGCTCAAGATACCATTTGTTTTATTAGTATTTTGAAATTTATAGGGAAATTGTTGTATTTTATCGTTCTTATTAACTAAAGTTTCAAAGTAAAAAATATATTTTATTTTGGTTTTCACAGTATGAGGCTAGTGAGGTGAGGTTAGTGAGGTTGGTGAGATTAAAACCCAAGACCCCTCGGATGGATTAGGTTTTATTTAGCTTTTATTACATCGAAAACGGTTTAATCTGTTTGACCCAAATTTATTGGGTCGATAACGGTTTAACCCATTTGACCTGGATCCATGAAGTGTTTTTATAAGGGACACTGTCACACCCCAATTCTGGATAAACCAGAATAGTGTGATGAACCGTCAATAAACCAATACTTCAACCAGGATCTCTGTTAGGTAGTACCCACCATATCAACCACACATATATTCCACAGTAATAATCAGAGATAATAAACAAATAAGCGAAAATCTTTATAAATAATGAATTGAGCATCTAACCATGATAAATAATTATTTAATCCAATTATCTTCAAAACTCAAGGCATAAAGTAATTAATCCATTACATGTTCTAATAATCAAATATAGATAAACTAATAAAAAATACACTGGTTGCACTGGCATTAAGGATCATGCGTATCTTCTACAGCTTCAACATCCATGGTCGCCATGTGTCCATATGTCAGCGCATTCAAATACTCTTCTACAGTAGGACCTGTATCATCAACTAAAAATATTCGACGTCGAAAGAGTGAGCACATATCACAGCTCAGTGAGCAAAACAAAACAATGCAACAAATATATGCATGCATTCAATTCATATCTTTGGTCTGCTTTTCAAGTTTACAATATGCTATAGAAATGATTGGCGGCCATCGCACCTCTATACACGAGTGTATGAATCCGCCCAATGGATCAAATATCATTACTGTCCCACATGTACCCACCATGGAATAGAGATAGAGCTTAAGTGTCTGGATCAAACACTATCAACACTTCCCCTGATGCCCTACCCATACCAACACGTAAGCCCCTATTGGCTAGGGCTTGCAAACTAGGCTCGCAACTAACTAATCATAAATGTCATCCATTATATCCAAGGCTGCACCCTAGCATCCCTCAATACGTCCATAAAGATAGAGCTAAGCCCTCCCGGTAGAGTCAGAGACTACACTGTCTAAGACCACCTCCCCTGATGTCCTACAACGTAATAGTTTTGCTAAGGTAATGGCGATACGACGATGTCAGTGAACAAGACTTAAGTAGAGATAGAGCTAGAGTCTGGTGACCAGGATAAACCACAATGTCACGTCCTCCCCTTGATGCTTCACTTACATTAAGCACACTAACCACACACACATAATCACATGCCTATTCCCAGCATCATCATCATGATCATCTTATAAATAGACAGAAATAAGTATGCATGAGCAGTAATAGCAGAAATATTGGATGACATGTGAGATGCGCATTACAAGCATACAAGCATATAATCAATCATGGCATTGGACTCAATAAAAATAAATAGTTTATTATTAGCCAGTTAGTTTAGGTTCTGTTCTTTTACCTATTAGCAAAGCTCGATCTCCTTCCAAGCCTTGTAACTCTCTTTGAATCACTTTAATAACCTAAAAGTTATATAGATTTAAGTTAGGATTCCTATGTAACATGTTACAGTAGTTGAAAATCAAAAATAGATCACCAATAGGTGTCTGATCAATCCTATGGTTTCATTCTGTGTCGACCTTACTACCTACGATTGATACCCTACGGTTGCACCATATGCGACCATACCTGCGATCGTATGATTTCTGAATTCTTATCGAATGCCTATGGTCGATCCTCTGGTCATGCTATGGTCGACCGTAGCTACGACCTTAAGATTTCTGATCACAGACTACATTCAATCCAAATACTTCCTCTTGGCTCTTCAATAGGGTCCTCCCTAATGATCAATCTAAGACTAGATTTCCTAGTTTTACCAATTAATCACTCTAGCCCATTCTCCATGATTTCCCTTTGAGACTTGCTTAGAAAATCACATGGTTAAATCCTTACGTTGGTTTTGGTATCTCAATTTACATTAAAAACTCTTACCCTTAGTATTCTAAGGCTACAAAGACAAGGTTCATACCTTACTTGTTGCAGAGTTTGTAGAACTCTTTTCTCAGTCTCCAATCTAGGGTCTTACGATCAATGGCCTATAGTCGCAGAACCCTTCGATCGTAGGGTTAAAAACATCGACCGTAGGTCATTGATCAGTGATCATTGTTTCTTATCATATGGTCAACCGTACCTACCCAGGTATATGACCCTACGTATACTTTTAATGTTTTTAACTCAATTCTCATACCTGGTTTGTTCTCATACCTGGTTTGTGATCGTACTTTACACGATCGGTCCACTTGGTCCAACAATGATGGGAAGATCTGGCACAATACGGTTAAGCCAGATTAGTAGAGTGTGGGTCTTACAACTCCTCCCCTCCTTATATAAATTTCGTCCTCAAAATTTACACATACCTTCCGAGTCGAACAGGTGAGGATATTGCTTCCGCATAGTGTTCTCTTATTCCCATGTGCTTTCTTCTACATCTTGGCTTTTCCAAGTAACCTTCACATAATATATATCGTGGTTGCGAAGACGTTGAACCTTTTGACTAGTGATTTCAAAAGGTACCACTTCGAACGTCAAATCTTCAGTCAAATCCGGTGGATCCGTTGTTAACACGTGTGTTGGATCTCTGGCGTACTTCTTCAGTTGTGAGACATGGAATACATCATGTACACTAGACATTGATGGTATTAGTGCTAACTGATACATTACCTTTCCACGCCTTATCAGAACATAGCTTTTCCTTCTGTCTAAACCATTTTAGACCATGCATAGGAGATATCTTCAAAATACCTTATCACCTGCGATGAATTCAAGGTCACTGTGTCGATTGTCTGCATATTGCTTCTGACGGTCCTGAGCTATTCGGGCCCTTTCCTTGATTATGTCTACTACTCGATAAGTCTCTTCTATAAATTCTGGTCCAAAACTCTTCGTTCTCCAACTTCGTTCCAAAATAAAGGAATTCGACACTTCCTACCATATAGTGCTTCATAGGACAACATCTGTATTGTAACTTGATAGCTGTTATTATAAGCGAACTCAATAAATGGTAATTTATCATCCCATCATCCCTTAAAATCAATGACATAAGCTCGGAGCATGTCTTCTAAAATTTGAATGGTGCTCTCCGACTATCCGTCTGTCTGAGGATGGAATGTGGTACTAAACTTCAATGTTGTACCCATAGCCTTCTGTAATCCTTTCCAAAACTTTGAGGTAAAGCGTAGGTCTCTGTCGGACACGATGCTTTCAGGTACACCATGCAACCTGATAATATTATCAACATACAACTTCGCTAGCCTCTCCAATTTATACTGACGTCGTATAGCTATAAAACGAGCTATCTTAGTCAAACGATATACAATCACCCAGACTACGTCAACTACTTTGGGAGTCAATGGTAACCCTGTGACGAAGTCCATAGTGATGCAATCCCATTTCCATGCTGGTTCTGGTAATAGTTGCAACAAGCCTGTCGGTCTTTGTCTTTCAGCCTTTACCCGCTAATAATTCAGGCATTAAGACATATTTAGCTACATCTGCTTTCATTCCCCTTCATCAATAGAGTTTCTTTAGATCATGATACATCTTTGTACTCCCAGGATGTACCAAATAAGCGGTGGTGTGGGCTTCCTTCATTAGTATGTGTCTAATATCCAAGTCTTCATTTTCAAAAACACATTCTCTCCCTTTGTATCTTAACATCTTTTCAGAATCCAAAGTGAAGTCAGGGTTAGTCCTACCTTTTTCAAGGTCTTCTTGTACTGTTCTCAGATAGGGGTCTGATTGAATAGCTATTTTTACTTCGTTTATCAGATCTAGTACAATCTTCAATGTAGCAAACATGTTTAAAAATCAATGAATAAACCCTAGGTCGGTTGAATCACCTGGTTTATCGATCACGAACTGCTCATTACCGCAATTGAATACTCTTCCTGTGTCACACATTGCAGTATTTTTGCTAGCTTCTCACTGTGACTTTGTCATTGCTTTTCTACTTAGTGCATCGGCCACTACATTAGCCTTTCCTAGATGATATTGGATATCACAATCGTAATCCTTTAGCAACTCCAGCCATCTTCTTTGTTTCATGTTCAACTCCTTCTGATTGAAAAGATAAGTAAAACTCTTATGATCTGATTTAATTTGAAATTTCTCTTCGTACAAATAATGTCTCCATATCTTGACAGCATGTACTACTGCTTCTAATTGCAAGTCATGGGTTGGGTAATTTTTCTCATGTGTCTTTAATTGTCTGGAAGCATATGCAATTACTTGCTCTCCTTGCATGAGTACACATCCCAAACCTAACCCAGATGCATCGGTGTACAAGATAAATGATTTTCCTAGTACTGGTATGGTCAAGATGGGAGCCAATATCAGTCATGTCTTCAGTGTTTGAAAATACTCCTCACATTTGTCGGTCCAAACAAAATTTTCTCCTTTCTTGGTGAGACTGGTGAGAGGTACGACGATCTTGGAGTAATCTTTCACGAATCGTCGATAATACCCAGCTAAACCTAAGAAACTTCTAATTTCTGCAACATTCTTAGGTGCTTCCCATTTCACTATAGCTTCAATCTTGCTAGGATCCACTTTAATTCCTTCGACGGATACAACATGGTCTAAGAAAGCAACTTCTGTAAGATCCGTACTTTCAAATTTCGAGGACAAAATTTCTTTTAAGGGTGGTGGAGTTGTAAGACCCGCACGCCACGAACCCAGCCTAACCTTACATTTTGTGTCGGGACCCGTCTACCCATCATGGTCGAGTCAAATGGACCAAGGGCATGAAGGAGATCGAGATCCCAGGTATGAAATCGACCCAAAAACACTTAATTTTAGGGGAGGGTCGCACACCCAGTGAAGCAGGGTCGGACCTCCCAAAACAGAAAGTCAGACCCTCAGTTTTTGAGGGAGGGTCGGACAGCTTAAGACCCTAGGGTCGACGGGATCATCGACCCTCGATTTCTGACGAAACTGAAATTAGGAAATTTCCTAATTTTTGGTTGGGATTCTTTCCAAATCTCAATGGGATTATTATAGGACATTCCTAGTCTATTTAAAGGACGCTCCTAAGCCACATTCATTCCTTTCACAACCCTAATTGAATTGAGAGAAAAAGAGAAGAAGGAAAAGAGGAAGAAAGGAGGCTAGGAATAAGGCTTAGCAAAAAGGAGAAGAAATTGCAGAGAAAAGTAATCTTCTCAGGTATGGATACTAATTCCATGAGTTTCTACAGACCTTAGGTTAGATATGGTTGAGTGTAGGATTTCAGAGAAACTCAAACCATCCATCCATGGTTAGGTTTTCATGGAAAACCATAGGAGGATGCACGAAAACTATTTAGATGGTTTATACTTGGTTCTAGACCATGGAATGAGTGTTGGGTGAATGTAGGAAGCAAGTCATAGGACCCCAAACACGAAGAATGGATTAAAAAGTAGAAATTGGACCAGAGTGCACCGAGGGTCGCACCGAGGGTCGATAGACCATCCGACCCTAGGTGTTTCTGACCATCGACCCTCAGCATTCGGGAAGTTCAGAATGGAGGGAGGGTCGATAGACCCATCGACCCTAGCATCGACCCGAATGGTTTTTAAATTCTGAATTAATTCTAATTAAATTCTATCGACTTTGTTAGGTTTGCTAGCAGTATAATAACATTAAAAAGGTGATTCTAAAGCTTGGAAAAGTATCTATTAGCAAGCTAAGGTGAGGGAACAAGACCTAAACTAACTGGTTAATAATAAACTGTTTTATTTCTTGAGTCCAATGCCTTATTGATTCTATGCGTGTATGCTTGTATGTGCATTTAACATGTCATCCAATATTTCTATTATTTGTTCATGCATACTTACTTTATTGTTTATAACATGGTGATGATGATGATGATAGGAATAGGCATGTGAATGTTTGTGTTTGGCTAGTGTATATGGTGTGGGTAGGGATGGTATCAACTGGTACAGCCATGACCGTTCTTCATGGGGTGTATATTGTGCCATGGTCTATTCAAGTCATGTCCACTAAGCAAGTGTTAGTGTGCTTGATGCGAGGGGAGCATCAGGGGGAGGACGTGGCATTGTGGTTCAGCCTGGTCACCAGACTCTAGCTCTATCTCTACTCAAGTCTTGTCCACTAACATCGTCGTATCGCCATTACCTTAGCGGAACTAATATGTCGTAGGGTATCCGGGGGTCCGGGGGGGGGGGGATGTGGCATTGTGGTTCAGCCCGGTCACCCGGACCCTAGCTCTATCTCTATGGATGTATTGAGGGATCTTTGGGGTGAGGCCTTGGATACATTGTTTGACATTAAGGTTGGTTAGTTGCGAGCCCAGTTTGTAAGCCCTCGCCAACAGGGGCTTACGTGTTGGTATGGGCAACCGGTACAGCCATGCCGTTTTCATGGGGTGTATATTGTCCATGGTGGGTGCATGTGGGGCGACAGTGCCGTTTTCATTGGGCATTTCCACACACTCGTGTATAGAGGTGCGGCGGCCACCTATCCTTTCTATAGCACATTGCAAACTTTAAACCAGACCAAAGATATGAATTGATTGCATGCATATGTATTGTTGCATTGTTTTGTTTGCTCATCGAGCCGTGATGTGTGCTCACCCTTTCGGTCGAATACTTTTAGTTGATGATGTAGGTACTACCGTTGAAGATTACATGAACGCTCCTGTGTACGGGCATGTGGCGACAATGGAAGCTGAAGACATAGTGGATACGCATGACTCCTCTTGCGAGTGCAACTCATGCGTATTCGATTAGATTTTTTTTTATTTATTTGGATTTAGTAAAGACATGTGTTCGATATTTTATTTATGTCTCGGTTGAAACAACATAATTGAATATTTTATTTATGAGTATCATAGTTAGAAATTCTCAGTTCATTATCTGTAAGACTTCCGCTATTTATTTTATTACCTCTGATTAATGTGGAATGTGTTTTGGTTTATCATATGTGGGATAGCCTATTTTGAGATCCTGGTTGAACCGTTGGTTTATTGACGGTTCATCACACCATTCTGGTTAGACCAAAATTGGGGTGTGACAACTTGGTATCAGAGCTCTCGTAGGCCTTACCCATTAAACCTGAATACTACCATTGTAGTCCATGAACTGAGTTAGGATAAATTAAAAACTTTAATATAAACACACCATAAGCACCTGTGTTGGTTGAGACAGAAATTAAACAAGACGATAATGTACATATAAATGGTGGAACCATATATATACACTCAAACAGAAAGGGGAGACTAAAATTTATCCGGATAAACAAATAATATATGGTATTATCTATAAGTGGGGTAGTTATCCAAGTATACAAGGATATAGTACAGTGGCAAGAAAGAAGCATCTGTACAGTAGAAAATTGGAATACCGAGTTGGTACTCACAAGATGTGAAACTCAATGTAAGACAGAGTAAGAAGGAAAATGGCTAGTAATGCCAAAACCCCTGTAGAGATAAAGGAAAAGATCTCGGGCTAAATCCAAATAGAGATATGAGGATAATGGCCATGTAACTGGATATGTTTATATAGGATGCGGTGCATTATTGATTTACTCTTATGATTATAGAGGATGCACATACTTGATTTTAATTCTCATACCTTGACAGGATACCTTCTTGATTTAACCTGTCAATTGGAGTTATAGATGTTGTTTCTTTAGTATTAGTCCTGATTATACCAATTTGCACCATTCTCATGATCGACAACATGAACAGAGTCTGGCCCGAATGAACGAGTTAAATGCTTAATCATGTTGAGCGTACATCTTCGATTTATACGATTTATTGATGTATGAAATCTTTCTCCGATTTATACCGATTTACGATGTATGAAAGCTTCTCCAGATTTACTCTTGTAGTGCCTTGACCAATGGCATTATATACTCGGGAAAAATGGATGATTTCCCAGGGTCGGATACTGAGGGTCGGATACCCATCGACCCCCACCATCGACCCTACATAGGAAAGACAGTATTTTTCACTGAATGATCTGAAAAATTTAAAAATACCATTGGTTAGTGTATCCAAAATCAGAATGAAGTATATATTGATTGCCTCACGTATTCTATGACTTTTCAGACACTACACCACGAGAATAGGAAATGGCTGGGCGAAGAGGGAACAGACGCGGACGTAACCAAATCCCACCACCACCACCGGTAGATGAAACCAGTCATGAAATTCCTGAAGTACCAGAGAATCCAAACGTGGCACCGTTAGGAGCTAATGGTCAGGAAAATCCTACAAACTCGCCAGCCCCACCTATAGATTTAGTCACAATCGTAATGAACTTGACACAACAACTACAACAAATACAACAGGTGCAAACTAATATGCAAGCTGCCATAGGCGTGGTTTTTCCAGCTGCACATACGACACAGATGCCGCCGGGACGGGCAAGCACAATACCGGGGGAAATAATGCAAGTAACCCATGCACCTCAAACACCGGTCATGCAAGCTCCGGTGCGAGAACCCTGAGATAGCTCATGGTGGATATCAGTACCAACCACCTATGTATGGGGCCTATGCTCCGTATCAGCTAGACCGCTCCAGACTGGTCGGGCATTTTCTTAAGATGAAGCCCAAAGAATTTGATGGTAAGCCAGCAGATCCTTTGTGGCCGGCACACTGGATTGACGAAATGGAAAGAAATTTTATGATGATGATCGTAAATGAGGAGGAGAAAGTGTTGTGTGCCACATTTATGCTCAAGAACGATGCACACCATTGGTGGAAGTCTACCAGGACATATCTATTAACCAAACATGCCCACTTGACCTGGGATATATACAAAGAGGCATTCTTTGAGAAATACTTCCCTAGAAGTTTCAGAGATTCTATGGAGAGAGAGTTCCAGAGTTTATATCAAAGGGCGGATGATGGTCGGACGCATATCAACAGCGTTATGAGGGAGCTGTTTTTCTTTGCACCGGTCGGTATGCAAGAGGAGGGATACGAAAACCCGAAGGTTCGTCATGGGACTTAGGGGAAGCATACGCGAACATGTTTTGGGACTGGAGAAGAAAATCTACAATGAAGCTGTACAAATTGCTCGAGTGATAGAGTCGAGCCAGAAAGAGAGCTATTTTACTCAAAATAGAGGAATCAAAAGGCCAAATGAAAATTTTTACAACGGAGGGAACACCAAGGTATTCCAACCCTTCCGTACCCAGGGCTTCAATGCTGCAACCAAAACTATTTCAGCAACCCCACGACAACCAAAGCAAAATGGTGAGGGGATTAGGTGTTTTAACTGCAACCAAGTAGGGCATGTCTCAAGAGAGTGTAGTAAGCCCAGAAAACAACTACAGCAAGGAAGAGTTTACGCTATTTCAGCCAAGGATGCTACCGCATCGTCTGATGTGGTCACAGGTATGACCTGAACCTATCATTTTATGTTACATTGCATGAGCATGTAGACTAAATTAAAATAAATCACAGGTATCGTACCTAGTAATGGCATTCCTGCCAAAGTGCTCCTTGATTATGGAGCTACTCATCCTTTTATATCTGTGTCATTTGGAAAGAAACTAAATATACCCCTTAAATCTTTAGATTACAAACTGCTTATATGATCGCCGATGGGAATTATGAAGTCCAAGGAAGGACCCAGTATAAATGCTACCTTATGTTTCGCAGCAATAGATTCAGATTTGGAAGGAGAGTAACATATAATAGAAACTCGTGATGATCCAATTAAGCGATAATTTATGGATGAACTTATGGAGAAATAGTTCGTCGATTGTGCTTGTGGCATTAAAGATCATCTCTGAATTGATGGATGAAGTAGAAGTAGTAATTTTGTTAGGTTTGTATATAGGAACGGTGTAAGCAGACTTAGAAAAGGAAAACCAAACCCTGACTTTTGTTTTGGGAATGGAATTGCAGTATTGTAAACTATGTCAATGATTTGCCACTGACTCCCAAATCTGTTGACATGGTTGGGTGATTGTTGATCGCCTTATGAAGATAGCTCAGTCCATTGCTATACGACCTCGGTATGCTTTGGAGCGGTTAACTAAGCTATAGGTGGATAATATTTCCAGATTGAATGGTATGCATGAGAGCTTAGTGTCGGTCGAAGGATTATGCCTTATCTCGAAGTTTTGGGAGGATCTACAAAAAATAATGGGGACAAAGTCGAAGTTTAGTACTGCACTTTATCCCAAACCGATCGATAGTCGGGGCAAACTATACAGATCCTAGGAGATATGCCCCGAGCTTGTGAATTGATTTCAAAGAGTTGGAGTTGAGAAGTTACCATGAATTGAAGATGCTACCAAGCTATCATGTCAATGTCACCCATATAGCATGGTATGGTAGAAATGTCAAACCCCTCTGGTTTGGAGTAAAGTCGGTAGATGAAGAATTTTGAGACCTAAGGCTAATGAAGAAAACTATAGAGTGGCAGACAAGATCAAAGCAAAAGGGCCAGGATAGCTCAGGATTGTCAGGAGAGACACCAAGACCTTGAGTTCCCCATAAGCGACAAAGTGCTATTGGAGATATCACTTATGCATGGTTTAAAACAATTCAATGAGAAGTGAAAGTTGTATTCTATATATGTGTTGGATTTTATAAACTTTTGGAGACATAGAAAAGTTGCATATCAATTAGCGTTACCGCTGTCCATGTCTAGTGTGCATGATGTGTTTCGTGTGTCTATATTGAAGAAGTACATTGGAGATCCATATCAAAAGTATTGACCACGGAATCACTGGATTAGATAGAATGTTAACTATTGAGGTGGTACCAGCCTAGTTCACTAGTGGGAAGGTACAATGTTTCCAGAGCTGGGATAATTATTATATGAAGGTAATCCGGCAAAGACAAGACGTGGAGAAGAGTGCATAGGAGGAATAAGATGCAATGCGGAAATAGAATTCCCACCTATTGACTCCGAAGTAAATTCAAAATTTTGAGGACAAAATTTCATTTAAGGATGGGGGAGTTGTAAGATCCGTACTTTCAAATTTCGAGGACGAAATTTCTTTTAAGGGTGGTGGAGTTGTAAGACCCGCACGCCACGAACCCGGCCTAACCTTACATTTTGTGTCGGGACCCGTCTACCCATCATGGTCGAGTCAAATGGACCAAGGGCATGAAGGAGATCGAGATCCCAAGTATGAAATCGACCCAAAAACACTTAATTTTAGGGGAGGGTCGCACACCCAGTGAAGCAGGGTCGGACCTCCCAAAACAGAAAGTCAGACCCTCAGTTTTTGAGGGAGGGTCGGACAGCTTAAGACCCTAGGGTCGACGGGATCATCGACCCTCCCATCTACCCTCGGTTTCTGACGAAACTGAAATTAGGAAATTTCCTAATTTTTGGTTGGGATTCTTTCCAAATCTCAATGGGATTATTATAGGACATTCCTAGTCTATTTAAAGGACACTCCTAAGCCACATTCACTCCTTTCACAATCCTAATTGAATTGAGAGAAAAAGAGAAGAAGGAAAAGAGGAAGAAATGAGGCTAGGAAGAAGGCTTAGCAAAAAGGAGAAGAAATTGCAGAGAAAAGTAATCTTCTCAGGTATGGATACTAATTCCATGAGTTTCTACAGACCTTAGGTTAGATATGGTTGAGTGTAGGATTTCAGGGAAACTCAAACCATCCATCCATGGTTAGGTTTTCATGGAAAACCATTGGAGGATGCACGAAAACTATTTAGATGGTTTATACATGGTTCTAGACCATGGAATGAGTGTTGGGTGAATGTAGGAAGCAAGTCATAGGACCCCAAACACGAAGAATGGATTAAAAAGTGGAAATTGGACCAGAGTGCACCGAGGGTCGCACCGAGGGTCGATAGACCATCCGACCCTAGGTGTTTCTGACCATCGACCCTCAGCATTCGGGAAGTTCAGAATGGAGGGAGGGTCGATAAAGTTCAGAATGGAGGGAGGGTCGATAGACCCATCGACCCTAGCATCGACCCTAGCATCGACCCTCAGTTGACAGAATGGTTTTTAAATTCTGAATTAATTCTAATTAAATTCTATCGACTTTGTTAGGTTTGCTATCAGTATAATAACATTAAAAAGGTGATTCGAAAGCTTGAAAAGGTATCTATTAGCAAGCTAAGGTGAGGGAACAAGACCTAAACTAACTGGTTAATAATAAACTGTTTTATTTCTTGAGTCCAATGCCTTATTGATTCTATGCGTGTATGCTTGTATGTGCATTTAACATGTCATCCAATATTTCTAGTATTTGTTCATGCATACTTACTTTATTGTTTATAACATGGTGATGATGATGATGATAGGAATAGGCATGTGAATGTTTGTGTTTGGCTAGTGTATATGGTGCGGGTAGGGATGGTATCAACCGGTACAGCCATGACCGTTCTTCATGGGGTGTATATTGTGCCATGGTCTATTCAAGTCATGTCCACTAAGCAAGTGTTAGTGTGCTTGATGCGAGGGGAGCATCAGGGGGAGGACGTGGCATTGTGGTTCAGCCTGGTCACCAGACTCTAGCTCTATCTCTACTCAAGTCTTGTCCACTAACATCGTCGTATCGCCATTACCTTAGCGGAACTAATATGTCATAGGGTATCAGGGGGGGACGTAGCATTGTGGTTCAGCCTGGTCACCAGACCCTAGCTCTATCTCTATGGATTTATTGAGGGATGCTGGGGTGAGGCCTTGGATACATTTTTTGACATTAGGGTTGGTTAGTTGCGAGCCCAGTTTGCAAGCCCTCGCCAACAGGGGCTTACGTGTTCGTATGGGCAACCGGTACAGCCATGCCATTTTCATGGGGTGTATATTATCCATGGTGGGTGCATGTGGGGCGACAGTGCCGTTTTCATTGGGCGTTTCCACACACTCGTGTATAGAGGTGCGGCGGCCACCTATCCTTTCTATAGCACATTGCAAACTTTAAACCAGACCAAAGATATGAATTGATTGCATGCATATGTATTGTTGCATTGTTTTGTTTGCTCACTGAGCCGTGATGTGTGCTCACCCTTTCGAATTCGAATACTTTTAGTTGATGATGCAGGTACCACCGTTGAAGATTACATGAACGCTCCTGTGTACGGGCATGTGGCGACAATGGAAGCTGAAGACATAGTGGATACGCATGACTCCTCTTGCGAGTGCAACTCATGCGTATTCGATTAGATTTTGTTTTATTTATTTGGATTTAGTAAAGACATGTGTTCGATATTTTATTTATGTCTCGGTTGAAACAATATAATTGGATATTTTATTTATGAGTATCACAGTTAGAAATTCTCAGTTCATTATCTGTAAGACTTTCGCTATTTATTTTATTACCTCTGATTAATGTGGAATGTGTTTTGGTTTATCATATGTGGGATAGCCTATTTTGAGATCCTGGTTGAACCGTTGGTTTATTGACGGTTCATCACACCATTCTGGTTAGACCAAAATTGGGGTGTGACAACTTCACTTAGCCAAAACTCACACTTAGTAAATTTAGCGTAAAACTTTTATGTTCTTAGCCACTGCAGAGCGGTTCTAAGATTTACGATATGAGTTTCTTTGTCCTTGGAGTAAACTAGGATGTCGTTAATAAATACGATGACAGACGTATCCAGCATATCGTGGAATACTCGATTCAAAAGTTCCATAAAAGTTGCAGGTGCGTTAGTCAATCCGAATGACATAACTAGGAATTCATAATGTCCATATCTTGTTCTGAATGTTGTCTTCGGAATATCATCTTCCTTGATCTTCAACTGATGATATTCTAACCGGAGATCAATTTTGGAGAACACTTTGGCACCTTGCAACTGGTTGAATAAGTCATCAATCCGAGGCAACGGTTACCAATTCTTGATCGTGAACTTGTTTAGTTCCTGGTAATCTATACAAAGTCAAACACTATCGTCCTTCTTCTTCACGAATAGTACTGGCACTCCCCATGGTGATATACTGGGTCGAATTTAACCCTTTTCCAGTAATTCCTATAATTATATTTTCAATTCCTTTAGTTCAGTAGGAGCCATTAGGTATGGTGCCTTAGATACTGGTGCGACTTCGGGTAATAGGTCTATAATGAACTTAGTCGCTCGGTCATGTGGCATTCCTGGTAAATCTTTAGGAAATACATCCAGAAATTCATACACAACTTTAATATCCTTCATTCATGGTGCTTCCTTGGTGAGGTCGACCATGGACACTAGGTACCCAACTCCTCCTTTCTCGAGGCATCTTCTAACCTTTAATGTAGAGAGGATGAGTTTTCGTTTACGGGGAGGTTTGGTTCCCGCAAAACTGAACTCTACGCCTTCCTTGTCTTTAAATGATATTTCTTCTCAGCACAAAGCAAACTTATGGAATGCTGGGATAACCAGTCCATCCCTAGGATGACGTCAAAGTCTGTCATCTCAAGTTACACCAGGTTGGCGTCCAAACTTCATCCATTTATAAGAACTAGACATGGTCCATAATCTTGTTCTAGTTCTACTTCTAATCCCATAGGTGATCGTACAAGCAATTTATAGTCTAAAGACCTGAGGGGTAGACTTAGCTTTTCCCCAAACAATACAGATATAAAAGAATGAGTGGCCCCAGAGTCAAAGAGTACTCTGGCGGATATGCCATTAATAGGTACGATACCTGTGATTTGATTTAATTTAGTCTACATGCTCACACAATGTATTTTAAAATAAAAGGTTAAACCATATCTGTGACCACATCAAGCGATGCGACAGCATCCTCAGAAGTAATTGCATAAACTTTTCCTTGTTGTAGCTGCTTCTTCAGCTTAGGACAATCTCTTGAATAATGCCCCACTTGATCGCAGTTGAAGCATTTGACTCTAGCACTACTTTACTTTTGTTGAGGTTGGGCTGTTGGGGTAGTCTTGGATGCAGCATTGAAGCATTGAGTACGGAAGGGTTTAAAAGTATTTGTGTTCCCTCCGTCGAATGTATTCCCATTCGACCTCTTTATACTCCTGTTTTGACCAAAATAACTCTCTCTCTGGCTCGATTCCAGTACTCGAGCAATTTGTACCACTTCATTATAAATCATCTTTTCTAGTCCCAGTACATGCTCACAAATGCTTCCCCTAAGTCCCATGACGAACCTTCGGATTTTGATATTTTTCTCTTGCATGCTAAAGGGAGCAAAGAAAAATAGCTCTTCATAATACTGCTGATAAGCGTCTACAAACATTTGTCTTTGATATAGACTCAGAATTTTTTTTCCATCTGGTCTCTGAAACTCCTGGGAAAATACTTCTTGAAGAAAGCTTCTTTGTAAATAGCCCAGGTCAGTTGGGTGTGCTTTGTCAATAGATAACTTCAAGTAGATTTCCACCAATGGTGTGCATCATCTTTCAGCATAAATGTGGCACATAGCACCTTCTCCTCTTCATTTATAGTCATCATCATAAAAAAAATTTCCATCTCGTCGATCCAGTGAGCTGGCCACAGAGGATCTGACGGCTTGCCATTGAATTCCTTAGGCTTCATCTTCAGAAAATGTTCGATTAATCTGGAGTGATTAAGCTGATACTGAGCATATGCTCCATACATAGGCAGTTGGTACTGATAGTTACCCTGGTTATATCCGCCTTGTGGTGCCTCAGTATTCTGCACTTGAGCTTGTACTACTGGCGTTTGAGGTGCTTAGGATACTGTATTGCTACCACAAGATACGGTACTAGCTTGCCCTGCAGGTATAGGTGTTGTGTTTGCAGTTGGGAAAGTCATTCTCATAGCACCTTACATGTTGGCTTACATTTGCTGTATATGCTGCACTTGTTGTGCTAGATTCATCACTACATTAGTCAAATCCGTAGGTGCTGCAGGTAAGTTGGTTGGGTTGGCTTGGGGATGAACATCTTGAGGCTCAGTATTTTGATTCCCAACATTTCCTTCCTATCCTTCCTAACCTTCGTTGTCATTGGTCCCCATAGGTGGTGGAGGTGGGTTTGCATTCTGTCTCCTTCTGCTAACTCTACACCCAGCCATTGAATTTCCTGGATGAAGTAGTATTTGAAAGGCTACACATGTGAAACAAGATATGATGACAGTATTAGGTTAGTCTCACAATGGAAGGCGAGAGAAGAAACAAAGTTAATAGGCAAAAGTTCGAACAGAATCAAAAGTAGACAACAGTCAGTCATACGGTCGATGGCTTACGATCGCATGTTATGGGACCATAGGTTCGACCATCAGAACCCTGGAAACTTCCGAGACACTATGGTCAATCATACGGTCGATGACACGATAGCATGTTTTGGTTGAATTGTGTGACCGTATGATTAAAAAAATCAGGTTTTTAAAACTGTTTTCTGAGATTTCCCTCTCATTTCTCTTTTTCTTTCCTTCGGTCTCAACCCAGATCGCCACCACTGAGTTGCTACAGTATCAACCGTACAAACTTGGTGATTTTTCCATAAATCCACAATCTTTATTCCATTCCTCAAGGTATGTTCTCTACTCTCTTTTTTTAAAGCTTTCATACCTAGGTTTTTTCCGTTTGTAGGGTTTTCTTCAAATTAACATCTATTTGACTATAAAAATTTGATTTTTATTGGGGGGTTATTGCTATTGGCTAACCAATGGATGAAAGCCCTCAGGAAAATTTGAGTTTCATCGATTGGCTTGGTAGAAATTTATAAATTCCAATTTTTGACCTAAATTTGGGGAAAACCCCAATTTTCAAAATTTCTTCAATTCCTCTCTGATTGGGGTTGTTTTCTATTAATTTAATCATTGTAGGATGGTCTGTGCCTACCGTAAGTCCTCCTGCCCAAATGTTTGGGTGACAAGTGAGGCTTTTTCCAATTTTACATCGTTATGCTACCAAAATTTAAATTTTCTAACTTATTTTCCTTATTTTCTTTTCTTGTAGTTATCATGGTTCGCACCAAGGTTCCTTGAGTCCATGACCCGCGTCTCTTCCAGTCCATCGAAACTGAGGTACAATATCCATGGTTTAATCGAAAGAAAGTGGAAGGGGGTCAGTGTGTGAACCTGGCCCAGTTAGCTCTGTTTGATATGGAATAGGCATTTGGTGATATGGGCTGGCTTCTAGTGATCCTGTACGAGGCTTACACTCGCCAAGATTTAGTGAAGCAGTTCTACTGTCACCTAAAGGTAGAGGGTGACCTAGAGAATGTGGATAGGGGTAGAGAGTTTTGGATCATCAGTTGGGTGAAAGGGGTTCATATCTCTTTCAACTGTTAGGAGTTGGCTGATCTCCTAGGTATTTTCAACAATGGGCAGTTGGTTTATTGCGCCCCAAGGGAGCCCCAGTTTCTATCTACATAGGTACGTGCAGAGATATGCAACCAAATTCTTTGGGATGACCACTGGGAAATGAAGGCAGTCAACCTACGTCCAGAGCCACGGGTTTACTATAAGATTATCCAGCATAATCTGATCCCTCAGAGGGGGACATTATGAGATGGTCTCTCAACTGACTCAGTACTTGTTGTTGTACTGTATCTATACTAGGCAGCCTGTCTGCCTCCCTTACATTATCCTCCGGACTATGAACAGAGCCACATTGCCTGACTCGAGAGGTAACTTGCCCCATGGATGGTTGATTTCCACCTTGCTTGCTCATCTCCAAGTAAACTTAGAGGATGAGAGGATTTATGAGGACACTTTTTCAGCTGACCTTGATTGTGAAGCCATCAGTAGGATGGGCATGAGAGAGATACAAGTCAGTGATGACAAGAGAAATGCCATGAGACGTCCTCTCACTCATGTAGCGGCAACAGATGCAAAGGCGGCAGCAGCAGCAACAGGGGCATACAAGAGTGATGATGAGGATGCTGATCAGATGTTCATGGATGTGGATGCCTTATATCCTCCATCACCACACCATTCTACTGGAGTCGGTCTTTCTTGGACTCCTTCTCATTCAGCTGGTCCTTGGCGCCCACCACCAGATGACATGATGGCATTACTGCGTGAGATTCGAGAAGCCCAACATGCTACAGACCAGCGAGTAGTAGATCTGGCGGCTAGTCTCCGAGTGATCAGACTTAGGTAGCTAGGCTTATGAGAGTGTATGCAGAAGACTATGATAGAGACCGTGAGGCACCTCCTCCTCCAACACCCCCAGCTCCTTAATTGCCATTTATATTGCAGAGTAACTGTTCGACTTGTGGACTGTACTCTGATTCGGATGTATATTTTTCTTATTTTTATTCGGCATATATATATATATATATATATATATATATATATATATATATATATATATATTGTTTTCTTCTTTACATAAGTGCATTATTCCCTTAGTTTATGTCTCAAACAACACAGGTGCTTATGGTGTGTTCTTATTACATGTTTTAATTTATCCTAACTTAGTTCATGACTCATGTGGAAGTAGTTAGGACAATGGGTAGAACCTGAGAGAGCTCTGATACCAAGTTGTCACACCTCAATTCTGGATTAACCAGAATAGTGTGATGAACCAACAATAAACCAACGGTTCAACCAGGATCTTGGTTAGGTAGTACCCACCATATCAACTACACACACATTCCACAGTAATAATCAGAGATAATAAACAAATAAGCAAAAGTCTTTATAAATAATGAACTGAGCATCTAACCATGATAAATAGTTATTTAATCTAATTATCTTCAAAACTCAAGACATAAAAGTAATTAATCCATTACATGTTCTAATAATCAAATATAGCTAAACTAAGCAAAAATGCACTGGGTGCACTCGCATAAAGGATCATGCGTATCTTCTACAGCTTCAACATCCATGGCCGTCATCTGTCCATATGTCGCCATGTGTCCATATGTCGGCTCATTCACGTACTCTTCTACAGTAGGACCTGCATCATCAACTAAAAATATTCGACGTCAAAAGGGTGAGCTACATCACAGCTCAGTGAGCAAAACAAAACAATGCAACAAACATATGCATGTATTCAATTCATATCTTTGGTCTGGTTTTTAAGTTTGCAATATACCATAGAAAGGATTGACAGCCACCACACCTCTATACACGATTGTGTGAATCCGCCCAATGGATCAAATACCATTGTCGTCCCACATACATCCACTATGAAATAGAGATAGAGCTAAAGTGTTCGGATCAAACACCGCCAACACTTCCCCTGATGCCCTACCCATACCAACACATAAGCCCCTATTGGTGAGGGCTTGCAAACTGGGCTCGCAACTAACCAATCCTAAATGTCATCCAGTGTATCCAAGGCCTCACCCCAGCATCCCTCAATACATCCATAGAGATAGAGCTAAGGCCCCCCCGACAGAGTTAGAGACTACACGGTCCGAGACCACCTCCCCTGATGCCCTACGACGTAACAGTTCTGCTAAGGTAATGGCGATACGATGATGTCAGTGAACAAGACTTAAGTAGAGATAGAGCTAGAGTCTGTAACCAGGATGAACTACAATGCCACGTCCTCCTCCTAATGCTCCACTTGCATCAAGCATACTAACCACACACACATAATCACATGCCTATTCCTAGCATCATCATCATCATCATATTATAAATAGATAGAAATAAGTATGCATGAGCAGTAATAGCAGAAATATTAGATGACATGTGAGATGCACATTACAAGCATGCAGGCATAGAATCAATCATGGCATTGGACTCAATAAAAGTAAATAGTTTACTATTAACCAGTTAGCCTAGATTCTGTTCCCTCACCGTTAGCAAAGCTCGATCTCCTTCCAAGCCTTGTAACTCTCTTTGAATCACTTTAATAACCTAAAAGTATATAGATTTAAGTTAAGATTCCTATGTAACATATTACAGTAGTCGAAAATCAAAATTAGATCACTGATAGGTGTCTGATCAATCCTATGGTCTCATTCTGTATCGACCTTACTGTCTACAGTCAATACCCTATGGTCGCACCATATGCGACCATACCTGCGACCGTATTATTTCTAAATTCTTACCGAATGCCTATGGTCGATCATCTGGTCATGCTATGGTCGACTATAGCTACGACCTTAAGATTTCTGATCACAGACTACATTCAATCCGAATACTTCCTTTTGGCTCTTCAATAGGGTCCTCCCTAATGATCATTCTAAGACTAGATTTCCTAGTTTTACCAATTAATCACTCTAATCCATTCTCCATGATTCCCCCTTTGAGACTTGCTTAGAAAATCACATGGTCAAATCCTTACGTTGGTTTTGGTATCTCAATTTACATTAGAAACTCTTACCCTTAGTATTCTAAGGCTACAGAGACAAGGTTCATACCTTACTTGTTGCAGAAAGTTTGTAGAACTTTTCCCTCAGTCTCCTCTTTAGTCTTCTCTTCTTCTACTTCTCTTCTTTCTCTTTCATTCTCTTTCTCTAGGGTTTACTAATGTTCTAAAAGAGTGAAAAAGGGTTGAGGGACATCCTTTATATAGAGAAAAACTCTCCATATAGAGTTCTCTAATAATAGAAAAGAAATCCTCCTCAAATTAGGAAAGTTTCCAAACTCGAAGTCCAATCTAGGGTCTTACGGTCGATGGCCTATGGTCGCAAAACCCATCGACCGTAGGGTCGAAAACATTGACCGTAGGGTCATTGATCAGTAACCATTGTTTCGTACCATATGGTCGACCGTACCTACCCAGGTATGCGACCCTACGTATACTTTTAATGTTTTAAACTCAATTCTCATATCTGGTTTGTGATCCTACTTCACACGGTCGGTTCACTTGGTCCAGCAATGATGGGAAGACTTGGCACGACACAGTTAAACTGGGTTAGTAGAGTGCGGGTCATACAGACACACCCTTTCATCGGGGTGCCTTGAAAAGACATGTTCTCATCTATAAATAGAGGAAAGGGAAACCTTAAAGATACAATTAGAGGAACTATTTACATTGTTCTTTCTCTCTCACTCTCTCTCCCACTTTATAAGCACATACCAAGGGTATTGCCCTTTGTTTTCTGAAGCATTGTTATTTTGCCAAAATTGCATTATTGTCTTGCATTTGACCTAAGACAACTCTGACGTACTCGGAAGGGCGAATCAAACAAGTGCATGTTTACTGCCAGAAGCCAAGGTTGCTTTATCTTAGAGCTAGATTTGAATCATAACCCGGTTGCTTCTGTGGGGGAAAATTTTGACTTTAGAACAGAGCCGATTATGGTACAATCAAGCCAGTATCGTCATCATCATGAGTGACTCTCTTTCTACTGTTTTCTTTAATAGATCATTGAAAATTCTTTAATAGATCATTGAAAATGCTAAACAGATAAGTGGTTCTAATTTAAAGTTTTTACTGCATTTTTACAACACTTAGTCTTCTTCAGTCGTTGGATCCCTTATGGACCATGCACCCAGAATACCAAAAATGATCGAAATCTGTGTTGGATTTGTTAAGTTAACCTATCAAATAACAAAAAAAAAATGAGGTGTTGACGGTTGGAACTGCACTGCCTAAGCCAAACTTTCAACCGTTTGCAAGCTACTGTAATTGCTTTTACATTTTATATTTTGGCAAAATTCAGACCCAAGAGCTTACCAATTAAATTAAACCGTAGGAAATAGCCAAATAAGCTTTTGCTTGTTTAAGTAAAAAATATGTTTAATATGTGGGATTCAAAATTCAAACAAACAGTTAATTTTTATACCCTATAAAAACTTGGATGAGAATCCTAACACAAAACTTGGCTCGGCAATAAATTTCAAAGCAGCAAATTCCTTGTTTTCTCTAGCTCTCAAATCACCAAGAATGGAAGAAATCGTGTTTTAAGGAATCTGAATCCATCTACAATTGTACCCTTGTTGGCTTTTGCAGTATGGTTAGTTACGGAATCTGAACCCACTTGAAAAGGAAGTGTATTTTTTTCCCTTATACGTACCCACTTGTACAAATCCATGCTTGCAAAGTTAACTAAATTAATTCAGTAACATTGGTAGATGGATCCATTGGATATATTACGCTTCAAACTCATTTCATTAGATCGGGAAACCGCTTGGAGTTATCGATGGTTCTGCTTATCTCCAAAGTGATCAGATGCTAGCAACTTGAAGTTGTCTGTTGGGGTTTTTGCCCCAACCAAGTGTTTGAGAGATGAACAGATTACATTACTAGCAACTTATTGAGTAGTGGGTACGTAGAACAAAGAATCAAGAGGTATTTGTAACAATGGGGTTAATTATCAGGAAGAAAAAGTGTTTGGATTTTGCCCCATTTCAAAATTCAAGTGGAAGCAGAGAGTGGGGAGGGAGGAGGGGGGAGGGGGGGAGATGTACGGATGGTAGTTGTAGCAGTGAAGGACTCTCCATATATAAGACCTCAAGATTCTAATCTCATTAGCAATGTGGGACTGTTCCCAATAGTAAAGAGGACATGTTTACGAAAGGTCAGTACTACCCTCTCTTATCTTTGTGTCTATGATTTCTCAAGTCTTTGGACCATGGAACTTCTTCTGGCCTTCACCACTTCTGGCCTTCACCATATATATATATATATATATATATATATATATATGGGATGCTGTTATTGTAACAAAGGTTTGTTATGTTTGGAAACATAACAAAATGATGAAAAGACTAAAGAGACAATGAGGATGAACAATTAAGAATCAACTGATGGGATAAATTAGACATTTCATTTTCTTTTACTAAAGTCTTTCAATTATGTTGTAATTTGGCTTTCAAAATAATTTTTGTCATTTCACAATATATTCTCTCTCTCTTTCTTTTCTTTTCTTTTTTTTCTAACTTTCAGGTTTGGGTTCTCATTGAAGTTTGAAGTGAGTGGTTAGGGTTTTGGTCTGTTCAGTTCAAAGAAGCAATGAACACCCCTAGCCAATTCCCCCACTATCTCCAGTCCTCCACACCATGCATTGGTCGTTATCGAACTCTGCAACTCAAACGATGAACCATGCGACGGTCATCATTGGACGCTGCAGCTGAGGTTAAAAATCCGAGCCTCTCTCTCTCCCTCCCAACAACAGTATACTTCCCATTCTCCGAATCAAGTTTCTTGTATTTATCCTTCAACAAAATCCTTGAGCTGCCTCGAGATCAAAAATTTATGTGGGGAATTGGTTGCCTAGGTAAACCATTCCTGGGTCTCCCTAACCAACCGTCATTTGATGATACCTTCTTGCCTGATTGATCCTCTAGTTTAATCCACCCATACAGACAAACCCATGAAATTACCTACTCTTGATTCCCTAAAATGTTTCCATTCGTTGAGAAATAAAATCAAACTTTAGTGCTAGGTAAGACAATCTGGTGAGAATTCGGTGAATCTGAAAAGGATGGAATAGGAGGTTGAAACCGAGGATGCAACTTGGGAAAGTAGGGTTCTTTGAGGTTTCCAGCAGTATAGTAAGTGGTGGTGATTTTCTTAAAACCTTGGCGTTGCATCAGGGTGCATGGAATTGTGGAATTGAATATTTTTCCAGCACCAGTACTTTTAGTATTATCAAGAGAGTAGTTAACACAGTAGCAAATCTAATTTGAGCCAATATGTTGTTTATTACATCCATTATTCTTTATCACTTTGGGCTCCATTTGCAAATGTTATAGAAGCTCATGCGCTTAACTTCTGTGAAACTTGGGTGTCTCCTCAAAGTTCTTAATTTTGGTGAAATAAATGCAATTTATGTAGCTGTGTGGGGTAAACCTGATGTCGGAAGGGTACACTTTCAAACCAAATGATAGGTCAAAAGCTCTCAATTGTTATTGATAAACCTCAAAGCACAAGGCATTGAATCCGTGGTATATGTTATGGCCTTGACTATTAGGTACATTGCTTTCTACATTAATAACTACTCTCTTGTTGAATCTTTTGCCTTGATGAGATCCAAGGTGTCGTTCCCCTTTACCTTTCAAACACCTTGGTATGTCAACTAACACTAGTTTTCATTGGCATAATGCTAGATGGAAGAAGGAAAAAAAAAAAAGGTTGGCTAGTGTCTCTTGTCTTGGGCAAAATCTTGGTTTATTATTTTGAGAACAATTATAACGCGCCTGGGTTGGGTAGACTCGGCCCCAGTCAACCCAGCCAACCCGTTAGGGTTCACAATTTAGCGCCGAGTCGACCCGGCGATGACTTGGCGCCGTCAGATTTTTTTTTTTTTTTTTTTTTTTACTTTTCCAACCCCGGCGCGTGGATCTCACTCGCCTTTTCAGGCGACGCGTGAGGGCGCGTCGGGTAGTTTCCGGCGACCGACTTTATGTCGCCGGCTCCGTCTCTCCGAGTCCTACAATCCTGTATAATTTATTTTGCTTTTTAGTGGTCCGAAAAAAAAATTTCAAGGTCCAAACCCTAGACAGGTTCGAAGAGAATTTTGGGAGAAAAATTTCTCCCCTTTTTGAATTCATTCAAACATAAAGTTTTAACAACGGTTTCCCATGATTCTAGATCTATGTAGGTGGCTCTGATACCACTGTAAGAATTTTGGATAGATCCTCTTTGGGTTTTCCCATGAATCCTGACAAACACACTACACAGATTACTAGAATACAATGGATATTGAAAAGAGATGATTAGAGACATACCTCTTGTTGTAGATTGATTTATTTCCTTCTTTGATTTGAATGCTTGGAATGCTTGGATCAAAGTCTTCTACAGTCTGTCGGGATCCCTTGACCTTCTCTCTGCGTATGGGAACAGGAGAAGAAAATAAAACCGTGGCTGTGGGGACTCTAACCATTGGTATTTATAATACCACCCCCAATCCTGGACCAGTCCCACAGTGGACCAGGTTGGTCCATCTCTAATCATACTTAAACTGGTTTACCCGTAACTAGACTTCTACTGAATCAACTAACCTTATAATTAATTAAGCCCATAAAAATATCTTACAATTATAACTATCAACTCTGGTAACTAATATGATGAAAAAACACGAAATAATTGGTGTGAACTATATGGATCCTATTCTACTTTTGAAATTTATATCAATGTGGTGTAATTAGCTGATTTTAACATATCAAAAAGAAGAATCTCTTTTACTGTATTCCCATATATGAAGTTCTTTTACAAGGAACTAGTGCTTCAGTTACATGCAACTAAGTTAACCGAACCCTTGGCTGAAATGGATCGTGTAAATTTTTTTTTATTCATCCAAATTATGGGTTAACTTGCAGAGATACTCTGGGACACACCTGGAGTTATAGAAAAGAAGATGCACAAGTTGGACGATCTGACGATGGGCAATATACGTAGTGCAGCTATTAATGCAGACTGTATACTTGTTATTGTCGGTGCATGTAAAACGCCTCAAAAGGTATGCTTCTTGGGTTGAGCTATTTTTGGAACTCTGTTTGCTTTTTCTAAATTGTTCTCATTTGTTTCTAGATTGATGGGTTATTGGAAGAAGGGGTTGGAAGTATCCAGGATAAGGTACCTATTTTGTTGGTGTTGAATAAACCACGAGAGATTGCAAATAAACTAGAGTTATATGACACACAAATGCATATGAGAACCATCAAAATTGGGTCATCCTGGAAATTGGTCAAAAGAAATGCTTAAGGTATGGATTGTTAAAGTAAGCTTTTGGTGAACGGCTTATGGGAATCTTAACAGGGGCACCTCTTTTATTGTCTTCTTTGTCCTTCATTGATCTGGACTTTTAGCTATTGTTCATTCTGTTTCTCCTCATACTGGAAAATCAATCAATTGTCATTAATTGGTTGAAACTATGACATGCGTTTTTGGTATTGATGTGATATAATTTTTTTTTTTTTTTTAGTTTGAATGACATCGGATTATACATATTGATAACTAAAATTCAAATTTGAAAGATATTGATACCTAAAATTCAGATTTGAACTATTGAATCAATATTTTATGAATAATGAACCCTTTAGTTTTATCTTTAAGTGATTGTTGATTAGCTTGTAAAAATTTGTGAGAGTCTTTAGCTCAAACAGGTTGAGCACTTGAATTCCCCAAGAGATGGTGGTTTGAATCCATCAAGACTCATTAAATTTTCTTATGTTCTAAATTCTTATGGTATGAGTGCAAATTAATGACAATTGTCATGTAGATAACAATATAAAACTCACAATTTTTGTAGAATGACAGGTTTATAAATTAAGGGGAAAACAACAATTGTCATAGTGTTTCAACTAAAGCAGAATCGATTTTTGTTGATGAACCACCATTTCAACTGTCATGGATTTGGTACCTAAAATATGATAGCTTCATCTTCCTTCCTTCGTTCGAGACTCCTTACCATGACTTTAACCTAGAGGGAGGCTGTCATAACATCAATTCCACAAATAATAATAATAAAAAATAATAATAATAATAATAATAATAATAATAATAATAATAATAATAATAATCCTAAACAAATAAATCCATGCAGCTACTACTGCGAGGCCAAGGCCTTGCAGCCACAATTGCAAGTTGATCAGTTTCTTAAAAAAAAAAAAAAGTCGTGATCCTTTACAAATTCCCTTTCTTTTTTTGCTAAACCATTTCCCTATAGTGATCAGACTAGAGACATACTTGTGGAAATTAGATCACTCAATAAACATTTTGATCTAATTTACCGTTGTTCCTCCTGATTTGTCAACCTTAGATTATATTGTTAAAAGATGTGATACTATGGTCAATTGGCACATACAGTTGATATTTTAGTTTAGAGTACGCGTAATTTGATCATTTCCGTAAGAAATTTTCCCAAAAAGAATCCACCCATCTCATTCATCGGAAACCTTAGTCTTATTTAGTGTTTTCCACCTTATTCGTCAACTTCGGGTTATATTGTTCAAATATGTGATAATAATGTCAATTGGGATGTACAATTTTTAATGTAGTTCAGAGTAGGTCTAAATTCATCAATTACACAAGAAATTCCCAAAAAAAAAAAATCCATGCATCCACGATTGCAAGGCTTTGCAATCACCGCTGCATGGCCTTTCCGCCACAACTGCAAGACTTAGCATCCATGGCTGCAAGACTTGTTAATGAGTCTAGAGCATCATCTTTGGTGGATTCTTCCTTACATGGGCATCCTTCAATTGGAACCCTTGTTGACCCCCTAACTAACCCTTTTCTTTGTAATTATCTTTTGGATCTAGCCGATCCCCGATCTCCTATCCCTGTTCTAATCCTCAATCCCAATTTATTTTAATACTATTTGAAGAGGCTAGACCTTAGGTTATTTCTTTTAGGTCATGACCAATATATTGGTCAATTTTAGTAAAAATAATAAAATTGTGGAAATTAGGTGAAATAATTGAAACTATGATTATTTCATCAATTTTATCGACCTTGGCTTATATTGTTCAAAAACTGGGAGACCATGGTCATTTAGGGCATGATGGTGAAATTTCTATTCTGGATAAGGATAGTTTGATCAACTCCGAAATATTTGGTAATCTTGATAAAAAAAAATGAGTTTCTTTTTTTGTCAACCCTTTGATTTGTTTGTCAATTTTCCTAAACCAATTAGAATTCAGACATATTTAGTCAATTTTTCATCAATCATGCAGATATGCCAACAAGGCTCATGCAGGAACACCTACAAAAAGCATGACAGGTGGCCACGATCTCAAGTCCAGGAAGCCATGGCCACAAGGGCAAGCAAGCAAACCCACAAAGACATGCAGCCACGGCCGCAAGGCCAAGCAGGCACACCCACAAGGCCATGCATCCACAACCGCAAGGCTAGCAGGCAAGCCATTTTTGTTTTCTTTGTAAATATTATTTGCATTCATACCATAAGAACTTAGAGTATAATAAAATCAATGAGTCTTGATGGATTCAAACCACCATCTCTTGGAAATCCCCAAGTGTTCTACCTGTTTGAGCTAAAGATTTGCATACACATCATAGAGAATACATGGCTTAGCACTTGAACAACAATAATAATCTAAGACATGAGATTAAGCATGTGATGGGTTAAGCGGCACAAAGTTAATAGAAGAGTGGAATTCCACTATTAAATGTGGGAAGAGCTAAAAAAAGAATTAAGACTCTGCTTTCTCCCAATAGGTTATTGGTACACGATACACCACCAGTTTACTCATGCCTATGCATTCGGTTGTGGAATGTGGACAGGAAGTTAGAAGGGAAGGTGATAAATGGTTACGATGCAGCTAAGCATGTTGGTGATCTTCATGTGTCCTACTATGACTCTTTTCACATTTTGTCACCAAGAAATAATTAAATAATGAATAGAACCAGTAATTTGACTAATGTAGGACCAATCCCCTACTCAACAAATTAAAACCAGTCCAACAGGAGGGTCGAATCACTAACATAATCAACAAATCCAACCAAGAGAACAGCAAAAAGCAATTTTGTCCATAGTAGAACAGTATAAATATGAAATAACCAGCAATTATCCTTACTCCTTACTTGATGACTACCAATTGGATGGCTAAATTGACTCAAACTCCCATTAAACTTAGGTTTTCTAGGGAAGAATATGCTCTCAAAGTTACAAGCAATTCTAATGATTAGATACAAAGATATGGCAGTAAGAAGATTCAATGAGAAAAACTTATGAACATTAAAACATAAACAGTAAGACCACAAAGAAAGAAGAAGAATAGAACCTTATAAGTCCCACCTAAGGTTGGTTTAGTCCCACAGCCTAAAAAACCCACTTGACATTGCAATGGCAAACTTTCTTTTTTTTCAATTTAAAACATACTCTGCTTCATTCATATAAATGGCCAAAGGCTTTGGTTACAAAAATAAAAGGTAGACAATGGCAACTCTTGTTTACCAAGTCTTCTCATTGGAACTCTAAAAAAATAGAAACTCCTTAAGAATCTTGTAGCTAATGGCTAAACAAAGACTTACTAAAACTGAAAATAGAAACTACGAAGGATAGAAAATAAGAAAAAAATAAACTTTCCTGAACATAAGTTTCGAAAACTGAAAATAGAAGGTAGTTTGCTTGATTAACACTTCAATAATATCTTCTAGACGATGGATTAGATGGGAAAAGATTCCTCACAAGAAAAGGCTTCCGGAAATAGCTTGTGGGGCCATGTGAGGCCCATCATCAGCCTAAGGGCTGACTGTGCTGGCTGTGGCCAGGCTTAGGTTTGGGTTGGAAAGTATGGGTGGTATCGTTCACATGAACAGTACCAAGTGGTCAAGAGATTGCCTTGATCTGTACTATTGATCCTAATACTGATGAATGGAAGATAGACATTTGGAGAGTCTGATGAGAGTATTTGAATGAATTTGAAGCTTTAGTGGTGATTAAAACAAATGAAGAAGAGGATTGCAACAGGTGCTAGGTCTTCTGATTTATAGTCAATTCGGAGGACAGATTTGGGCTGCCCATTGGACTGCATCCCACATTCCAAACTCTTCCTTGTGAGGGGCTGGATAGCTCAAAGAAATTCAATGTTCATTTTTTTAAAACTAGATCTTCTAAGTTCTGACACGAAGAACTAAAAAGATATTCAACTCTGTCGTCCCGGAAAAAGCCAATTCTTCCGAACTTTGTGTACTCAAAGATTTAAACTAATCAACTCAGTTATCTCTCTATCTATTGGTGCTCCTACAGTTCTGTCCAACAGCTTAGCCCCTCTCCGATCAACAACTCAGTTAAGTTAAAAACCAGGCAAAGGAGCCCAACTACAGCTACATAGCCCACCTGATGGTTTAAAAAATGTGTTTCTCCAACAGAACATAAGGCACCCTATAAGAATCCATAATTATGTGTTCCTTCACAATCTCCATTTTTTTTCAAATCTGCAATGCACACAATGGGACCTAATCCATCCTAAAAACAAGAGGATGTTGATATCTGCCTAAGGTTTACTGAAGCAGAGGATACAGCAATGGTAGATACCCTCATTTCCCTAACACTGGAACATCAATTGTACATGTCAATGGCATCATTGTGAAATGCAAACGATCAAACCATTCAAACACTACATTTTTTAAATGTAAAATTCGCAGGCTCATTGTGTTACTTTGTTGTTCCTTAGATTGTATTGTCTTTATTTTGTGTCTGTGAACCAGTATTGTTAGGGAAAATAATGATGGATGATTAAATCTAACCGTAGAAAGAGAATTTCGGATGATCTTTTGGCGATGAGCACGTGGCGCTCATCCAAGATACACTATATGAGAATGAACGTATTGTGGAAGATACTATAAGGAACCCGTGTTCGACCCCTTATGCTGACTAGGATAAGATGCGACAGATTGACGTAGGTTGTTGGGTCATTAATGGATTATCATTAATGCTCATAAATGCTGACAACAACCATAAATGCAAGACAAGCTGATTTGATCCACCAAGTTACTAGATCTTGGTCCAAATCGGCAGATAGACAGAACTTTACTCTGTAAAAGTGTAAGGACAAAAGAGGACATCAGGGTGTATAAGGAACATAGCCCAGAGGAGGGGTCGAAGAAGGTCGATGGGGGTCGAAAAGTGATTGACAAGACAATATTACACGGTCTAGGGTGTCGTAGGCGTGTGGACCTATTGTACCCTAGGTAGCTAATGATCAAAGTAGTAGCAGGTATGGGAAAGCTTGCCGAAAAAGGTTTCCAACTGAACCTATATATGTAACAAGAGAACATGAAATAAGAGGAGACTTGAACTCTGGAGAAAAGATCTCTCATTTTTCAATTGTTATTGCTTTCAGTTGAGTTCTTTCAGTGTCTAAGTTTGGTAGGAAAGGAGATAATATTGGAAAACAGTGTCTCAGGGAACCCTTGTTTTGAGAAGGAGCTCCATTGTTTCATTGAGAGTTCCATATTATCTATCGTGGTGATTCCATTCTAGATTCCAGCGACAACAGTTTGGCGCCCATCGTGGGGCCCTGACATACTTTGTTTGTTCAAATATCTCCTCTTTTACCAAGAGAGGAAAAAACATTTCCAACTTTCTCCTTTTTCTTCAATCCCATTTTCTCCCTAGCCACTCAGCTAGTTTTCTTAACATTGGCATGGCACCAGCAGGAAGAGCTGAAAGTTCTTATAACTTACGGGAAACTCAAACCCGACGGGCCGAAGCTAATATGGCCAGAGAACGGGAAGATGCCCCAAGGGGACAAGATCCCCAAGATGTGTTTCCAGAAGAGCCAACCAATGATGTTTCTAGGGAGCAATTTAACAGACTAGCCCAGCAGTTGGCCGCTCTGACAGAACTGTTACAACAATGGCCCACAGGAGTACCAGCAGCTTCAGTACCACTGGTAGATGTACCTAAAGTCCCACAGAGATCGCAACAGTATAGACACTCTGCGCCGCGTGCTGTCCCTCCTAGCCCAAGGGGGGATAGTCCCTCGGTAGATTCGTATCACCGTAGGGGTCAAAGCAGTCAATGGGAGGACCCACGACCACAATCTGTCCTAGGAGTCGACCCCATAGAAATCATTGAAGGTAGCCAAGAGTCCCTGGGAGTTTCTCACCGATCGTCTATCTCACCGAGGATGGGGTCGAGGCAAGGTGCCAGTGGGCTAGAGCCAGGATGTACACTGAATCGAAGGTGGCACGAGAGGCCCAAAGGAGGGTCGATGCTGCTCAACAGGCTCGTGAAGATATACAAGCAAGGAACGAAGAAGCTAGGAGAATTCGAGAAGAAACCCAAGCCAGGATCGAAAAGTCCAGACAAATTCATGAAGAAGTCCAGGCTAGAGTTGACACAGCGCGAGGAGAAACAATGGCGGCTGCGCCATCAGTTGCTGTGCCTTCTACTGCTGTACCCGTTGCGGCTGTACCAATGGCAGATAGCTCTCCGGCTGGGAATGAAAACACTAAGAGGCTAGAACGTCTGGTCAAAGAGCTGATGGACCGGGTACAACATGTGGAAAGAGGGGTCGATCCGGCCGCTCTTCAAGAGTATGCCACGGAGACAACCCTGACAGACGAGGTTATGTATCATCCCTTACCTTCCAACTTTGTCCTCCCAAATGTAGGATGGTATGATGGCAAGACGGATCCGGAGAGACACATGGACAACTTCAAGGTGGGAATGGTCATTTACGACCACCATGACGCAATGTGTTGCAGAGCATTCCCATCAACATTACAGGAAGCGGGAAGGGCGTGGTTCAACAACCTTCCTCAGTGATCGGTGGGAACTTTCAAGGAGCTTAGCAACTTATTCCTCTCCCATTTTCAAGGGAGTCGAGTGCAAAAGAAAAATCTATCCCATTTGATGGCGATCAAGTAAGGCGAAGGGGAGCCACTTTGACAATTCATCACTCGTTTCCTAGGAGTGGCAGGGGAAGTCAAAGACTTACAACCAGATGTGGTTGTTTTGACCCTAGCTAAAGCCTGCAGAGATCCACAGTTGGTGTTCTCACTCAACAAAAAGCGCCCGAGAACCCATGCTGAAATTTTTAGTCGATGCGATCGGTATACATCAGGGGCAGAAGCGGTGGCGGAGTTATCAGGGCCAATAAGTTTGGGTCCTTTGGTTGCTGAAAAGAAGAGAAATGAAGCATTAGAGAAGGCTCCTAAAGAAGGAGAAACAAGCAAAAAAACCAAGGTGGCGAAGGAGTTATACCCTGCTCGACCTGCTCAAGATATACACCTCTCAACAGAACCATGTCTGAGATATTGAACATCAAGAGAGGTGACACCCTACTGGTCTCTCCACCAAAGATGATAGCACGGCCTGAGGAGCACAATAGACGATTATATTGTGTGCATCACCAATATCATGGTCATGATACCAACTCATGCAGGCATTTGAAAAGTCTGGTCGAAGATCTTATCCAGCATGGAAGGTGGACAGAGTTCATAAGATCAAGGACGGGCCCAACTCTGCCTACACCTGTAATGGTGCTCCCTCCACCTCCAACTGAGAGGGTTCCGGAAGAAAGAAGAGCGAGGGTCGAACATAGACCTCAACCACCCCCAAGGTCGCCCCCAAGGGGATTTATGGGCCAGATCGATCTATGCATAGATGAGCAGCAGGAGAAGATGAAGAAGTACCCTGCCCCAGGGGTTCGAACTGTTCGAGAGAAAAGTCCCCTGCGAAAGCTATTGGGAAAGGCAGGACCAGAGCAAGATCTGGGGCTGAGTGATGACGAGTATGTTACACTTAGCCAGTTGGAATGCATGATGGTGACAGTCTGGCCTGAGCACATGCGGCGTGAAGTGCTCCCAATTGTGATAGAACCAGAGGGGAAGGAGCGGCAAAGGGAAAGCAAGTTCGAAGCGGGGACGAAAACGTAGGGGAATCATCTTCCAAGAAGTTCAGGTATGATGGATATATTTATTTTGGAGACGACGATCTGATCGATGTTGTCACCCCCCATGAAGATCCTCTTGTTATCAAAATGGCCATCGGAGAGGAGTGGGAAGTGAGTCAAATTCTGGTCGATATGGGAAGCACTTGTGAAATCCTGTATTACGACACGTATCAGAGGTTGGGCTACAAGGATGAGCAGTTGAGGCCCATTCAATACTCTCTTCTGGGGTTCAATGGTGAAGAAGTGTGGGTGAAAGGAATCATTCAGATTGATACTCGCTTAGGAACCTACCCAGCACGGGTAAGCATCAGTATGAAGTATATGATGGCAGATATCAGATCGAGCCATAACGGTATACTCGGAAGGACGGGTCTAAACAAGCTGCGGGCCTGCTTATCTACCTACTATTTACTGATGAAGTTCCCAACTGAATGGGGAGTTGGGTGTTGCAAGGCAGACCAATCCGTCTCGAAATGGTGCCACGCTGCATCCCTGGCTGCCCTGGATGAAGATCAACCCGTTCAAGTGATCCAGATGAATGAGTACCATGGCGACTTTCCCACAGAGCGAACCACTCCTATCGAATATCTCATCTCAGTACCCTTCAATGATGACCACCCTAAGAAGACATTCTTAGTAGGATCAACTATTCCAAAAGAACAAAGGCAGGACCTCATAAAGTTCTTGAAGGAAAATTCAGACGTCTTTGCTTGGACTCCAGAAGACATGCTGGGAATCCCACGGTCGACCATAGAACATCATCTCCAGATAGATCCACATCAGCGCCCTATCCACCAAAAGAAGAGAGCAGTATCGGTGGAGAAGCAAGTAATCATCGATCAGGAGGTTGAAAAGTTGCTAAAGGCAGGATTTATCTGAGAAGTGTATTATCCGGATTGGTTGGCTAATGTTGTACTAGTGCCTAAGTCCGATGGCCGTTGGCGTGTATGTACTGATTTTACAGATCTTAATAAAGCATGCCCAAAAGATTTTACCCCTTGCCTCAGATAGATCAGCTCATTGATGCCACCACAGGACATGAGCTACTATTCTTTCTAGATGCTTATTCGGGTTATAATCAAATAAAGATGGCCATAGAAAACAGCCTTCATCACCAACAAAGGCACTTACTGCTATACGGTAATGCCCTTCGGGCTAAAAAATGTGGGGGCGACATACCAGAGGCTCGTTAATAAAGTCTTCGAAAAGCAGATTGGTCGAACCATGGAGGTATATGTGGATGATTTCCTAGTCAAGACAGTTAAAGTGACGGATCACCTGGCGAACCTCAAGGAAGTTTTTGGTGTGGTAAGAAGAAATTCCATGCACCTCAATCTGGCGAAGTGCGCTTTTGGGGTCTAGTCTGAAAAGTTCTTGGGCTTCATGGTCTCTCGGAGGGGGATTGAGGCTAATCCCATAAAGATTTAAGCAATCCAAAGTATGAAGTCTCTTACTACACCCAAGCAAGTTCAAATACTCACAGGTCGAATCACGGCCCTTGGGCGATTTCTGTCCCAGCCTACAGATAGATGTCTCCCATTCTTCAAAACTCTTAAAGGATCCAAGCCTTTCAAATGGACAACTGAATGCGAGGAGGCGTTCCATGGCCTCAAACGGTATCTTTCTTCACCCCCTTTGTTGGTCAAGCCAGAGACTGGAGATACATTACTGCTTGATCTGGCGGTTTCGCCATGTGCCGTCAGTGGAGTACTAGTCAAGGAAGTCAATAGAATACAACACCATGTGTACTACGTCAGCAAGGCCCTATTAGTGTAGAAACCAAGTATCAGTCAATCGAAAAGCTAGCTCTAGTGGTGGTGGTCTATGCTCGCAAGTTATGACCCTACTTCCAGTCTCATTCTATCATTGTATTGATCGATCGACCCCTGAGTAAATTCCTTGCCAGAGCAGATGTGTCCGGGTGTATGATCAATTGGGTTGTCAAAATAGGGGAGTTTGACCTCAAGTTTCAACCTCGGACTACCATTAAAGTACAGGCATTAGCAGATTTCCTGATTGAAAGTACCCTCCGAGGGGGTGAAGAAGAAGGGGTGAATCCGGAGCGAGCCCTTGAAGAAGCCAAAGTTAAAATCTTCCTCGGTCCTAAAGAACCTTCTTGGATCATGTACATAGATGGAGCTTCCAACCAAGAAGATGCGGGAGCGGGTATTATCCTTATCAGCCCCAAAGGGTTCAAAATGCTGACATCTGTACGCTTTGGTTCCTCAACAACCAATAATGTGGCAGAGTATGAGGCCTCAGTAGCCGGGCTTAAATTGGCTAGAAAGTTGAAAGTCACTTACTTGTTAATGTATGGGGATTCCCAAGTGGTCGTGCGACAAGTTACGGGGGACTATGAGCCTCGACAAAACCGTCTGGCTAAATATTTAGCCCTCGTAAAGCAACTCATTGAACCACTGGAGAAGTTTACGATGGTTAGCATACCACGTGATCAGAATACGGAAGCAGATGCACTGTCTCATCTAGGATCCAGCGACTTGAGTCACTTCGACATGCCAGTATACGTTAAGCATATGTCAGATCCTAGTATCGACCCCGTAGGGGAGGTCTTACTTGTCGACGTCGAGCCCTGTTGGATGGATCCATTACTTACTTATCTAAGGGAGAATGTCTTACCTAAGGACAAGAAAGAAGCCCGGTTAATTCAGACACAAGCTGGATAGTATGTCATTCACGATAAGGTACTTTACAAGAAATCCCATACTTTTCCATTGCTCCGTTGTGTTCCACCTTCGAAAGCAGAATACATTATGGCAAAAATTCACGAGGGGATCTGTGGAGCCCACCAATGTGGGTGCACCATGTGTTTTAAGACCATCAGAATGGGGTATCACTGGCCCCATTTGAAGAGTGATTGTGAAAAGTACGCCAGAAGCTGTGAAGCATGCCAGAAGCACGCTCCCATGTCTCATCGCCCATGCGCACAGCTACAGCCTATTCCCTCTTCCATTCCTTTCGCAGTCTGGGGTATGGATATTCTGGGGCCATTCCCGCAAGCAAGGGGGCAGTTGCAATACATCTTGGTGGCAGTTGATTACTTCACTAAGTGATTGAGGTGAAAGCAATGGTGAGGGTCACGGCGCATAAAGCTAAGGAGTTCTTCAAACTTAATGTCCTATACAGATATGAAATCCCACAAGTACTGGTTACTGGCAATGGCCCGCAACTCTCAAGTTGGATCTTTCGAGAATTCTGCCGCGACCATAAAATTGGGCATAGGTTTGCATCAGTAGCACACCCAGAAGCTAATGGACAGACAGAAGTCACCAATCAAACTCTACTGCATGGTTTAGCCAGACGAGTGGAAGAAAAGAGACAAGCATGGGCTCAGGAATTACCCAGTGTGGTATGGTCAAATCGAACAACTCAGCGGACGGCTACAGGGGCTACTCCTTTCAAGTTGGCTTTTGGGTCTGAAGCTGTTATTCCGATCGAAGTGGTGGAGAAAAGCTATAGGTTGTTGAACTTCAATGAGGATACTAACAAAGACATCCTCTTGAGGGATCTAGATCTCCTCGAAGACGTTCGCGAAATGGCTCGACTGCGCATAGCGGCTTATCAGTAGAAAATGGTAAAATATTACAATTCGAGGGTCAAGGAGAATCTATTTCAAGTGGGTGATTTAGTTTTACGCTCGACGACCGTCACTATTCCTACTCAGTAGGGTAAGTTGACCCAAAATTGGGAAGGACCATACCGAGTTGTGAAGGTTACTAGGCCGGGATCGTATCATTTGGAGACAATAGATGGATCGGCCCTACCACGCACTTGGCATTCCAAAAATCTTCAAAGATACTATGTGTAAGGTGCCTTTTCTACTTACTCAATAAAGTATCTGTTTACATTACATCTTTGCCAAAGAAAAAGGCCTCAGGGTCTCGAAAAAAGAAAGGCCTCAGGGTCTCGAAAAGAAAAAGGCCTCAGGGTCTCGAAAATAAAAAGGCCTCAGGGTCTCGAAAAGAGAAAGGCCTCAGGGTCTCGAAAAGAAAAAAGGTCTCAGGGTCTCGAAAAGAAAAAGGCCTTAGGGTCTCGAAAGGAGAAAGGCCTCAAGGTCTCGAAAAGAGAAAGGCCTCAGGGTCTCGAAAAGAAAAAGGCCTAAGGGCCTCGAAAAGAAAAAAAAGGCCTAAAGGTCTCGAAAAAGGCCTAAGGGTCTTGAAAAGAAAAAGGCCTAAAGGGCTTCGAAAAGAGAAAAAAAAAAGGCCTTGGGGTCTCGAAAAAGGCCTAAAGGTCTCCAAGAAAGAAAATGCCTAAGTGTTCTTTTGGTTTTATTTTGGTTTTAACTCATTAACAGAGTGCAATCATTTAAAGCCAGGGGGCGTATGATGGAATACTTAGGAAAACTTGGGAATACTTAAAAAAAGTACACATTCTCACAATTGAAGAGAGAAAAAATTATAAGTTCAGTATAAAGAAAATTTTATTGAATAATGAAGTATGGTACACATTCTTACAAAAAAAAATACATATATGGTCACTGTTTATCTGCTGGAGGAGAGGACGCAGGATCTTCAGAAGCTGTCTTAGGAATATCGGAAGTGCTTGATGAAGGAGCGGTGGAGGGTGGAGTTGCTTCTTGAAGAGGAGGAAGACTGGAAGGCTGCACAAGCTTGTCCTGGATTACCCTACCCCTCAGGGGAATCAGAGAAAATTCGAAGGCCAGAAGATGGGCAGACATCTGTGAGTGCACGACCAAGAGAGCTTCTCGGATGGCTCTGGCTCTTTCCCTTTTGAACATGCCCTCCATGCCCTCAGAATCGAGTAAGGCTCTCAAAGTCTTCTCTTTGTCTTGCGCCAGAGATGAGTGGGCTTACGACAACTCTTCAGTCAGGTGAGCAATTGAAGACTGCATGTCGACACTTCGCTTCTGCATAATAGCCAAGTCTCCTTTGAGGGTATCCTCTCTGGAGATAGATTGAGCTAACTCGGCTTGTAGCTTGTGATTCTCTGCCAGCAAGTTGCCTTTCTCACTGACCAACTCATCTCGGGCACCTTGCAGACCCTTGACCTCCTCTTCCAATTGGTTGTTGAGATCAGTGATTGCTTTAAGTTGGTCCGTCATGACCTCGTTGGACAGCCGCACTTCAGACAACTCCTTCTGCGCAGCTTCGAAAACTTTGGCATGGGTAGTGAAATGCTCGTCCAATCGACGGTTCTGGTTTTCTTGTCAGATAGCCATCTCTGGTTCAACTCCAGCGATGCTTCAGCACTACGCCACTTCAGGTCCAGTTCCTTGGCCCGCTCATCTGCCTCTTTGGCCTGCTCGTCCGCTTCTTTGGCTCGCTCCTCCGCATCGTCCCTCTCTTGCTCGACCACCTCGAACTTAGAAGCTAGGGAGTCTTTTTCTTCCTTCCAAACCTCCTCGGCCTCAATACGAGCGGCAATAGCCGCGTCTCGATCATGGGAGGCTTGATTACGCTCTGCGTGGGCGAGAGATAGAAATCTATGGTTTTCCTGGACAGCAGCATGCGCCTCTCTTAACTTTTGTACGGAGCTTGCTAGCATCTTCTAATAGTAGTTTGTCCTGCACATCAACTACAAAAAGGAAAATAACAAGGAATATTTGTTAGAAAAGGATAAAAAAAAAAAAAAGAGTTGTTAAAAGACTTACTTGGTAAAGGGCCGCACATTGGCCCTGGTCGATACCCTCAAGTGGAACATAATTAAAAACCTTATCATCGACAGGAAGACAGGCGTTATGGATGATTTCTTGAGCTATTAGGTGGTTGTGTAGCCCATTATCTGTGGAACGTACCTTCTAGGAGGGGGCGAATATAGAGGGCTCGGCGGTAGTAGAGCTTGAGCCGGGAGCAGAAGAAGAAAAGCTGGTGGAAGGAAGGGTGGAAGATGGACCCGGTGGTAAAGCAGAAGGTTCGACCGGGCTTTTCTGTTGAATACCCTCTCTAGTAGGGTGATTGGGGGAAGAGGATTTTACGGGCAGGGAAGAGGTAGAAAGCTGAGGAAAGGTAGAAGGGGCTAGTGGAGGCAACCCCCTGGACAAGGGACGAAAAGATGTAACCACAGTGGAGTCTGTGGCTAGGGAAGACATACCGGAAGAGGCTGGACCGGAGGAGGCTGGAGGCAAAGCCGCCAAACTTGAGGGTGGTGGTGGTGGAGCAGCCAGAACGATTGGTGCGGAGCATGGAGGAAGGTCGACTCCAGAACTTGAATCTATGGTCGGAGGAGGGATGACCGTTGAAGAAGCAGGCTCGATATCACCGGGAAGGCTGGATGGCGCCGGGTCGATGTGTGCTACCTCCTTGGAGAAACTGGTGGAAACTTGGTTGACAGGCGTCTCCTCTGGAAGAAGTGTGCTCAGTGGTGGAGGGCCTACTGGAATCCACTGCAGGATATCCTGGGGGGTGTCCTCTGGAAAAATGTGTTGGGGGCCTCTGAGGAAAGTTTCCTCCTCTTTAACCTATGCACTATCTCCGCAACAGTGGCTTCATCATCCTCTGTAAAAAAAATAAAAAAGTAAATAAAAAAAAAAGAAGAAGACACAGTTAAAATCATGGATGCAGGTAGACAAAATAGAAGAGGTTATAAGGAAATGTACATACCATCCTCGTCGATGATGATAACGGGCGGCATTGTGGGCTCCCCAGTAGAAGGAAGTGGGTCGGACGCAGGTACTTCTGAAGGAGCGCCTGACTCAGAGCTCCCAACAAGGGGAGCACTCGAAGGCTCAGGACCGGTGGGAGGAGCAATGCTTACTAGGTGCAGTGGGGAAATTTATGGGGGAACGGTGGGAGCAGCAACTGCAACCTTTTTAAGGGCTTCCAATTTTCGGGCCACAGAAGCAATTATCTCCTCCTTCTCCCATTGCTGGTGGCGGAACAGATCCGTCCCCATTAGGTCTTCCCATATGCTGTCATCCAGGCCTTCCACTGCATCATAAATCAACGAAAAATCATTAGAGTTGAAGTTAACAAGCAAACATGAAAGAGAAGGTTAGTACTACCATGAAACTTACTCAGTCCGTATAAGAACAAGAATTGGTTGTTAGACAGATCCTAGAACTGGACAGTCCTCCCTCGATCTTCTACCCGTTCGAGGGTCTCCATCTTGAGTGGTGTCAGAAGTAAGGCGACCCCAACTATGGAGGGGTGTGAGGACAATGGGAAATCGACGTGATCCGCCTCTAGATGGACATGTGTATCCTGTATCGATGAAGATCGATTTGTATCTGTTGGAGTCGCCACCTAGATTAAGGTCTAGGACCTCTAAAAATGTAGCCTCACCCTAAGGTAAGACTTTTATTGACTCGTGACCCAATGTATCGGTTCTTTGGTCTGCAAGAGATCGGGTAAGTATTCAGGGTACGGTTATGGGAAGGTGTTAGGCACCCTAACCGCCCGATCAATATCGGCCTCCTAAACTTTCCTTAAATTCTAATTTTGACTGTGCTTGGTCAACTGGATGACTAGGGTTTAATGGGAGATGTCCTAAACCAAGTTGCTAAGTTATTCTAACCTAGGGTTCAGCCAATCATGTTTTAAAGTAAATAAACAAGCAAATGTAATGTACAATATTATACAGTGAACCAGACCAAAGATGGTTCGGTCTTGGACTGAATCTGAGATGTGTAAGACATCTCAAACTGCCTACGTATTCCAATCTTGGAAATCAAGTCCAAAAACGTAGTTCGAAAATGGGTTGTGTGATTAAAGATTATGGAAGTGATTTATGCATGTGCTTCAATTAGATTTTTTGTTCAAGTTGAAGTTTATGCTGGATGTATGGTTGATGGGTGGCTTTGTACCGTATTTGGGATTCCCAAATTGCCTACGTATTCTAGGGTTTGCCCTAGAAATCAGGTACGACGTAGTTCGAAAAGGTTTTGAGAGTCGGATTTGGAATGTGTACCAAAATCCTTCCAATTTTGTCAATAGGATCTAGGGATGAGACCTAAATTCCTACCATTTTTATTTGGGATGTGTACCAAATTCTTTCTATTTTTGTCAATAGGATCTAGGGATGAGACCTAAATTCCTACCATTTTTATTTGGGATGTGTACCAAATTCTTTCTATTTTTGTCAATAGGATCGAGGGATGAGACCTAAATTCCTACCATTTTTATTTGGGATGTGTACCAAATTCTTTCTATTTTTGTCAATAGGATCTAGGGATGAGACCTAAATTCCTACCATTTTTATTGTTTCCATTTTTAGGTTTCTAGGGTTTCCTATCCCTTTTCATTGTGATTTTCATTTTTTAGGGTTTCATACCCTAATTATTCTCTTTATTCTAGGATTTATTTTGCCCTAATTATTCTTTCCATTTTTAGGGTTTCACTACCCTAATTGTTCAATTCTTTCCATCTTAGGGTGTATCTTGCCCTAGTTGTTGTACAATGTAAACAATCTAACAAAGCAATGTGAGCTTAAATATAGCAGTGTAAGCATCCAAATATAGCATGTTGGAAATATATTCAAATTTAGCAACACATCAGTCAAAAATGGCAAGTGAGCATGTGAATCAATACAAACATGGTAAGTGTGCATCCAAACATGGCAGTAATATGTGAGCAAGTGTAGTAGACAAATATGGCAATAAGCATGTGTAGCATTCCAATCATGGCAATGTGATTATTCCAATTATGGCAATGTGATCATTCTAATTATGGCAGTGTGACTATTCCAATTATGGCAGTGTGACCATTCCAATTATAGTAGTGTATGCATAGGAGCATCCGAACATAGCATAGCATCAAATATGGTATGTGAGAAACAACCAAAGCATATGAGAATCAATCAAAACATGATGGAACACGTAGCAAAATGACAGCTTTGTCAAGCTGGACCAAAATGGGCACATAGGGCACTGTACTTACTCAAAAAATTCTTAAAATATATCCCTGGAAAGAAGACTCAGAGGCCAACATTTTGTCTCAAGGAAGCTAATCCTAAAAAAGACCATAGGCAGGTCGAAAACATTCCCCAAGTACAGGCAAATACACTGGTCAGGTCTGTTCCAGATTTTTGACCAGTTGCACCATAAATTCCAAATAAAATTCTATTCTTAATGAAAATTAAATACAGACATATGTCTATGTAGATAACTGTCTGATCTAAAATTTAATTAAGAAAAACAAGTTAAAACAGTATATTTTCTTTGTGAAAAATGACTCTTTTCAATCATGCAAATCAGCACATCATGACAGATCTGAAATCAAAGCACTATGCACTTAAAAATTGATATCAATTCAACGAAAAATGGAAAAAATATGAAACCAGTGCCAGTTTTTAGAAGCCTTTCATGTATAAAAAGTTCATGTTAAGTGGATTTTCTGATTATGGCCATAAGGCCTTTGTCTAGAGACTTTTCGATGGAGGATTGCATTACATCCGAGAAAAATAGCAATGTCAAAGACAAATTTTTTGATATATTTCCCCAATTCCAAATGGAACGAAATTTTTAGGGTAGTCTTATATCATATCAGAGAGACTCCCATAAAAGTTTGGGCTTCAAAATCTTAGAAAAAATACATATGATGTACGTCCTAAGTTTGAACCCTAAATCTGGAATTTTCAGATCAGAAAATCACATTATGAAATTTACAAAAAACATCAAACATCATTGTATATCAATCAAAAATTCATCATTGAATAGCTTAGACAAATTATCATTCATGAAAAATGTTAGACATAGGTATCCTAACATTAACAAGCATGTAATAGAGCATTCATGATTGAGATTTCATGAAAATTAGCCTTTTTTAAGCAAAATTGGCATTCGGGCATTATAACGACCTCTAAATTTGTTTAGAGTACTAACCTTGGGCTCAAATCGAGCGAAACCGTTGATAAAGGGTGATTAGGGGTTGTATCAATCCCCTTTGAATGTGAATCCTCCTTCTCCTCTCTCTCTGGTCTTTCTCTCTTCTCTTTCTCTCTTTTCTTCTTCTCTTTTCTTTCTTTTCTCTTTTCTCTCTCTTTCTTTCTTCCTCTCTCACGTTTTCTCTCTCTCACTCACGTTTCTCTCTCTCACCCACGTTCCCCTCTCTCTCTCCTATTTATAATTTTTCACTCATTTTCTAGAAGATCCTTCTTTCCTTTTCTTCTTTTTTCTAGAAAATCTTTTTTTCTCTCCATTTTTTCTTCTTTCCTTTCTTTTCTTCCTTCCCACGTTTTTTCTTCTTCCTTTCTTTCCTTTTTCTCATTTTTCTTCTAGAAAACCCCTTCTCTCTTTCCTTTCTCTCTTCTTTCCTTTTCTTCTTCATTCTTTTCCTTCCTTTTTTTTCTTTTCTCCCTCTCTTTCTTTCACGTTTTCTTTCTAGAAAACGTGAAGGGGAATCTTTTTCCCCCCTTTTTCTTTTCTTTTTTTTTTATTTCTCCCTCTTTCCTTTTTTCTTCTCAAGATCTTTTTGGATTATCTCAAAACCCTAAATCCCCTTCTCTTTCACGTTTTCTCTCTCCCCTCTTTCCTTTTTCTTCTCAAGATCTTTTTGGATTATCTCAAAACCCTAAATCCCCTTCTCTTTCACGTTTTCTCTCTCCCTCTTTCATTTTTCTTCTCAAAATCTTTTGGATTATCACTTACATATAATAATATATATTATATACATATATACACATATATTTTATAACATACATACATATATATATATATATATATATATATATAATTATATATATAGTATATAATATATATAATATATATAAATACTATGCACATGAATGACCTGGTTCGAAACGGGTTGAGACTGACTTAGGTTGACTGAGTTAAACTGATATGGGTTGAGCTAGGTTGGACCAAAACTGGCTTGAACTGAGTTGACCCGGATTAATTGGAATTAATCGGGTTTTCTCTCCTTGTCATTTCATGGGTCATTTCATTGTCATCCCGCATGGAATTTTCCGATGGCCTCTATTCCAAATTTTTTGCGTTCATTTTGTAGAACATTAAAAATGAGGAATATAGGAACTGGAATCACCTGAATCCGATGTAGAACGAAAAAGATATGCAGCCTTGAAGTTCTAAAGATAATTTTGCATGCAAGCTTGCATGGGACCCACTGGTGACTTCTACCTGGGATTTTTTATGTCCACTTTGTAGAACATCATGAATGAAGAATAATGGTCTTGGGATCATCTGAATCCGATGTCGGATGATCAAGATATGATGATTTGAAATTCAAACAATCCAACTTAGGATAATTTGCATGAAGGCCCCTAGGATTATTTATAATAATTTCATAAACCTCCCTCATATGTATCATCTGAATAAAATGATCATATCTTCTTCATTTGATATCAGAATTGAGCAATTCTAGTCTCATTTCGAAGATAATTCTATGACCTATGCATCCATGCAAAATTATAACCCATGACCTTGCTGTGGACCCATTGAAAACTTCCTCAAATTCACAGACCCATTGAAAACTTCCTCAAATTCACAGTCAAGAATCTAAACTTTCGATCACCTTTCTTCCTTTTGTTGTCCACACACCAGCAGGACTTTGATTAGCTGGGATGGCAAAAATGGGGTGTTTACAAGGGGTCAATGAATTCATTGCCATCGGTTCCCGATGGGGAAAGAACGCATACCTTGAAGAGTATGATCCCGTTTTATTATAGCCCCAAAAAACTTCTTTTTCCAATGAGAAACAGAGGAGGGGGTGGTTTCGATCATGGGGGGAACTATGTCTACGTTTTGACGGAATAAATAGTAAATACCATTGGGTTTTGTTTTATGGGTCGAAGGTTCGTGCCAATTCAGAACACCCACATCGAACAGAAACTGGAAAAACCTCAGTGTGGGGGGTTCTCGACATCTAAGAAAGAAGATGATGAAGGAATGGATGTGAGCCCAAGAGTTTGGTGGAATCTGAGTAGGGGCTAGGCCATAGTAGCCCAGAATTTCAAAGACCAAAGGGTGGTAAGGAAAACAAAAACCGAATAGGAACATGTTGAGGTTTACCACCATCCTATGAGAATAAGGATGGCATGCTCGGTCCTCTGGGACCGAAACAATTAACTCAACCGAGTCAGGAACACGAAAGGAAGCCCTAAGATCTTGGAGTTTGGGTTCAGTCATGACGGACTTCACGGAGGAAGCCACACAGAGAGGACCAACCTCATCGGAGAAATCTTGGGAAGAACTCACAGGGTTACCACTGGAGCTCTCCCCACCCTGAGTAGATTGCGGGGGGTGCGATCAATGCAAGGTAGGCTTAGAAACATGACCTACTACGGCTTTGTTATGAGCCATGACTGGTTAGCAAAGAAGTAAAAAATAGAGGACAAGAGCGGAACTTACTCGGATAACGTTCGGATCATCCAAAACCTCTACGAAAAAGAAGATGCCTCTAACGGAATTGGGAAGGTGGAACCAGAAAAACCTCGAAGAGAAAGCCTTCGTGAAAAATTCTACAAGAAGCAAGTGTGTGAGGAAGAAGAAGAAAAGAAGGAAGGGATCTTTATAGGTTTGCTGGCAGGTGGGTCACAGTCTGGCAGTCATGATGTTTTTCGATCCTTGTAACTGACAGACTAGAGGTAGACGTGACGTTTTAGGGGGAAGCGACGCATGGACGGATGCGATGATTGATAAGAGGCAGGAGATAGGCACTGATCAAAAGCAACGGCTCGATGGAAATGGAAACGGTGTCAGGAGCATTTAAAAAAGGGGATTAACTCTAATCATTGCGAAACGTTACAGGCGCCATGTCAGGGATGCGGGCATTCAAGTTTCGAAAAAGAAGGACAAATAAAGGTAATCACGTCACGGAGGATCATCTACGTGTTCAGAAGAGGATATTTTCCCTTAAAGATATGTCTCCTTCGGTCGAAACGATGTGTAAGGAGACAAGGGGGTTCTGTTAGGGAAAATAATGATGGATGATTAAATCTAACCATAAAAAGAGAATTTTGGATGATCTTTAGGCGATGAGCACGTAGCGCTCATCCAAGATACACGGGATGAGAATGAAGGTATTGCGGAAGATACTATAAGGAACCCGTGTTCGACCCCTTATGCTGACTAGGATAAGATGCGACAGATTGACATGGGTTGTTGGGCCATTAATGGATTATCATTAATGCTCATAAATGCTGACAACACCATAAATGCAAGACATGGTGATTTGATCCGCCAAGTCACTAGATCTTGGTCCAAATCGACGGATAGACAGAACTTTACTTGGTAAAAGTGTAAGGACAGAAGCGGACATCAGGGTGTATAAGGAACATAGCCCAGAGGAGGGTCGAAGAAGGTCGATGGGAGTCGAAAAGTGATTGACAAGACAATATTACACGGTCTAGGGGGTCGTAGGCGTGCGGACCTATTGTACCTTAGGTAGCTAATGATCAAAGTAGTAACAGGTATGGAAAAGCTTGCCCAAAAAGGTTGAATCTATATATGTAACAGGAGAACATGAAATAAGAGGAGACTTGAACTCTAGAGAAAAGATCTCTCATTTTCCGATTGTTATTGCTTTCAGTTGAGTTCTTTTAGTGTCTAAGTTTGGTAGGAAAGGAGATAATATTGGAAAACAGTGTCTCAGGGAACCCTTGTTTTGAGAAGGAGCTCCATTGTTTCATTGAGAGTTCCATATTGTCTGTCCTGGTGATTCCATTCCGGATTCCAGCGACAACAAGTATTATGGCTGGACATGTATAGGGGAGTGAAGATGATTCTTAATGTATGGTATTGAGACTTGTATTCCGTTTATCTTTTCCGATGCACTCTTATGATTTTGATGTTCCCAATCCATATAATTGTGGATAGCCTGGAACAATATATTCACTTCTATGATTCCCAGGTTGACATTGAGAGGGGGTGTGAATTAGTGACCAGTAAAAATTCTTTCTTAACTCTGTGAGGTCTGCCCAATTAAACCACAATACTGCCTTGAGCTGACTAAGAGACTTGTTCACACACACAATCTGTTAAACACATCTCGTAATACACACCAACCACACACCCACAGGTATCCATACCAGGGGCTTAGCCTACCAAGTATGCACACTATCACACCCCAATTTTGGTTGAACCAGAAGTGCGAGTGAACCGTCACTGAACCAATGGCTCACACCAGGATCTCAATAATACCGTGTCCACTCATACAAACCATTGCACATAACCACAATCAGAATATAATAAATACAGCAGAAGTTTTTAAATAAAATGAACTGAGCATCTATTGATAGATTTAAATAAATATTCAATTATCCAAATTCTGAAACATAAATAAATATCTTTACATCACATTAATGTCAACCAAAAATAACTGAAACAAATAAAGAAAAATCCTAGAGATACACGCAGAAAGGGCACTCGCATGAAACGTCATGCTCGTCCTCTCCTGCCTGCATGCCCAGAGCAGCTACGCCTCCGTACGCCGACACGTTCATGTAGTCATCCACCGTGTAACCTGCATCAACATCTAAAAATAGTGTATACACAAGGGTGAGCTCACAACTTAGCTCAGTAAGACAATCAGACAATGTAACATTTATATGCATGAGTAACAATCATATTATATTATGGTCTGGTTTAAGTTTGCAATGTGCTATAGAAAGGATTGGCAGCCATCGCACCTCTATACACGAGTGTGTGAAACCGCCCAGTGGATCACACTACTGCCATCCCACATGCACCCACCATGGAATAGAGATAGAGCTAAGGCGTCCGGATCAACACCGCCAACACCTCCCCCGATGCTCTACCCATACAAATACGTAAGCCTCTATTGGCGAGGGCTTGCAAACTGGGCTCGCAAGTAACCAATCCTATATGTCATCACAGTAGACCCTATCCCAGCACAGCTCCCTACGTCATAGAGATAGAGCTAGAGTCTGGTGGCCAGGCAGAAGACCACAGTGCCACGTCTTCTCCCTGATGCCCTACCCGCACCAAGCATGCTAAGACAGAATGATACAAAAGGTAGACCCTATCCCAACATAGCTCCTTACGGCATAGAGATAAAGCTAGAGTCTGGTGGCCAGGCCAGAGACCACAGTGCCACGTCCTCCCCCTGATGTCCTACCCGCACCAAGCATGCTAAGATAGAATACTACGAAAAGGTGCTAGTGTGAGGAATGATCCCAGACCCTAGGCCCTTCCCATTTCATACACCAACGAAAACAGTCACATGCCTAACAATCACATCCTAGCATAGCGAGTATGCATGAACAATAATAATAACTGAAAGTAAAGGATGACATGCGAGTATGCACAAACATCAATCCACAGAGTCATAGTTATTAACAACGGTTTACTGTCCATTAGATTATTAGGGTTTAAGTCTGAGTCCATTACCTGACGCTCGTTTGATAGCTTGCTCCACGTCGCAAGATCCAAACGTGCTATCACAAAGTCCTATACAATATTAGGGTTTAGTTAGAATAGATTTATGTTGGGCGAAAAACCAACAATGGTAAAACACATCTCACAGAGCTGACCGGTCACAGTACCGGTCGTAGCACTGTGTGGAAACTTACAACAGGTATGGTAAGCCGGTCCCCACAGACCAGCCCCCGGAAGGTACCGGTTGCAGTACCGATCGCATAGGGTGCAACCAGTATAGTCGACCGGTATGTCTCTGGAAGACCATACATCCGGTTCTCGACTGCCGTCGATCATCCCCAATTGATCCTAGGGTTCCTCCTATACATTCTAGGTCTGAGCACTGAGTTAGAGTTGTTTCCAACTTCATTTAAGTCCTATCTTTGACGGTCTTCTTCCTATAACTCAACTCTAAGGTTTTCCGACTAGATTAGGGTTTGTCGACAACAATAGGGTTTATCGGCAAAAATAGGGTTTTATATCAATACCTTCTTTGCATGGTATTGATCAAAGCAACCTAACCATACTAGAGTCATAATCCTAGAGTCATAATGTAAAAGAAGGTTTAAGCACTCACCGTCGACTGGCGGTAAGTTGTTCTTCGTCGAATAGCAATATCGGCTCTTTCTAGCTTCTCCTCCTTCTTCAGTGTCACAACCCGATTCCGCACTGTTCAGAATGGTGTGATGATCCGCTAAATAACCAACGGTTCAACCAGGATCTCGAATAGGCTATCCCCGTTTTACCCAAACTTTCACACATCCAAAATCATAATCAGAGTAATAAACAATAGCGGAAAATTTATAAATAAATGAACTGAGAACTAAGATGATACAATTAAATAAATAGTAAATTATTCTGTTTCCAACCGAGACATACTTATGTAAATATCAAATACATGTCTTTATAAATCCAAAGAAACCTATAAAAATATCTAATCAAATACACACGAGTTGCACTCGCAAGAGGGGTCGTGTGTATCGTCTTCAGCTCCAGCGTCCATTGCTGCTATCGTCCCGTACGTAGAAGCATTCATGTAGTCTTCAACTGTGTAACCTGCATCATCAACTAAAAATATTCGACGTCGAGGGGTGAGCACACAACACGGCTCAGTGAGTAGCCAAAACAATGCAACAATACATATGCATGCAAAAATCAATTTATATCTTTGGTCTGGTTTATAGTTTGCAATGTGCAATAGAAAGGTTGGGTGGTCAAAGATTAACGTTTATTGACACCGCCTCTATACACAGGGTGTGGAAGCCCGCCCGAAGGTTAACGTTTATCGTCGTCCCCATCCACCCTACCATAACATTGTACAACAAAGGTTAACGTTTATTGCTATATAATGTTATACTAACACGTAAGCCCCTGTTAGCGAGGGCTTGCAAACTGGGCTCGCTACTAACCAATCCTAATGCCAAACAGTGTATCCAAGGCCTCACCCCAGCATCCCTCAGAATGCCCATAGAGATAGAGCTAAGGCCCCCCGGTAGAGTTAAAGACTACAAGGACCGAGACCACCTCCCCTGATACTCTACGACATAATAGTTCCGCTAAGGTAATGGCGATACGACGATGTCAATGCACAAGACTTGAGTTAGAGATAGAGCTAAAGTGCTGAGACCCGCCAAAGGTTAACGTTTATTGACGTTCTCATCACACCTCCCCTGATACTCGCTCGCATCAAGCACATCAACCACACACATACAAGCACATGTCTATTCCTATCATCATCATCATCATCATGTTATAAACAATAAAATAAATATGCATGAACAAGTAATAGAAATATTGGATGGCATGCTGTATGCACATTACAAACATATTCGCATAGAATCAAGCATAGCATAGGACTCAAGAAAATAGAAAACAGTTTATTATTAACCAATTTAGTTTGGAGTTAAGGTTCCTCACCTTAGCTTGCTAAAAGATACTTTTCAAAGCTTTAGAATCACCGTTATAACGTTATTATATTGCTAGCAAACCTAACAAAGTCGATAGAATTTAATTAGAATTAATTCGGAATTTAAAACCATTATGTCAACTGAGGGTCGATGCTAGGGTCGATGGGTCTATCGACCCTCCCTCCATTCTGGACTTCCCGAATGCTGAGGGTCGATGGTCAGAAACACCTAGGGTCGGATGGTCTATCGACCCTCGGTGCGACCCTCGGTGCACTATGGTCTAATTCCCACTTTTAATCCATTCTTCATGTTTGGGGTCCTATGGTTGGCTTCTACATTCCATTAAACATTCATTCCATGGTCTAGAACCATGTATAATCCATCTAAATAGTTTTCATGCATCCTCCTATGGTTTTTCATGAAAACCTAACCATGGATGGATGGTTTGGGTTTCTCCGTGATCACATTCTCATCAATAACTACCCTAAGGTCTGTAGAAACTCATAGAATTAGTATCCATACCTGAGAAGATTAATCTTTCTCTGTAACTCTTCCCCTTTTTGCTAAGTCTTTCTCCTTGTCTCCTTTCTTCCTCTTTTCCTTCTCCTCTCTTTCTCTCAATTCAATTAGGGTTGTGAAAGGAGTGAAAGTGGCTTAGGGACGTCCTCTAAATAGGCTATAAACATCCTAAAATAAGTCCCTTTGAGATTAGGAAGGAATCCAATCGAAAATCTCAAAGTTTCCTATTTTCTGTTTTCGACAGGATCCGAGGGTCGATGGGAGGGTCGATGATCCCGTCGACCCTAGGGTCCTAAGCTGTCCGACCATCCCCTAAAATTTGAGGGTCTGACATTTCATTTTTGGGAGGTCCGACCCTACTTAGCTGGGTATGCGACCCTCCCTTAGAATTAAGTGTTTTTGGGTCGATTTGATACCTGGGATCTCGATCTCCTTCATGCCCTTGGTCCATTTGACTCGACCATGATGGGTAAACCTGGTTCAAGGTGGTAAGACCGGGTTAGTTTGACACGGGTCTTACATTCAGCCTCTCTCCTTTCTAGGGTTTGTGAGGATCAATGGAAGGGATTCCAAGAGGTTTAGAGGGATTTATATAAGCTAGGTTTAGGTTTAGGAAGCCTCCTAGGATTAGGAAAGTCCTAGGGTTCGGAATTTGGAAAGTAGGACCCGCAGAGATCCGGTTCCGGATCTTGGTAGTCTGCTGCGCAGACTATACCGGTTGACCGGTACCAAGACCGGTACCATCGACCGGTATGAATAAATTCATACTTAATTTGGTCTGTTTGGTCCGATTTCATACCTGGTTGTCATCCGCTCGTCCCGTCTGGTCCGGTGATGATTGGAAGACCTGTTACGATATGAAATCAAGGTTTAGATCGGGTTCATGGTGTGCGGGTCTTACACACACCCAACCTACAACCCACGCACTTCTATTCCACAGTTACAAACAAGCACATTCACATAAGATAGTACGTAATGTGGTTCATCTATCACACACTGTGATGGCTACTTCATGGGGTAATACTCTAAACCAGGGTTTCGTATTATACCCAATACGCTACTCAAGATGATTTGGCTGCTACAACAACTCAAGTGTTACGACATGGATACAATCCAAGCAACAACTTGGGATCCAGACAACAACCCCAATCCTATCAAGCCCCTACTTGACAGGTTACAGAGAATAATAAATAGAATGATTACAAACCCTTCCCAGACATTGCAAATATCACAAAATAAGGTTTGTGTGCGTGATTACCTTCCTAGCGTGATCACGGCTTGAGTGATGCTCACCAAATGGGTCTCCCAAGCTCTTCAATGTGGGCAGATGTGCATTTTCAGGCTCTCATAGATGTTGGCACTCTTCTAATAACCTTCAAACACATAGAATGACTTAAACTTCACCATGAATGCTCACACTACCTCTCCAAAGCTTCTAATGGCCATTAATAACAGAGAGAGGTAGGTGGAGATGGATTTGCATACACAATGAGCTCTCTAACCTCTCTTTTTTTACCAAAACCGTCGCTGAGACTTTTCAAAAAAAAACTTTTTTTCTTCTTGTAGATGGATAGATTTCGAAGAGAGGAGTCCATAGCATTTTAAATCACGCCAATCCGAGATCGAATGGCCGAGATATGGCCATCCAAATCGTCCAATGGGATTAAATCAAAAGGAATCTTTAGATTATATAATCGTGCATCGCGAAGCACCTTAGTTGCCGCTCCACTGACATGACAGCCGTCGTTGTCGAATTCCCATTGGTGGAGCAGGGCATTTCACGTATAATCCATCGGATCAGTCAATAAAACGCGGGATCTAACGTGAACCATTCAATCAAACTCCATCATGTCAGTAGATCATGGCGCAAGAGCCTATCATCAGATCTGGATCTTGGTCATCGTTGCACTATACGCCCGCTTCACAGAATAAGGGATCCATCTCCGTGCGATGTGATCCATGTTTTAACGCTGCACCTAGCCAATAAATTCTTCAGCGGGGGCATCTTGAAGTGACGACGAGATACACTGGATCCCGCCTCATTTTGGATCGCAGGATTTGCTTCTAGCTAATGCAGGTTGATCTGGGCCGACCATCTCAAATCACCATTATTTCAATGGACCAAAAAACCCTTCTGAAATCCCAAAATGCCTTGCGTGCGCTGCTGGCTTGTTGTGCTATGTGTGACGCATGGCTTGCTGTGCTGTGCGCACAGCATGGCCTTGTTGCTGTGCGTGCGGCATGGTCCTGCTACTGTGCGCGTAGCATGGACCTGCTGCTGTGCACGCGGCATGGCCTTGCTGTTGTGCGCATGGCTTGCTAGGCTGTGCTACGGCATGGCCTCATTGGCAGAGTTTCCTAGGTGGCTGGCCACCTCAGGTGGGACCCACCTGGTCCCCACTCTCTCTCCTCCTTCTCTCTCTACTTTCTCTCTCTTCCTTCTTTCTTTACATTCTCTTTCTCTATTCATCCTCTCTTCTTTTTCTCTTTCTTTCTCCTTCTTTCTCTGCCTTGCTTACATTGCACTACACACACACACATAGAGCATAGTGTAAATCGCCATATTCTTTCTTCTCCTCATCATTCTGCCAAGGTTGTCAACAATGACAACACTACTCATAACTGCTCAATATTGCTCAACTTGGCCAAGGTTCCAACAACTTCTTTCTTTCATTATACAAGTGTGTATTCTTTTGTAGCCAGATGCCCATAGAGCTTAGAATCTAACAATATTTCTCTTCCCCATGTTAAATGACTCAAAATAATATGATGTCATGGAAGCTGTGCACTTAATGTTTTAATAGATAAGCACCAAATTAGAATCAGATGAACCCTTATGAAAAAAATGGTATACAACCCCTCCATATAAGGGTGCAACATTTGCATCGAAACAGTTTATCGAAACTAGACCGAACCATTTACACCGAAATCGAGAGACCATTTAGTAATCGGTTTGGTTCTAGTTTGAAATATGACACCGTTTACTTAATCGGTTTGAAATCGATTAAACCTTTTAAACCGTCGGGTTACACCGGCTAGACGCCTATTAAAACCGAATAGAATGAACTGTTTAATTCCCTAAAAGCTAGACCCTAATCTCAATAATTTAATATGATATTTCTCCAAGACCCCAATCCCAACCCCAATTAATATATTATTTCCCCAATACCCCAAGTTCCCAACTCCCAACTCCAATCCCAACCCCAATTAATATTTTATTTCTCCAAAACCCCAACCCCAATTCCCAAAGGCTTAAACCATAAAACCAAAACAAAAAAACATAATAGGCATCCAAAAGATGTAAGAAAAACACCTAGGTTTAGAACCATTAAATCATGTAGTGATTTTAATATCCAACACAATGGAATATTAATCTAGTTTTATATGTAAAAATTTTAGGCTAACAAAAATTCCTCTCCCTTATCCATGATTCTTCCCCACTTTTGCACAATTAGTTAATAGTTTGGTATGCTTCAAAGCTTATGTTTATTCTACCTCATTTTATAATTACATAATTTAAGATCCTTCTATGAATACATTGGCATTTGCATTTTCAAGAAGTCACATTAATGTCTAAAACTGACCTACAGTGGCCATTTGTCCATGAGTCAAGAGATTCCACATAATGGGCATGATAATGCGATTAAAGGAAAAAATAGAAAAGCTTCAACATTCGAAAATTTGAAGAAAACAGAAAGAAAATATCAATCAAGACTACACATTGACCTTTGACTTGTGCTCAACAAAGGCTTTATAATCGATACATTAAACCGTTTATAAATCACAATCAAAACTGATTATAAACTGCAATCAAAACCAATTAACGAAAAATCATTTAAAAATCGATAAATCGAAATCGATTACTATCGGTTCTGGTTTCAATTTTGACACCGTTTAGTTAATCGGGTTCAGTTTTGATTTTACTCTCTTATACACTGCACCACATCGGACCAGATCGTTAAACTGATTATAAACAGTTTAACACCCTTACCTCTATACAATAAGGAAAGCAAGATATTTAATTTACCCCACCAGGAGAGAACACGTCTCAAAACAATCTATAACTTAGCATGAATCAATTCATTCCCTACCAAACATCCTAAATCTTAAGGTAGTTTTCATGAGGCACTGTCATTGTACAATCTAATCGTTCACCTGGTTGAATTACAAACCAAGAAAAACAATCTGCATTATTCTTAATAATTACATTAATAGTTTAGTCCTAGGGTGGGTTTAAATATCTTCAGCCATGCTTTAACTGCGACTTTGAATCCACCAATCCACACCCCCCCCCCCCACTATATATATATATATGAATGCAGTTTTTTTTTTATACTTTGACAAAGTCAAATGTAGTTTAGTAATTATACAATAATAGGTTAGTCGGTGGTCAGTTTAGTATAAAAGGCATGAAATAGTTGTAAAGTAACCCAAATTCATTTTCTCTAGGTCTTTCTACAACTCAGCATTCTGACATGGTATCAGAGCTTCGTGAAGCTTTCAAATTTTTTTTTCTATGTCTTCTTTGTTCGTAAAAGTCTTTCCCTTGTTCTTAATCTGATTTTCATTCCTGGCATTTTTTCATGAACATCTTCTTTGTTATTCCTTTTTGTTTTCTGGAATCTTGTCTGAGTCCTTGAATCTCATTTGAGTTCTTGAATCTCGTCTGTTCTTGCTACTTGTTGTAGATCTGTGATTTCTTGTATTCGGATCTGTGTTCTTGTACTGCAACATTTCAGATCTGGAATTTGTTTACCAGATACTTTTTGCAATTTCAGATCTAGTCTGCGTCTTCTGGAATTTGTTTGATCTTCTTTCAGATCTGGTCTACGTCTTCTGAAATTTGTTTGATCTTCTTTCAGACCTGGTCTGCATCTTCTGGAATTTGTTTGATCTTCTCTTGCAATTTCTTGCATTTTGTCTCTATCATACTTCTTGCAATGACTTCGGTTACAAGTGTATTGTTAACACTTCCTTCTCTTTCTTCTTCTTCTCCATCGTCACTTCACCTTGCGGACAATCTAGGAACCATCCTCGTTTCTCATCTGATTGATGGAACAAATTATTCCACTTGGAAAAGAGCTATGTGCATCGCTTTAGGGGCCAAGAATAAATTTCAATTTGTCGATGGTAAATTCCCATGGCAGATCCAAAGGATGATGTTGTCGGAGCTACCGCATGGGATCAGTGCGATCTCATGGTTCAGTCATGGCTCTACAACAGTCTAGTCAAGGATTTTCATGACACTATTCTTTATGCTACTACTGCTCGTGATATTTGGGTCGATTTAGAGACCCGTTTCTCGCAAAGCAATGGACCTCGTGTGTATGAATTAAAGAGAAAAATTGCTATGCTCAAGCAAGATTAGCTTTCTGTGACAAGCTATTTCTCTGCTCTTAAAGTGCTATGGGATGAACTTGGAACCTATTTGTCTCTGTCGGAGTGTCCTTGTGGATCTGCTCCAAAGTTTCTTGATCTCCTTCAATCTGAATGTCTGTTTGAATTTTTAATGGGCCTGAATGAAGTCTATGGCACTGTCATACCCAAATTTTAACCATGGATCCATTACCCTCTCCTGGTAAGGCTTACTCATTAGTACTCCAAGAAGAAAGACACAGAGGCCTGATTCATCAACAGGTAAGTACTAAGAACGTCGCTCTTGCTACTGGTACCCGATATTCTGCATCAAGAGCCTCTGATACACGACAGAGTGGTATTGTTCATTGGCATCCTCTATGTACATACTACAATAAGCATGGTCACTTTCGTGACACATGCTATGAGCTCCATGGCTTCCGTCCTGGCTATGTCCGTCGGCCACATAAACCATCAAAGTCCTCCTCAGCTTATTGAATGTTGTGACTTCAAATGCTTTACCATAACCTGGTTCCCCTATTTCTACACCTCCTGTCTCACATCTACCCCCTGACTAATACTCAGTCCCAGCAGCTTCTTCATTTTTTAAATACCACCACTCCCACTTCAGTTAACTTTGCAGGTATGCAAACATGCCTCTCTACTGCTCTCAACTCATCTACCTCCTGGGTGATAGACTCAAGGGCCTCTCATTACTTTTCTCACTTGAATACTTCTCTTACACCAATTCTATCTTCCAACCCCTCCCCAGTTACATTACCAAATGGTACCACATATCCTATCACCCACACTAGTACTCATACTCTCACCCCACAGTTAACCTTACATGATGTTTTTAATGCTCCACATTTTTCCTTTAATATGTTGTCTGTTAGTCAGATTACAAATACATTACATTGTTCAGTGATATTTTTTTTCCATCCTACTTGTGTGTTTCAGCACTTATCAACGAAGATGGTGATTGGAATGGGATTGCTTCGTGATGATTTATACTACTTTGCTACCTCTTTGGCTGCTACTGCTTTGTCTGTAACTATTGTCTCCTCTAAAACTTGGCATCGTAGGTTAGGTCATCCTTCCCCTTCCTCTGTTCATATTCCTGATATTCCCTCCCATTCCTCTTTTTGTAATGTCTGCCCTTTAGCTAAGTAGACGTGTTTTTCCTTTCCTCTAAATAGCAATAGGTCATATACTATCTGTGAGTTACTACATGTTAACATTTGGGGTCCATACTTTACAACATCCAGTTCTGGTTGTCATTATTTCTTGAGTATAATAGATGATTATGTAAGAGTCGTATCGAATTAACCGGTCTTACCACCTTGTATCAGGACTTTCTATCACGGTCAAGCCAAGTAAACCAAGTGCGTGAAGAAACTACAAGACCAGGCATGAAATCAACCCAAAAACAGTCAATTATGAGTGTGTGGTCGCATGCCAAAATAGGTGTGACCCACCACACTTCAAAATAGTGCAACCACATGAATTTTGGTCGTGTGGTCACACGTTTCAGAAGGTGTGGTCGACAGATTTTGCGACCCCACCTCCGACCACACGACCCCAGTCAGAAACGAAAATTAGGAAACCTTCCTAATCCGAAAGGGGTCCTTTTCTAAACTCAATAGGGCATATTATGGAGGGTTTTCCTCTATAAATAGGACGTCCCTTAGCCTCTTTCACTCTTTTAGAACTCAAACTGAAAGTGAGAGAAAGAGAAGAGAAATAAGAGAAGGAAAATTGAAAAAGAAGACTAAGGAGGAGGAAAATTCAGAGAAAACTCTGAATCTTCAGCAAGCTTAAGGTATGAACATATTTCCCATGTCAAATTGAGCGCCTAGAATAGTTCATGAAGAATATAGGATTTAGGAGAAACTCAAATCATCAATCCATGGACAAATTCCAAGAGAATCCATGGAGGAAAATATGTGGACAATGGATTGTGTATAAAATAATAGTTCTAAGTCATAGAACAATCATAGGAAGGACCATGATGATAAGCCAACGGATCCAAACCGGAAGGAATGGAGTTAAGAGTGAAAGGTCGACCATCACACGTGTGGTCGCATATGTGCAACCACACTAGACACACATGTCTGACCACATGCCCTCGGGAAGTTCCAGGGAGGGTGTGGTCGCACATGTGGTCGTAAGATATGCGACCACACCCTGTGACCACACGCCCTGTGGTTGCAGAAACTGAGACCACAGGTGCTGCCACACCTGGCGACCCCTCAGTTTCTATTAATTTAAATTCATTGAAATTAATTCTAATTTAAAATCTATAAATTTGTTAGGTTTCCAAGTGATCTAAGAGTGAATTACAAAGCTTGAACGAGGATCTATTATCGACCAAAGGTGAGAGAACAAGACCTAAAGTAATTGGCTAATAATAAATTATTTTTATTTATTGAGTCCAATACCATAAATGATTCTATGCTTGTATGATTGTAATGTGCATTTCATATGTCATACAATATTCCTGTTATTACTGCTCATGCATATTTAATTCTGTTTATTTATAACATGATGTGATGATGATGCTAGGAATAGGCATGTGAATGTATGTGTGTGGTTAGTATACTTGATGTGAGTGGGGCATCAAGGAGAGGATGTGACACTGTAGTTCATCCTGGTCACCAGACTCTAGCTCTATCTCTACTCAAGTCTTGTCCACTAACATCGTCGTATCATCATTACCTTAGTAGAACTATTACGCCGTAGGGCATCAGGGGAGGTGGTCTCGGACCATGTAGTCTCTGACTTTGTCGGGGGGCCTTAGCTCTATCTCTATGAACGTATTGAGGGATGCTGGGGTGAGGCCTTGGATACACTGTTTGACATTAGGATTGGTTAATTGCGAGCTCAGTTTGCAAGCCCTCACCAATAGGGGCTTATGTGTTGGTATGGGTAGGGCATCAGGGGAAGTGTCATGCGGTGTTTGACCCAGGCACTTTAGCTCTATCTCTATTCCATAATGGGTGCATGTGGGACGATAATAGTGTTTGATCCATTGGGTGGCTTCACACACTCATGTATAGAGGTGCAACGACCACCAATCCTTTCTATTGCACATTGCAAACTTATGAACCAGACCAAAGATATGAAATAAATGCATGCATATGTTTGTTACATTGTTTTGTTTGCTCACTGAGTCATGATGTGTGCTCACCCTTTCGACGTCGAATATTTTTAGTTAATGATGTAGGTCCTACAGTAGAAGACTATATGAATGCTCTAATGTATGGGCATGTTGCGGCGATGGATGCAGAAGCTATGATGGAGTTGCATGATTCGTCGTGCGAGTGCAACTCATGCGTCTTTGATTAGATTTTAATTGTCGAATTATTCAAAACATCTAATTGATTAATTTATTTTATTTTATGTCTTCAGTTATTTAAGATAATTGGATACTTTATTTATGATATCACTGTTAGATTCTCAGTTCATTAATATTAAAGACTTTCGCTATTGTTTATTTACTCTGATTATGGTTGTGGATGTGTATGGTTTAAGTAAAAGGACACAGCCTATTCGAGATCCTGGTTGAACCATTAGATCGTAGATGGTTCATCACACCATTCTGGTTGGTGCAAAATTGGGGTGTGACAACTTGGTATTAAAGCTCTCGGGTTCTGCCCATTAAACCTGTATACTTCCACAAAAGTTCTTGAACTGAGTTAGGATAAAATTTAAAAGCTGTAATAAGAACACACCATAAGCACCTATGTTGTATGAGACAAGAATTAAGAAAGAGAATAATGCACATATAAGATGATAAACAAGTTTCATATACACATCAAATAAAAATAATATATATATCCAAATTAGAGTACGGTCCACAATCCAGACAGATACTCTATAGTACAAGGAAAATGAAAAATATGCATCATGGAGCTGGAGGTGCTGGAGGAGGAGGTGTCTCACGATCTCGATCATAGTCCTCGACATATACCCTCGTTAGCTAGGCTACCTGTCTGGGTCACCTAGAGACTAACTGCCAGATCGGCCACCCACTGATCAGTCGCACGTTGGGCCTCTCGAATCTCACGCAGCAACCCCATCACGTCATCTGGTGGTAGGTGCGAAGGACCAGCTGAGTGGGAAGGAACCCGAGAAGGGCCAGCTCCAGTAAAATACTATGGTGATGGAGGAGGTATGGCATCTACATCCATGAACATACGATTATCATCCTCAGCATCACCCCCATAGACCCCTGCTGCTGCTGCTGCTGCTGCTGCCGCCTCAATGTCTGCTATCTCTACCCGAGTATGGAGACGCACCATAGCGTTCCTCTCCTCGTCACTGACATGCGCATCCCGCATCCCCATCTTGCAGATGGCCTCCCAGTCAAGGTTAGATGAGAAGGTGTCCTCATGGATCCTCTCATCAACTAAGTCTACATGCAGGTGAGTGAGCAGAGTAGTGATCAAATGCCCATAGGGCAGGTTGCCCATCTGACCAGGCATTGCAGTACGGATCATCGTCCTGATAATAATGTATAGAAGGCAGACGGACTGCCTAGTGCAGATGTAGTACAAGAGATACTGGGTCAACTGGGAAATCTTCTCATAATGGCCACTCTGAGGAATCAGGTTGTACAGAATAATCTTGCAGTACACCCGAGGTTCCGATTGTAGGTTGATTGCCTTCATCTCCCAGCGATCATCCCTAAGAAGCTGGTGGTCAATCTCTGCACGCATCATCAAAGAAAGGAACTGGGGTTCCTTAGGGGCACAGTATACTAAGGGGCCATCGTTTGATATACCCAGGAGATCAGCCAACTCCTGACAGTTAAAGGAGATCTCCACCCCTTTAACATAACTGGTGATCCTGAGCTCTCTACCCCTGTCTATATCATTTGGATCACCCACTACCTAAACATTGCAATAAAACTGCTTCACCAGTGCAGGACAGGTGCAACCCTCATATAATATCACGGGGAGCCAACCCATATCACCAAAAGCACCCTCCACATTAAACAAGGCTAGATTAGCCAGGTTTACACAACGACTCCCTTCCACCTTTTTACGCTCATAACAAGCATACTGAGTTATAGAACAAAACTCACCCAAACAGTCTCTACTTCATTGGACAGGAAGCGAAAAGGATCATGAACTCTCGGAACTTTGGTGTGAGTCATGTTATCTGCAAAGACACAGACAAATAGACAAGATATGAGTTATAGAGCAAAACTCAAAATTTTGGCATTATAACGGTATGATTTGGCCAAAAGCCTCACTTTTCACCCAAACAGTTGGGCAGGAGGACTTACATATGTTCCAAACCATCCTTCAAGGCTCATACAGTTGGAAATTTAAACTAAGAAGATCGAATTTGAAGAAATTTCAATAATTTAGAAAAATCCCAAAAATTAGGTCAAAAATGGAAAATTTCAATTTTTCCAAAAACTAATCGATGAAACTCAAATTTTCTTGAGGTCTTTCATCCATTGGGTGGCCAATAGCAAAAGCCCCCAATAAAAATCAAAATTTTACAGTTAAAAAAATTTTAATTTGAAGAAAATGCTATAAAGGGAGAAAAACCTAGTTTTGAAAGCTTAAAAATGATGACCAGTAGAGAACATACCTGAAGGAACAGAGCGGAGGTCGTGAATGGAAGAAAGAATCACCAAACATGAGTGGTCGACACTGTAGCAACTCAGTGGAAGCGAGTTGAGTTGAAAGCAAAATAGAAAGTGAGAAATGACTCCAAAAATCAGTTTTAAAAACCTGATTTGGGGTCGTGTGGTTTCAAAATTCGACTAAATATGCGACCACACGATCGACCCCACGATCGACCACAGGCTCTCGGTGAGCTGACAGACTTCATATGGTCGGACCCTGTGGTCGCACATATTGCGACCACACGATCGACTACAGGCTCTCGGTGAGCTGACAAGGTTTTGTGAGGTCGCATACCCTGTGGTCGGACATATTGCGACCCCACCATCGACCACACGATGGAAAATACAGTATTTTGACTATATGACTTGGAAAATTGGAATTTTACATTAATTAATTGGATTTTGACATGGGATGACGTATATTGTGATTGCCTCACATGTTCTATGATTTTTCAGAAACTACCACCACCGGAACAGGAAATGGTTAGGCGAAGAGTAACCAGGCGAGGACGTAACCCAATTCCACCACCACTACCTGTGGAGGAAGATAACCATGAAAATCCTGAAGGACAAGAGGATCAGAATGTGGCACCACCAAGAGCTAATGGCAAGGCTAATCCTACAAACTTGCCAGCCCCACCTATAGATTTGGCTACAGCAGTAATGAACCTAGCACAATAGCTGGAGCAAATACAGCAGGTGCAAGCCAATATACAAGCTACTATGGGAATGGCTTTTCCAGCTGTACATACTACACCTATACCAGCCAGAGAAGCTAGCACAGTACTAGGGGGTAGCAACACGGTACCCTAAGTACCTCAAACGCCAGTTGTACAAGCTCAAGTACAAAACCTTGAGGTAGCCCAAGGCAGTTACCAGTATCAACCACCTATATATGGGGTCTATGCTTAGTAATAGTTAGACCATTCTCGACTAATCGAGCGTTTTCTGAAAATGAAGCCTAAAGAATATAATGGCAAGCCAGTAGATCCTTTGTGGCCAGCTCATTGGATCGATGAGATGGAAAGGAATTTCATGATGATGACTGTTAATGAAAAGGAAAAAGTACTGTGTGCAACATTTATGTTGAAAGGTGATGCACACCACTGGTGGAAGTCTACTCAGAGTTATTTGTTAACAAAGCACGCCCAATTGACCTAGGCTATCTATAAAGAGGCATTCTTCGAGAAATATTTTCCCAAAAGTTTCAGAGACACTATGGAAAGAGAGTTCCTGAGTCTGTATCATGGACAGATGATCGTGAATGCATATCAACAGCATTATGAAGACTGTTTTTCTTTGCTCCCTCTAGCATGCAGGAGGAAAATACTAAAACCCGAAGATTCGTAATGGGACTTAGGGGAAGCATGTGTTGGGATTAGAAAAGAAAGTTTATAATGAAGCAGTACAGATTGCTCGAGTACTAGAATTGAACCAGAGGGAGAGCTACCTTGCTCAGAATAGAGGTATCAAAAGGCCAAATGGAAATTCATATAACGGAGGGAACACAAAGACCTTTAAACCCTTCTGTACTCAAGGCTTTAATGCTGCAGCCAAGACTACTCCAACAGTCCAACCTCAACAGAAGCAAAACAGCGAAGGAGTAAAATGCTATAACTGTAATCAAATGGGACATTATTCAAGGGAGTGTCCTAAGCCCAGGAAGCAGCTACAGCAAGGAAAGGTTTATGCAGTTACATCTGAGGATGTTGTTGCATCGCCTGATGTGGTCACAGGTATGACCTGAAGCTTTCATTTTGTATTACCTTGTCTGAGCATGTAGACTAAATGAAAACAAATTACAGCTATCGTACCTATTAATGGCATACCCATCAGAGTACTCTTTGATTCTGGAGCTACTCGTTCTTTTATATCTGTGTCATTCGGAAAGAAGCTAAATCTAGCCCTCAGATCTTTAGACTACAAATTATTTGTACGATTACCTATGGGATTAGAAGTGGAACTAAAAAAAGGTTATGGACCATGTCCAGTTCTTATCAGCGAGAAGATTTTGGATGCAACCTTAATTCAACTCGAGATGGTAGACTTTGATGTTATCTCGGGAATGGATTGGTTAGCTCGGCATTCTGCAAACCTATTATGTGCAGAAAAGAAACTGATATTTAAAGACAAGGAAGGAGCAGAGTTTAGTTTTGCAAGAACCAAACTTCCCCGTAGACAAAAACTCATCCTCTCTGCATTAAAAGCTAAAAAATGCTTCGAGAAAGGAGGAGTTGGGTATCTAGTATCTGTGGTTGATCTCACCAAGGAAGTACCACGAATGGAAGATATTGATGTTGTGCATGGCTTTTCAGATGTATTTCCTGAGGAATTACCAGGACTACCACCCGACCGAGCGACAGAGTTCGTTATAGATCTTATACCCGAAGCCGCACCAGTATCTAAAGAACCCTATCGAATGGCTCCTACTAAACTGAAGGAACTGAAGGTACAGTTATAGAAATTACTGGACAAGGGTTATATTAGACCTAGCATATCACCATGGGGAGCACCAGTATTGTTTGTGAAGAAGAAAGACGGTAATGTTTGACTGTATATAGACTATCGGGAATTGAATAATCTTACAATCAAGAATCGATACCCGTTGCCTGGGATCGATGACTTGTTCGATCAGTTACAAGGCGCCAAGGTGTTCTCCAAGATTGATATTTGGTCTAAATACCATCAGTTGAAGATTAAGGAAGGAGATATCCCAACAGCATTTAGAACAAGATATGGACATTATGAATTTTTAATCATGTGTTTTGGATTAACTAATGCACCCGCAACTTTTATGGAACTCATGAATCGGGTATTCCATGATATGTTGGATACGTCAGTCATTGTGTTTATTGACGATATATTGGTCTACTCCAAGGACAAGGAAACTCATGTCATGAATCTAAGAGCAGCTCTGCAGGGAGTAAGAAAAAAGAAGCTTTACGCCAAATTTACAAAGTATGAGTTTTGGCTAAATGAGGTCGCTTTCTTAGGCCATGTTGTATCCATTGAAGGAATTAAAGTGGATCCTAGCAAGATTGAAGCCATTGTGTAATGGGAAGCACCTAAGAGTGTTGTAGAAATCAGAAGTTTCCTAGGTCTAGCTGGGTATTACCGACGATTCATAGAAGATTACTCTAGAATCGTCGTACCTCTCACCAGTTTGACTAAGAAAGGAGAAAAGTTTGTTTGGACCGATAAATGTGAAGAAGGTTTTCAAACATTGAAAGCTACATTGATATCTGCTCCCATCTTGACTATTCCTATTCCAGGACAACCATTTACCTTGTACACTGATGCGTCTGAGTTGCGTTTAGGATGTGTGCTTATGCAAGGAGAACAAGTAGTTGCATATGCCTCAAGACAACTAAAGACACATGAAAAGAACTATCCCACTAATGACTTGGAATTAGCAGCAGTAGTACATGCTGTCAAGATATGGAGACATTATTTGGATGGAGAGAAATTTTAAATTAAGTCAGATCACAAGAGTCTCACTTATCTTTTTAATCAAAAGGAGTTGAACATGAGACAAAGAAGATGGTTGGAATTATTGAAGGATTATGATTGCGATATTCAGTATCATCCAGGGAAAGCTAATGTAGTTGCTGATGCGCTAAGCAGAAAAGCAATGATAAAATCCCAAGGAGAGGTTAACACGACTGCGGAAATGTGTGTTACAGGGAAAGTATTCCATCATAGTAATGAGCAATTCGTGATAAATGCACCGAGCAGATCAACCAACCAAAGGTTTATTCATCAGTTTTCAAATATATTCGCAACATTGAAGATTGTACCTGATATATTAGATGAAGTGAAAGCCGCTATTGAATCAGACCCTTATCTGAAAACGGTACAAGAAGACATCGAAAAAGGTAAGACTATTCTTGAGTTCACCTTGGACGTTGAAAAGGTACTGAAGTACAAAGGAAGAGTATGTGTTCCTGAAACGGAAAACTTGGACATTAGACACAGACTAATGAATGAAGCTCACACCACTGCTTATTCGGTACATCCTAGAAGTACAAAGATGTATCATGATTTGAAGAAATTATATTGATGGAGAGGAATGAAAGTAGATGTAGCTAAATGTATGTCTCAATGCCTAAATTTTCATAGGGTAAAGGCTGAAAGGCAAAGACCTGCAAGATTGTTGCAGCCACTACCAGAACGAGCATGGAAATGGAACTGCATCACTATGGACTTCGTCACCGGATTACTATTGACTCCCCGAGTAGTTGACGCAGTCTGGATGATTGTAGATTGTCTGACTAAAACAGCTCGTTTCATAGCTATACGACCACAGTATACCCTAGAGAGGTTAGCCAAGCTATATGTGGATAATATTGTCAAATTGCATGGTGTACCTGAAAGCATTGTGTCCAATAGAGACCCACGCTGTCACACCCTAATTTTGCACCATTCAGAATAGTGTGATGAATCGCTAATAAACCAACGGTTCAACCAGGATCTCTATTAGCTATATCCATTAAAAATAAAATCATGCACATCTACAATCATAATCAGAATAAATACACAATAGCGGAAGTCTTATAGAAAATGAACTGAGAAATCTAACTATAATAATCATAATTAAAATATTAATTTATTATTGTATCAACTGAGACATAAATAATAAAATATCAATTACATCCCTTTATAAATTCAAATAAAATCTAATCGAATACGCATGAGTTGCACTCGCATGAGGAGTCATGCGTATCCACTAAGTCTTCGGCTTCCATTGCAGCAACAAGCGCGTACACCGGAGCACTCATATAATCTTCGATCGTAGTACCTGCATCATCAACTAAAAATATTCGACATCGAGAGGCTGAGCACACATCATGGCTCAGTGAGAAAACAAAACAATGCAATAAACATATGCATGCATTCAATTCATATCTTTCGTCTGGTAAATAAGTTTGCAATATGCTATAGAAAAGATAGCTGGCCAAAGGTTACGTTTATTGACGCCGCACCTCTATACACGAGTGTGTGAAGCCGCCCAAAGGTAACGTTTATTGTCGTCCCACATGCACCCACCATGGACAATGTACACGCAAAGGTTAATTTTATTGTTGTACCCGTTGCCCATACCAACACCTAAGCCCCTGCTGGCAAGGGCTCGTAAATTGGGCTCACAACTAACCAATCCTAATGTCAATCAGTGTATCCAAGGCCTCACCCCAGCATCCCTCAATACGTCCATAGAGATAGGGCTAAGGCCCCCCGGCAGAGTCAGAGACTACACGGTCCGAGACCACCTCCCCTCATACCCTACGACGTAATAATTCTGCTAAGGTAATGGCGATACGACGATGTCAATGGACAAGACTTGAGTTAGAGATAGAGCTAGAGTGCTGAGGCCCGGCCTTTGACACCCCCCTGATACTCGCTCGCATCAAGCACACCAACCACACACATACATTCATATGTCTATTCCTATCATCATCATCATCATGTTATAAATAATAATTTAAATATGCATGAACGGTAATAATAAAAATATTGGATGACATGTTGAATGCACATAACAAGCATACACGCATAGAATCAATCATGACATTGGACTCAAGAATAAAACAGTTTATTATTAACCAATTAGTTTAGATCTTGTTCCCTCACCTTTGCTTGATCGTAGGTCCTCTTTCAAGCTTTAAGAATCAACTAAATATCAATATTATATCACTAGAAGACCTAATCAAGTCGATAGAATTTAATTAGAATTAATTCTGACTTTAAAAAGCATGCTGTTAACTAGGGGTCAATGCCAGGGTCAGAGGTTCCATCGACCCTGGGTGTTACCACCCAGATTATGGACTTCTCGAACACTGGGGGTCGATTGTTAGGGTCTGGTAGGGTCGATTGGCCACCGACCCCCCGTGCGACCCCCCATGGGTTTAGTCAATTTTTCATCCTACAATCCCTTCCTTCGTGTTTAGGTCCTATGGCTTGCTTCTACAATCCATTACATACATGTTCTATGGCTTAGAATCATAGTTTATTCCCCTATATGATTTTTATGATCTCCCCCATGGTTTTCCATGAAAACCTAACCATGGATGGATGGTTTGGATTTCTCCTAGATCATTCCCTCTTCACTATCTATTCTAAGGTATGTGGAACTACATGGAGATAGTATCCATACCTGAGAATTAGGCTTGTTTCTCTTAAGCCTTCTCTTTGATCTTCTTCTCTACTTTCTTTCTCTTCTCTTTCTCTTCTCCTTCTCTTCTCTTTCTCTCAATCCAATTAGGGTTCTAAAAGGATTGAAAGAGGCTTAGGGACATCCTATTTATAGAGTAGAAACTCTCAAAATAAGTCCCATTGAGATTAGGAAAGAATCCCATTGAAATTTAGAAAGTTCCTAATTCACGATTTCTGTCGACAGACTGGGGGTCGATGAGGGGGTCGGAGATCCCATCGACCCCTGGTTCTAAAATGTCCGACCCCCGGTTAAAAACTCAGGGTCTGACTTTTATACTGGGGGGGTCCGACCCTGCCTTGCTGGGTATGCGACCCTCCCCCTTATTTTAATGTTTTTGGGTCAGTTTAATACCTGGGATCGTGATCTCCCTCACGCACTTGATCAATTTGGTTCGACCATGATGGGTAGACCTGGTTCAAGGTGGTAAGATCGGGTTAGTTTGATACGGGTCTTGCACACACTTTACCTCAAATTTTTGGGAAAGATTACAAAAGGCTATGGGTACAACGTTGAAATTTAGTACTGCATTCCATCCTCAGACAGACGGATAGTCGGAGCGTACCATTCTGATTTTAGAAGACATGCTTCGAGCCTGTGTTATTGATTTCAAAGGATCATGGGATGAGAAACTACCATTGATCGAGTTCGCCTATAACAATAGCTATCAGGCTACTATACAGATGTCACCCTATGAAGCACTGTATGGTAGGAAGTGTCGAACTCCTTTGTTTTGGAATGAAATTGATGAACGGAGTATCGTTGGGCCAGAATTTGTTGAAGAGACTTGTCGAGTAGTCGACATTATCAAGGAAAGAGTTAGAACAGCTCAGAATCGTCAGAAACAATATACAGATACTCGACATCGAGACCTTGAATTTGTTGTAGGTGATAAGGTATTCTTGAAAGTATCACCTATGTGAGGCTTAAAATGATTCGGACAGAAAGAGAAGCTAAGTCCAAGATATGTCTGGCCATATGAGATTCTCGCTAAACGTAAAAAAGTAGCGTATTAGTTAGCACTACCCCCATCTATGTCAAGTGTGCATGATGTATTTCATATCTCATTATTGAAGAAGTATGACAGAGATCCAACACACGTTAAAACAGCGGATCTACCGGGTCTAACTGATGATTTGACATTCGAAGTAGCACCAACTGAAATCACCAGCCGAAAGGTTCAACATCTACGCAACCATGACATTTATTATGTTAAGGTTACTTGGAGGAGCCGAGATATAGAAGAGATCACATGGGAAGAAGAGAATGTTATGCGAAAGCAATATCCTTACCTTTTCGACTCAGAAGGTATGTATAAATTTTGAAGATGAAATTTCTAATAAGAGGGGGGGAGTTGTAAGACCCGTATTGAACTAACCGGCCTTACCACCTTGTATCAGGTCTTCCTAACATGGTCGAGCCAAGTGGACCAAGTGCGTAAAGAAACCACAAGACCAGGTATAAAATCAACCCAAAAACAGTCAATTATGAGTGTATGGTCGCATACCTAAACAGGTGTGACCGACCACACCTCAAAATAGTGCAACCACATGAATTTTGGTCGTGTGGTCGCACGTTTCAGAATGTGTGGTCGACGGATTCTGCGACCCCACCTCTGACCACACGACCCCAGTCAGAAACCAAAAATTAGAAAACCTTCCTAATCCAAAAGGGGTTCTTTCCTAAACTCATTAGGACATATTATGGAGGTTTTCCTCTATAAATAGGACGTCCCTTAGCCTCTTTCACTCTTTTAGAACTCAAACTGAAAGTGAGAGAAAGAGAAGAGAAGGAAGAGAAGGAAATTTGAAGAGGAAGATTAAGGAAGAGGAAAATTCAGAGAAAACTCTGAATCTTCAGCAAGCTTAAGGTATGAACATATTTTTCATGTTAAATTGAGAGCCTAGAATAGTTCATGAAGAATATAAGATTTAGGAGAAACCCAAATCATCAATCCATGGATAAATTCCAAGAGAATCCATGGAGAAAATTACGTGGACAATGGATTGTGTATAAATAATAGTTCTGAGTCATAGAACAATCATAGGAAGGACCATGATGATAAGCCAAGGGATCCAAACAGGAAGGAATGGAGTTGAGAGTGAAAGGTCGACCATCACACGTGTGGTCGCATGTGTGATCGCATGATGTGCGACCACACGAGACACACATGTCTGACCACATGCCCTCGAGAAGTTCTAAGGAGGGTGTAGCCACACGTGTGGTCGCAGGATATGTGACCACACCCTACCACCACACGCCCTGTGGTCGTAAAAACTGAGACCACAGGTGCTGCCACACCTGCGACCCCTCAGTTTCTGTTAGTCTAAATTCATGTGAATTAATTCTAATTTAAAATATATAAATTTGTTAGGTTTCCAAGTGGTCTAAGAGTGAATTACAAAGCTTGAACGAGGACCTATTATCGACCAAAGGTGAGGGAACAAGACCTAAATTAATTGGCTAATAATAAATTATTTTTATTTATTGAGTCCAATACCATGAATGATTCTATGCTTGTATGATTGTAATGTGCATTTCACATGTCATCCAATATTTCTGTTATTACTGCTCATGCATATTTAATTCTGTTTATTTATAACATGATGTGATGATGATGCTAAGAATAGGCATGTGAATGTATATGTGTGGTTAGTGTACTTATTGCGAGTGGGGCATCAGGGGGAGGATATGACACTATGGTTCATCCTGGTCACCAGACTCTAGCTCTATCTCTACTCAAGTCTTGTCCACTAACATCATCGTATCGCCATTACCTTAGCAGAACTATTACGTCGTAGGGCATCAGGGGAGGTGGTCTCGGACCGTGTAGTCTCTGACTCTGTCGGGGGGCCTTAGCTCTATCTCTATGGACGTATTGAGGGATGCTGGGGTGAAGCCTTGGATACACTGTTTGACATTAGGATTGGTTAGTTGCGAGCCCAGTTTGTAAGCCCTCGCCAATAGGGGCTTACGTGTTGGTATGGGCAGGGCATCAGGGGAAGTGTCATGCGGTGTTTAATCCGGGCACTTTAGCTCTATCTCTATTCCATGATAGGTGTATGTGGGACGGCAATGGTGTTTGATCCATTGGGCGACTTCACACACTCATGTATAGAGATGCGGCAGCCACCAATCCTTTCTATTGCACATTGCAAACTTATAAACCAAACCAAAGATATGAATTAAATGCATGCATATGTTTGTTACATTGTTTTGTTTGCTCACTGAGCCATGATGTGTGCTCATCCTTTCGACGTTGAATATTTTTAGTTGATGATGCAGGACCTACAGTAGAAGATTATATGAATGCTCCAATGTATGGACATGTTGCGGCGATGGATGCAGAAGCTATGATAGAGTCGCATGATTCGTCGTGCGAGTGCAACTCATGCATTTTTTATTAGATTTTAATTATCGGATTATTCAGAACATGTAATTGATTAATTTATTTATTTTATGTCTTCAGTTATTTAAGATAATTGGATACTTTATTTATGATATCACTGTTAGATACTCATTTCATTAATATTAAAGACTTCCACTATTGTTTATTTACTCTGATTATGATTGTGGATGTGTATGGTTTAAGTAATAGGACACAGCCTATTCGAGACTCTGGTTGAACCGTTGGATCATAGACGGTTCATCACACCATTCTGGTTGGTGCAGAATTGGGGTATGAAAGATTACACCAGAACTACATGGGTATTCTTAATGAAACATAAATCAGAGACCCTTCCATTCTTAACTCAATTTTTTACTATAGTGTCTACCCAATTTTCTACCAAAATTAAGTTTGTCCGTACTGACAATGGAATGTAATTTGTGTCATCCTCTATGCAAAAGTTGTTTAATTTCTTAGACATACTTCATTAGTTAATGTGTGTTTACATACCATAACAAAATGGTGTAGTTGAAAGGAAGCATAGGCAATTGTTACAAGTTGCTCAAGCATTAAAATTTCAAGCTCATCTCCCTCTTAAATTCTGGGGTGAGTGTGTTCTTACAGCTTGTTACCTTATCAATAGACTGCCTTCTCGCCGTCTCTCTGGTAAGTCTCCATATGAGTTACTATTTAATAAATCTCCTAACTATTCTCACTTAGCTATTTTTGGGTGTTTATGCTATGTGCGAAATCCATCACCACATAGACATAAATTCTCCTATCGATCTTCTGCCTGTCTCTTTGTTGGTTACCCTTACAATCAGAAAGGCTACCGAGTGTTTGATTTGTCATCCCAATCCTTCTCTGTTAATAGGGATGTTATATTTGTTGAACATATTTTTCCTTTTCAACCCATTAGTGTACCTCTTACTGTTCCACCTATTGACTTAACTACAAGTACTGTTATTCCTATTCCCATTTCTGATCTCACAGTACCTACTGATTCTGATAGTGTAACTTCTTCTTCATCTATACCTATTTCTATCTCACCAAATTCTGAGTCTATCTCACCAAGTTCTGTTACTATCTCCCTTAATTCTGGTAATACTTTATAGCATACTGTCGATTTACATATTTCTTCCCCACTTCTCGAGACTACACAGTCCCACTCTCCTTCACTAAATCCTCCACCCCGCAAGTCAGAGAGAAATCGTAAACCTCCTCCTCTTCTTAGGGACTATGTGTGTACTTCCATCACTGCACAGTCACCATCTCCACCATCATTGAGAAATCAGGTAACATCTATTCTATTCAACCTCATATTCATTTTTTTAATAATTCTTCATACCAGGCTTTACTTACTAATTTATGTTCTGATGTTGAGCCCTGATGTTGAGCCCAAAACCTATAGTCAGGCCCAAAAGCATCCTATTTGGCAAAAAGCTATGTTTGAAGAGCTATCTACTCTTCTAGACAATAACACTTGGACAAGTGAAAACTTACTTGTTGATAAAAGAGTTATAGGCTGCAAATGGATATTTAAAATCAAAAGGAATGTTGATGGGTCCATTGCATGATATAAGGCCCGTTTGGTGGCCAAAGGATATACACAACTAGAGGGTCTAGATTATCATGAGACCTTTACTCCAGTTGCAAAGTTTTCTACTGTTCGATGTTTAATTGCATTGGCCACATCATATAAATGGTCACTTTATCAATTGGATGTAAAGAATGTATTTTTGCATGGTGATCTAGATGAAGAGGTGTACATGACACCACCTCCTGGGGTTAATGTTCCTTCTGGAACCTTGTGTCACCTTCAAAAATCTTTATATGGCCTTTGTGGATGCAGTTTTACATATGGGTTTCTCCCAATCAATGGTCGACACATCATTATTCACTTTTCATGATGGACTGATTCGCATAATTATACTCGTTTATGTAGACGATATAATTATAATGGGTTCAAACCCGGCCCATATTGCTTCAACAAGGGCCAATCTACAAAGTGTAATTCATATCAAAGATTTAGGGCCATTAACATTTTTTCTGGGGATTGAGGTTGTGTACAAATCTGATGGGCTTATTCTAACAGAACAAAAATATGCTCTGGATATTATTAATGACTCTGGGCTTCTTGGTAACAAACCATGTTCGTTTCTTATGGATCAGAATCTGAAGTTAGACAATGAAGCTAGCTCTCTACTTGCTGATCCGTCAGCTTATAGGCGATTAATTGGGCGATTAATCTACTTAACAGTGACACGTCCTGATATATGTTATGCTGTACATATTCTCAGCCAGTTTATGCATCAGCCAAGGGAACCTCACTTGTTGGCTGCCACTCGTGTTATTCGTTACTTGAAGAGTTCACTTTCTCTTAGACTACTTGTGTCTAATACTGCCTCCCCAGTACTTACGGGCTATTGTGACTCAAATTGGCCTAGTTGCCCATTTACCCAGCGTTCTACTATGGGCTATGTGGTGTACTTTGGTTCTACTCCTTTCTCTTTGAAAACAAAGAAACAGCACATTGTTTCTAGGTCCTCTGCTGAGGCCTAGTATAGAGCCCTTGCTATGTTAACTTGTGAGATTACTTGGTTAAAATCACTTTATCAAGACTTAAGCCTTACACATCCTTTTCCAATTGATGTATACTGTGACAATCAAGTTGCTCTATATATTGCTGCAAATCCAGTGTTCCATGAGAAAACAAAACATATCGAAGGAGGTTGTCACTTTATCTGAGAAAAGATTTAGTGTGGGTTGATTCGGACACATCATCTTCACTCAAATCTGCAAAGGGCTGACATATTCACTAAAGCCTTAGATCAAGGCCCATTCACATTTTTAATCACCAAGCTAGGCCTTCGTATGTCTACTATGTCCGCTTGAGGGGGGATGTTAAGAGATACTTTGACAAAGTCAAATGTATAGTTTAGTCATTATACAAATGTAATAGGTTAGTCGGTGGTCAGTGTCACACCCCAAATTCTGCACCATTCAGAACGGTGTGATGAACCGATATAAATCAACGGTTCAACCAGGATCTCTAATAGGCAGTATCCATTAAAAACAAAATCATGCACATTCACAACCATAATCAGAATAAATACACAATAGCGGAAGTCTTATAGTAAATGAACTGAGCATTCTAAATGTAATAATCATAATTAAAATATCAAATTATTATTGTATCAACTGAGACATAAATAAATAAAATATCCATTACATCTATTATAAATCCAAATAAAATCCTAATAGAACACGCATGAGTTACACTCGCATGAGGGGTCATGCATATCCTCTACGTCTTCAGCCTCCATTGCAGCAATACGCGCATACATCAAATCACTTATATAATCTGCAACTGTGGTACCTGCATCATCAACTAAAAATATTCGACGTCGAGAGGGTGAGCACACATCAAGGCTCAGTGAGCAAACAAAATAATGCAACAAACATATGCATGCACTCAATTCATATATTTGGTCTGGTATATAAGTTTGCAATGTGCTATAGAAAGGATAGGTGGTCGCCGCACCTCTATACACGAGTGTGTGAAGCCGCCCAAATAACCCGGTTACTCGTTGTCCCACATGCACCCATCATGGAATAGAGATAGAGCTAAACGGAAGACTTTAAATAGAATGAACTGAGTATCTATTGATAATTTAAATAATATCCCATTATTCAAATTCAAACATAAAATAATAATCTTTTACATCTCTTAATAACAAACGAAAATAACTGAAACAACTAAATAAAATCCATCACAGGTACACGCAGAAAGGGCACTCGCATGAAGCGTCATGCTCGTCCTGTCCTGCCTGTACATCCAACACTGCAGCACCACCATACGCCGGAGCGTTCACATAATCGTCCACAGTGTATCCTGCATCAACATCTAAAACAATGTATATACAAAGGGTGAGCACACAACACATTCACAAGATTATGCATGAGTAACAATCAATTTTATGTCGTGGTGCGGTTTTAAAGTTTGCAATGTGCTATAGAAAGGTTTGGTGGCCCCCGCACCTCTATACACGAGTGTGTGGCGTCGCACAAGAATCACACTACCACCAACCCACATGCACCCATCATGGAATAGAGATAGAGCTAAGGTATACCCGCACCTCCCCGATACTCTACCCATACCAGTACCTAAGCCCCTATCGGCCGGGGCTCGCAAACCGGGCTCGCAACTAACCAATTCTATGTGTCAACAATGTATGCTCTATCCCAAAGACAGCCGTCTACGGCATAGAGATAGAGCTAGAGCGTGCAGGCCGGGCCGGAGACCTCCAAAACCTCACCTCCCCCTGATACCCTATCCGCAACTAACCCACTAGGATAGAAACAATACGCAGGTAGACCCTATCCCAACACAACTCCCTACGGCATAGAGATAGAGCTAAAGCATCGTGGACAAGGCAGCGTCGACTCGGAATCCTCAGTACCACCCAACGATGGTCGGGACAACATCAATATCGGAGACCAACGTACCACGATCTTCCCCTGATACCCCACCCGTACCAAGCATGTTAAGATAGAATACTACAAAAAGGTGCCAGTGTGAAGAGCGATCCCAGGCCCATGCCCCACTCCACACACCAACGAAAACAATCACATGCCTAACAATCACATCCTATGAATGCATGAACAATAATAATAACCGAAAGTAAAGGATGGCATGTGAATATGCACAAACATCACATCACAGATATTCAATGATTAACAACGATTCATTGTCCATTAATTATTAGGTTTAGGTCGATTCCCCTTACCTGACGCTCGTTCAATAACTTGCTCTACGTCGCAAGACCCAAACAATAAGTCACAAAGTCCTACATAATATCAGGGTTTCATTAGAATCTATTATTTAAGGTTTCATGTTGGTCGGAAACCAACATGGTTACAAAATACCCTCACGTGAGCCGACCGGTGACATGTACGGTCGCAGCCAGTGGGAAAGACCGGCGACCGGTATGGTCAGCCGGTCCCCCACGAATAACCTCCCGAGAGGTAGCGGTCGCAACATACCGGTTGCACTAGGTGCAACCGGTATAGTCGACCGGTATGTCTCCGGAAGACCATACATGGGTTCTTCGACTGCCGTCGACCATCCTCCATGGATTTTCAGGGTTTCTCCTATCCATTCTAAGTCTAGGCTTTGAGTTAGAGCTATCCCCAACTCATTCAAGTCTCGTTTCGATGAATATCATCTCGAAACTCGAATCTAGGGTTTGACGGCAACTTAGGGTTTATTGGCCAATTTAGGGTTTTAGATCAATACCTACTTTACGTGGTATTGATCCACCCACATAACTAACATAGGGTACGAAGATGGATTCAAACACTTACCGTTGACAGGTGTAGCGAGAGCTTCGTCAAACGGTAATGGCGACACCTCCTTCTTCTTCCTAGCTCCTTCTCCTCTCCAAGCTCTTTCTCTTCTCTAGGGTTTGTGAGAGACAATGGAAAGGATTTGAGGGGCTTAAGGGTGTATTTATAGGCTAGAAATAGGGTTTAGTAACCCTACTAGGATTAGGAAACTTCTGGATTCGAAATCAGGAAAGCGGGACCCGCAGAAACCAATTTCCAAATTCCCGCACATAGCTGTGCAGGCCATACCGGTCGACCGGTACCATCATCCGGTACCATCGACCGGTATACCTAAAACCAGGTATATTGGTCGACTTTGGTCCGATTTCGTACCTGTTTGTTATCATCTTGCCCCGTCTGGCTCGGTGATGATCGGAAGACCTGTCACGACACAAAACCAAGGTTTAGACCGGGTTTTCAGAGTGCGGGTCTTACAACTCCACCACCCTTAAAAGAAATTTCGTCCCGAAATTTGCATGTAGGTACTACAACTCCCCCACCCTTAAAAGAAATTTCGGCCTCGAAATTTGAACGTACCTTGATCGTCAAAAAGGTTAGGGTACTCCTTCCTCATCGCGCTCTCTTCTTCCCAAGTAATTTCCTCCACATTTTGGCTTCGCCAATGCACCTTCACATAGTGGATATCCTTGGTTCGAAGTTGCTGAACTTTTCGGCTCGAGAGCATTACAGGCACCACTTCGAAAGTTAAGTCTTCAGTCAAGTTTGGAGGATCAGCGCTCAAGATATGCGATGGATCTCGACATACTTCTTCGATAATGATACATGGAACACATTATGAACGCTAGACATAGATGGTGGTAGAGCCAATTGATATGCTACATTACCACGTCGATTCAATATCTCATATGGTCCCACATACCGGGGCATAGCTTCCCCTTCTTACCAAACCGTTTCGGATCTCGCACCGGTGACACCTTCAAGAACACTTTGTCACCCACTTGCAAACTCCGGATCTCGGCGTCGATTATCTGCATAGTGCTTCTGTCGAACTTGAGCTGTCTTTACTCTCTCTTTGATCTGATCAATCACTCGGCAAGTTTCTTCAACAAACTCCGGTCCTACAATTCTTCTTTCCCCTACTTCATTCCATAACAGAGGTGTACGACATTTCCTCCCATAGAGAGCTTCATATGGGGCCATCTGAATTGTAGCCTGATAACAATTGTTGTAAGCAAACTCGATAAGCGATAACTTCTCATCCCAAGCTCCTTTGAAATCTAATGCACAAGCTCGAAGCATATCTTCCAAAATTTGAATGGTTCGTTCTGACTGTCCGTCCGTCCGAGGATGGAAAGGCATCCGAACTTCAACTTTGTTCCCATAGCTTTTCGTAATCCTTCCCGAATTTCGATGTAAAACGGGGGTCTCGTCGGATACTATACTCTGGAACGCCATGAAGTCCGACTATATTATCAACATATAACTTGGCCAGCTTCTCCATGGTATACCGAGGTCCGACCGCAATAAATCGAGCCGTCTTGGTGAGCCGATCTACTATAACCCAAACTGCATCCACCGACCTTGGTGTCAAAGGTAAGCCGTTGACAAAATCCATAGTGATACAATCCCACTTCCATGCGGGTTCCCGTAACGGCTGTAGTAAACCTGCGGGTCTTTGTCTCTCCGCTTTAACTTGTTGACAATTCGGACATTGAAACACGAAACGAGCTATATCGCCTTTCATACCCCTCCACCAATAGAGTCTTCTTAGATCATGGTACATCTTGGTACTTCTGGATGTACCGAATATGGAGTGTAATGAGCTTCGGTCATAACTCGGCCTCTCGATATCGCATCTTCGCTCTCGGGTATACATAACCGTCCACGATACTTGAGTACTTTGTCGATTCCAAGGTAAAGTCGGGTTACACGTACCCTTCTCTAAGTCCCCTGTCTTGTCTTGAGATATGGATCCTGTAGGATTGCTACCTTGACTTCATCAATTAGGCTCGGCGAGATCTTCAATGCGGCGAACATCATAGTGAACTTATGAATCAAGCCTTGCTCAACCTGGATCTTTCCGTAGTTTCGATAATATGGTCTTCATCAATTTCCATCGAACTCGAGGCTGCGGCACACAATGCAGCATTTGTACTCGGTCCCGCCTCGGGTTTCGATGCCCACTTTCTACTTAAGGCGTCGACCACCACATTTGCTTTGACCCGGATGGTCCCGGATGTCGCAATCATAATCTTTTAACAATTCCAGCCATCTCCTCTGTCTCATATTCGGATCCTTCGAGTGAAGAGATACGTTAAGCTTTTGTGATCCGACTTGATCCGGAAACTTCTCACCGTACAAATAGTGTCTCCAAGTCTTGATTGCATGAATAACCACTGCTAGCTCCAAGTCATGCGTAGGATAATTCTTCTCATGCTCTTTTAAGCGTCTTGATGCGTAGCGATCACCGTTCTCCTTGCATCGAACACACCCAATACCCAACCCCGAAGCATCCGTATATAGAGTAAACGGTACGCTTGGTTCGGGAATGGTTAGGATAGGTGCCGAGACAAGTCTTGACTTCAAGGTCCGGAAGCACTTCTCACACTCATCTGTCCATATAAATTTCTCTCTCTTCTTGGTCAATCGGTGAGTGGAACCGCGATCCCCGGAGTAGTCTTCCACGAATCTTCTATAATAACCAGCCAACCCAAGGAAACTACGAACCTCTCGCAACAGATTTTGGTGCTTCCCATCCTACTATAGCAGCTATCTTGCTTGGATCAACCTTGATACCGTCTCCAGATACAACATGGCCCAAGAAAGCCACTTCCTTCACCAAAACTCGCACTTCTTGAATTTTGCATAAAGCCTCACATCCCTCGGCCGTTGTAGGGCTGCTCTCAAATGCCGCTGTATGAGTCTCCATGTCCTTAGAGTAAATCAATATGTCGTCGATGAATACGATGACCGAAGTGTCCAACATGTCATGGAACACTCGGTTCATCGGGTTCCATAAACGAGTTGGAGCATTGGTCAACCCGAAAGACATAACCGAAACTCATAATGTCCATACCTCGTCCCGAAAGCGGTCTTGACAAAGGATATCGATTCTTGATCGTCAACTTGTTCAGCTCACGATAGTCAATACATAGCCGTACACTTCCATCTTTCTTCTTGACGAACAACACAGGTGCTCCCCAAGGCGAAATACTAGGTCGTATGAAGCCCTTATCCAGCAATTCTTGTAATTGGGTCTTCAACTCCTTTAACTCGGTTGGGGCCATCCTCTATGGCGCTTTAGACACCGGAGCCGAACCTGGTATAAGGTCTATCACAAATTCTGTAGCCCTGTCGGTGGTAAGCCCGGAAGATCTCTCGGATTACATCCGGAAACTCCCGAACCACCTCTATATCCTCCATCTTGAGTGACTCTCTTTGTGAGGTCGACTACGGATACCGAGATAACCCACTCCCCCTTTCTCCAAGCATCTCTTAGTCTTTAGGGCGGAGAGGATCAACTTTCGCTTCCTAGATAGCTTAACTCCAGCGAAACTATATTCCTTTCCCTCTCCGTCAGTAAGCATAAGCTTCCTTTCACCACATAAAAGGACGGCCGAATGATGGCCTAGCCAATCCATTCCTAAAATGACATCAAAATCTGCCATCTCAAGTATTACTAGGCTTGCTTCTAGGTCTCGGCCCTCGATACTTATAGTACATGGTCCATAATACTTGGTCAAGGCCACTTCGACTCCTAGTGGAGAGCGAACTATCAAGCTTGGGTTCAATTGCTTGATTGGTAACTCCATTCGCTTCCCAAAAGAAACAGTGATGCGGCTGCCTCTTCGATGGTATCGCATAAACTCCCGGCTTCTTGGGGAGCTTGCTTCCTAGGTAGTGTGCAGTTCCTCGCAACATGTCCCGATTCTTGGCGACGTTATAACACTTAATATTCGGGTTGGGTCCCGGCTAATTGTGGCACGGTGGTGCCGGGTTGTTTCTCGCAGTGTCGGATGGGCCCGCCCCTGTATGGGCGGAATGGCCTAGTATTATCGCCACTCGAGCTCTCTCCGGCCAGGTCTCTTCACTCCCCTGTTTTGAGCGAAGAAGCTGTCCCTCCGACTGGACTCTATCACCCTCGCAACCCGCACTTTGCCTCATTGTAGGTCTTCTTATCCGGACCCAACAGATGCTCTCTAATACTTCCACGTAGTCCCATGGTGAACCTACGTATCTTTGTCTCCTCTTCCCGCATACCGACCGGGTGCGAAGAAGAATAGCTCTTCGTACCTCTGTTGATAAGCATCTCCGGTCGACCGACCCTGCTGCAGGCTGAGAAACTCTCTCTCCATTGAATCCACTGAAGCTCTTTGGGAAGTATTTGTCGAAGAAAGCCGCTTTAAACACTTCCCGGTCAACTAATGTATATTGGTTCTCCAAATATGCCCATGTGGAATTCCACCAAGCATTCGCGTCTCTCTCTCAACATGTGAGTGGCAAATAGAACTTTCTCCTCCTCGGTACATGTCATCAATCGGAAGTTCTTTTCCATTTTCGAAACCCACCGTGCTGGCCACAATGGTTTCCTGTCCCGCCGGTGAATGATGACGGTTTCAACTTCAAGAACCCGTCCACGGACACTGCTAAGATCGTGTTGTCCCCGGGTATCCGCTCCGTACCATGGTGGTGGATACGGATATGCCCCTGGATACGCGGAAGGCGACGGAAGCGATGCGGTGGTGGTACATTCGTGCTTGGGCCCTTGGCCTTGGGCTACTCGCACCCATTGTGAAGACATTTTCTCTCCGGACCCGGGCGTATTACCCGCGGGAACGGTAACCCGCTGACCGAGCATCGTTAGTACCTCACTCGAAATTCCTTCCGTTGAGCTTGCATCCGATAGACCAAGTTTGTAACTATGGTCTCGGAATCCCTGTGAGGTGGTCCCGGTAATTCCGTCGGTATTCCGGGACCTGTTCCTCCTCCACTTCAGGGCTGGTTTCTCTAACTTGGTCCTGCTCAGCTTGCTCTTCCTCTAGGCGCTTTCTGGCATGATGATGCTTTCTACCCCTTCGACCGTTTCCACCTGCCATCTCAGACTATTTATTGGATCTGAGAAGAAGACATAACATGTGAGAATCATCAATAATAGTAGTGTTAGCCTTGAATAATGCAGGAAAATAGTCGAGAAGTAACATTTCAATTTGCACAATTTTGGAAATTTTTAAATTTTTCTGGCTCTTTTGGGGCGTACCGGTCGCAACATACCGGTCGCACACCTGTAGAAATATGCTGCGGCTGGTATAGTCGACCGGTCAAAATTAAATTTCTGACAGAGACATACCGGTCGCATGTCTATGAGATACCGGTCGCCACTCTGTAGACAGTGTTGCGACCGGTATAGTCGACCGGTCAGAAAAATTTTCTGGCCGAGACATAGCGGTCGCACACCTGGGTTGATACCGGTCGCCAGTCTTTCCCACAGAGCTGCGACCGGTACATGCCACCGGTCAGCTCTGTGAGGGTATTTTGTAACCATGTTGGTTTCCGACCAACATGAAACCTTAAATAATAGATTCTAATGAAACCCTGATATTATGTAGGACTTTGTGACTTATTGTTTGGGTCTTGCGACGTAGAGCAAGTTATTGAACGAGCGTCAGGTAAGGGAATCTGACCTAAACCTAATAATTAATGGACAGTAAATCGTTGTTAATCATTGAATATCTATGATGTGATGTTTGTGCATATTCACATGTCATCCTTTACTTTCAGTTATTATTATTGTTCATGCATTCATAGGATGTGATTGTTAGGCATGTGATTGTTTTCGTTGGTGTGTGGAGTGGGGCATGGGCCTGGGATCGCTCTTCACACTGGCACCTTTTGTAGTATTCTATCTTAACATGCTTGGTACGGGTGGGGTATCAGGGGAAGATCGTGGTACGTTGGTCTCCGATATTGATGTTGTCCCGAAATTTGCATGTAGGTACTACATATGACACTTCCCCTGATACTCTACCCATACCAACATTTAAGCCCCAGCTGGTGAGGGCTTACAAACTGGGCTCGCAACTAACCAATTCTAATGTCAATCAGTGTATCCAAGGCCTTACCCCAGTATCCCTCAATACGTCTATAGAGACAGGGCTAAGACCCCCCGGCAGAGTCAGAGACTACACGGTCCGAGACCACCTCCCCTCATACCCTACGACGTAATAGTTCTGCTAAGGTAATGGCGATACGATGATGTCAGTGGACAAGACTTGAGTTAGAGATAGAGCTAGAGTGCTGAGGCCCCGCCTATGACACCTCCCCCTGATACTCGCTCGCATCAAGCACACCAACCACACACATACATCCACTTGCCTATTCCTATCATCATCATCATCATCATGTTATAAACAATAATTAAATATGCATGAATAGTAATAATAGAAATATTGAATGACATGTTGAATACACATAACAAGCATACACGTATAGAATCAATCACGGCATTGGACTCAAGAATAAAATAATTTATTATTAACCAATTAGTTTAGGTCTTGTTCCCTCACCTTTACTTGATCGTAGGTCCTCTTTCAAGCTTTAAGAATCAACTATATATCGATATTATATCACTAGAAGACCTAATCAAGTCGATAGAATTTAATTAGAATTAATTCGGACTTTAAAAGCATGCTGTTAACTGGGGGTCGATGCTAGGGTCGGAGGTTCCATCGACCCTGGGTGCGACCAACCTTATTCTGGACTTCCCGAACATTGGGGGTCGATGATTAGGGTCTGGTAGGGTCGATTGGTCATTGACCCCCCGTGCGATCCCCTGTGGGTTTTATCAATTTTTTGTCCTACAGTTCATTCGTCGTGTTTGGGGTCCTATGGCTTGCTTCTACAATCCATTCCACACATGTTCTATGGCCTAGAACCGTAGTTCACTCACCTATATGGCTTTCATGATCTCCCCCCATAGTTTTCCATGAAAACCTAACCATGGGTGGATGATTTGGATTTCTCCTAGATCATTCCCTCTTCTCTATCTATTCTATGGTCTGTAGAATTTCATGGAGATAGTATCCATACCTGAGAATTAGGCTTGTTCCTCTGAAGCATTCTCTTTGATCTTCTTCTCCACTTTCCTTCTCTTCTCTTTCTCTCAATCCAATTAGGGTTCTAAAAGGAGTGAAAGAGGCTTAGGGACGTCCTATTTATAGAGTAGAAACTCCCAAAATAAGTCTCATTGAGATTAGGAAAGGTTCCAATTGAAATTAGGAAAGTTTTCTAATTTTCGGTTCGTGCTATTTTTACCGATTACCAGGGGTCGATGGGGGGGTCGGAGATCCCGTCGACCCCTAGTTCTTTAAATGTCCGACCCCCGGTATAAAACTGGGGGTCTGACTTTTATACTGGGGGGGTCCGACCCTCCCTTGCTGGGTATGCGACCCTCCCCCTATTTTTAGTGTTTTTTGGTCAGTTTAATACTTGGGATCGCGATCTCCCTCACGCACTTGATCCATTTGGCTCGACCATGATGGGTAGACCTGGTTCAAGGTGGTAAGACCGGGTTAGTTCGATATGGGTCTTACAGTCAGTTTAGTATAAAAGGCATGTAATAGTTGTAAAGTAAATATGAAATCATTTTTCAACCCAAATTCATTTTCTCTAGATCTTTCTGCAACTCAGCATTCTGACAATATAGAACCTCCCGAATTGAACCCGAACAATTCTCTGGCCTCTCAAACGACCTCTAATACTTCATATTTGGAACACCCAGATCCAAAATTTCATATTAAATATAAGATATAGGCTTCTTGTCCTTGTACAAATCTCCAAATTCTCAATATATAGCTATCAAAGCAAACTGATAAAAATATGGCCTGAAACTTTCGTACTCTCAAAACCTCTGACAAGTTGAAATTCACGAAAGAAAAATATGAAAGAAATGAAGAACCAAGTACCTATCCAAAAAAAAAATGAAGAACCAAGTATAAACTCGAAGAGCACATAAAGGTTAGTCGGGAAAAGAGAGATCAACAAATGACGAGGACAAAAGTGTTTGTGGTACCTCTTGTAGAAGATGAGAGAGGAGCTGAAAGAGCTGAGCATCTGCTTTCCCTTAGTCGGCCATTGTGGGATTGCCCGCTGCAGGTTGATTCAGCTTCTGAATATGCTAATGTTTGTTTTGCGACTTCAGCGCAACTTGAGGCATCCAACTGATCGATAGTAGTGGGTTGAGACTGGTAATGATAGAAGGAGAGGGAGAGATGATGGGTTGTGCATAATTACAATTAAACTTTTCTTGATGAAATTCAATTGAAATTTTAATTTATAATCTATTTTTAATTTATTTTTAGCAATGTGTAATTTCACAAAATTATCTTTTTATATTTAATTTTGATTGCATCATTACATATAGTTTTTCGAAAAATAACAGCTTTTGTTATGTTAACATTTCCCACACACACACACACACACACACACACATATATATATATATATATATATATATATAAAGAGAGATGAATTCCATTTACACAGTTAAATCTTTGGATAATTTGTTAAAATATATATATAAAAGAAATGAATTCCATTCACACAGTTAAATCTTTGGATAATTTGTTAAAACCTCAATTAAACCTTGTTGTTAGGGTAGATCCGGTAAATCCTGCAGTGTCCATGTAAAACCCACAACCCACATGAAATAAAAAATAAAAAAAAAATCCGACACCCAGAGAACCATGAAGTTAGTCATTTCATGCAGGTGGCCCTACTTCTGCTTCCTTAAGCATGGTCATCTTAGGCTGCATAGTTTTTTCCACACTTTTGCCGGGAAAAAAAAAACCAAAAAACAAAAACCTAATGAGCATGGGACAGCTAACACTAAGGAGTCAATTTTTTTTTTCTTTCGAGTGGAAACAATCATTCCATTCATGTTAGTTTTTTTCCACTCTTTTGCTGGGAAAAAAAAAAACAAAAAATCAAAAACCTAATGAGTATGGGACAGCTAACACTAATGAGTCACAAATTTTTTTTTTTCTTTTGAGTAGAAACAATCATTCCATTCATGTCCATATTCTGTTATGAACAAAAAATTGCTCCAGACATGCATGCCATGTGCAAGATGTCGTCCAGCTCTACATTCAGCTCCGCCTGTTACGCTTAATCTCAATAAAGTAAGCTGCACCACCTAACCATCACCATAACAAAACAAAACCCATATTGATTGGTATGAGAAAAGGGGAAGAGATGGATGTGGGGACTTTAGAAATGTATTAGATTTTGGAGATGTGGAAAAGCAACTTATTAGAATCCAAGGCAAGCGCAATTGTGGAACAAGATTTGCTTTAATTGCTGATTAGCTTAGTCAATGGGATGTTATTTGTTTGACTTTAGTTAAAAACAATAGTTATATATGAATATATCTTTTCTACATATGATATATATCTTTTCTACATCAATTATGGCACGAGGTTGGTTTCATCAATAGAAGTTTACATGATCAAAGAGGAGAGAGTATGTCAATGCACATTTAGAGGATCAGAATATGAGAAAATATGGCAAAGCATCCTCATACTGTCGAGTAGACATAGAAAAATTTTCCCTCATTATTATTTAGGAGAAAATTGATTAGGATTAATCAACCTAGTAAGCTTTTCAGGATGGCTCACCAAGATTTAGCTATGTGGCATGATGATGTGATAATTTTAACCACTAGATAGATAGGTCTAGGATTAGATTATGTCAAATTTTAAGATCTAATTCAATCAAAGGCCTCCCATGTATTGACAAACATCCTTGTATTATTCTATTATTCATGTTTATAAGTATTCTTCAATTATTCATGTATATACTCTCTTGTAGTCCCTAGATTTACAAGTTTTATTTTTCCATTCGGTGAACTCTCAATGGATTATATGTAACTCAACACATATTTGGGAAGCTTGAAATTTACTTGTTAACAAAATTTGGATTCCATCTTATCTACCGCATAACAAAATTTTGACTATTCTGACAAACTTAAGCTCTATTTGGTAGGTATTATACAATTAATTATATAATACATTATGACATATATAATTGTTTGGTTAATTTATAGTATTTATTTATATTTAAAATAAATTGATATAATCTAAAATCTACAAATAGATTAGTAGGTGTTTATCATTATTATGATAATCTATTATTATTTTATTTCTAGTGGTATTAAGTGATTATTGTTTACGATTCATAATTTATTTTTATAAGTGATTTGTCATAAATAACTCATAAACATAAATATAAAATATAAAAAAAAAATCTTATCTCTTAATTAGTCCCTATTATTATTTTTGGCTATACTTATTCTCTTTGGTATAGTTTATATTTATGATTATGAATTATTTATGATAAATTATTTATGCAAATAAATTATGAATAAGAAATAATAACCATTTAATATATATATATATATATATATCAGAATAATGATAAACATTTTCTAACATATTTGTAGATTTTAAATTAAATACCATAAATCATACAAAACAATTAAATATATCATAATGTATTATATAATTAATTATATAATACATACCAAAGAGAGCGAATATACATACTATTTTTTTTTTTTTTTTTTTTGATAAAAATATACATACTAATTAGTGAATATAGTTTAATTATTCTTATAAGCTGATATATTATTATGGCGATATCTTATGGCCCCATAAAAAAAATACTCACAACGGGAATTGTCATGTGATTCTTGATAAAAAGGAGGATCCACATCCTCTCCCGCCTGAGTTTGGGTGAGAGACTTGACAACTTAAATGAATAGCCGCCACCTGACTTTCGGAACACAACGGTAAGGTCCTTTTTGCCCCTTTGAGTCTGCTAATCATCTTCATCAAGGGAATATTTACATAAAACTGCATCTGCTTTTCGTCGATCTAATATCCAGGTTAATGGGTGTTTTGGTCAACTAAATCGTGTAACGTGTCACGTATCTTTCCGCAATCACCGTGAGACGGTGAGAGCTCACGCTGTCGAACGGACGCTGTCGAACCTCCGTTCGACATCGAAATCCACATTACATTTGCAAATGCCGTTTGAGTTGCGACTTACCTGTAATCGTGTCCTTCTCCTTGCGCCGCAATCCACTGACCCTGGTCCTCTGGTTCGGCATTATTTTAAGCCGCGTAAAAGTGGGGTCCAGGGTACCGTGTTATTTAAAACTGTAAATGAAAGAGCTCCTCAGTTGCAGAACTTCCATGGCGTTTCCTTGTTTTTAATAGCAACCCATAATATCTGCAGAAAACAGCTAAAGGAGGTGATTCAAGCTCAGACCTTGTTATGCATCTTGTTTCTTCGTATGGTGGGGCCTCTGCTTTTCTGTAAACAGCCTAAGCCACAGGCTGGAAATGGCTGTTTGAGTTGCAGTACAAGCTTCAAGGATTGAGTCCTCAGTTTCATGTGTGACATTTCATATCTCCATAATATCAGCAGAAAACAGCTAAAGGAGGTGATTCAAGCTCAGACCGTGTTATGCATTTTCTTTCTTCGTATGGTGGGGTCTCTGCTTTTCTGTAAACAGCCTAAGCCACAGGCTGGAAATGGCTGTTTGAGTTGCAGTACAAGCTTCAAGGATTGAGTCCTCAGTTTCAAGTGTGACATTTCATATCTTACCAACTGGACTTTCTTTGTGATCCCACCAGAGTCGGTCAATGTCAACATGTTTGTGCATGTATAGCTCTCTCAGTGAGGTAAGGTTACTGAAAGAATCAGAAACTTGTGTCCGTATATTGCTGTTTCTTAATTGAACGCGGATTTTGTTTCCCTTCTTTGTTATGTCTCCTTGGAGCTCTCTGGCTGGGTGGAATTTATTCAGATAGATCCGGGATACTGAAAATATATGATTCCACTGGTTTCGGAGAAATCGGCTTATGAGAATTCTGGAAATTTTTTGGTGCCTGGGTTTTCTTAGTCTGCGTTTTCCAGATTTGGTACCTGAGATTTTGGTAGTTTGAAAATCAGTTCATAGTTTGTGAGCATTGGGTCTAACTCTGCAACTTCTGATTTTAAGAATTAAGATTTTGGGTCTGTGAGGAGTTTGGGTTGGGTTCCTAAAATCCAGCAGTTTCTTTTAGGGCTTTAAAGATTTGAGTTAGCTGAAATGGTGGAGTTGGAAACGGTGGGATGGCTGCCTCTGATTCTTTCTGTTCTTGTTTTGCTAAACCTCCAAGCCTCCTTTGCAGCATTTACTCCGACTGATAACTACTTACTTGCTTGTGGTGCTCCACAAAATATCACCTTCCAAAGTCGAACTTTTACTCCAGATTCAGTACTGTCTTCTTTAGTATTGAATGGTCAGGAAAATAGTGTTGTTGTTACTTCCAGTTCTAGTGTTCCATCCCCAATCTACCAGTCCGCCAGAGTTTTCACTTCTCCAGCTTCCTACAAATTCAAAATCCAGCAACAGGGCCGCCACTGGGTACGTCTCTATTTCTATCCTCTTCCTGATTCTGGCCATAACCTAGCATTTGCTACAATTACTGTGGTTGCAGATGATTTTGTTCTATTGAATAACTTCACTTTCAAAAGCTATAATGGTTCCTATCTTTTTAAGGAGTATACAATCAATGTGACCTCTGATACTTTGACCCTAAACTTTATCCCAGTGAACAACTCAGACACATTTGTCAATGCGATTGAAGTTGTTTCCATCCCTGATGCGTTGATTCCTGATCAGGCACCGGTCTTATTCCCCTCATCCCCCTTTAATGGCCTCTCTGATCTTTCCCTTGAGACTGTTTTCCGATTGAATATGGGGGGTCCTTTGCTCACCCCGGAAAATGACACCCTTGGCAGAATTTGGGAGAATGACAAGAAGTACCTCCATGTGAACAGTTCCGCTGTGAATGTATCAGTTAACCCCGCAACGATAAGATACACCATGTCTCTCACACCTGAAATTGCCCCAAATTGGGTTTATGCCACTGCAGAGACCATGGGAGATCCAGATGTTCCCAATGTGAACTTCAACGTTACTTGGGTTTTCCCTGTGGATCCGAATTTCAGGTATTTCATCCGGCTACACTTCTGTGATATTGTGAGCAAGGCTCTGAACAATCTTGTGTTCAATGCTTATATCAATTTTGATATTGCCATTAGTAGCCTGGATCTATCATCCCAAACTGGGAACTTGGCTACAACTTATTACAAGGATTTCATCTCCAATTCTTCTACCGACACAGGTACTTTAATAGTTAGTGTTGGCCCAGACACAACGGCAGACGTAACTGATGCAATTTTGAATGGATTGGAGATAATGAAGATCAGCAATGATGCTAGAAGCTTGGATGGGTCGATTTCTGTTGAGGGTCTATTGCCCAAGTCTTCAAAGAAAAGCAAGATAGCAATTATAATTGGATCAGCTCTGGGAAGTTTGGTTGTCATGGTTTTGATAGCTTCGTGTTACTGCTGCTTGATAGCCCGTAGGTCGAAAACTCCTCACCAAGGACATCCATGGCTGCCGTTACCCCTATACGGGAACTCTCAAACCATGACCAAGGGTTCAACAATCTCTCAGAAGAGTGGAACAGCAAGCTGCATATCATTGGCCTCGTCAAGCCTCGGCCGCTTCTTCATGTTCCAAGAGATCATGGATGCAACCAATAAGTTTGACGAGAGCTTGCTTCTTGGGGTGGGTGGGTTTGGTAAAGTCTACAAAGGGACCCTTGAAGATGGAACCATTGTGGCTGTCAAGAGAGGGAACCCCAGATCTGAGCAAGGTGTTGCTGAGTTCCGGACTGAAATCGAAATGTTATCCAAGCTACGCCATCGCCACCTTGTCTCTTTGATTGGCTACTGTGATGAACGTTCAGAAATGATACTGGTTTATGAATACATGGCAAATGGACCCCTACGAAGCCATCTATATGGGACAGACCTTCCATCTCTCTCATGGAAGCAAAGGCTAGAGATTTGCATTGGAGCTGCTAGGGGGCTGCATTATCTCCACACTGGTGCAGCTCAAAGCATAATTCACCGAGATGTGAAGACCACCAACATTCTACTGGATGAAAATTTGGTAGCCAAAGTTGCTGACTTCGGCCTCTCAAAAACGGGTCCTGCTCTGGATCAGACCCATGTTAGCACTGCTGTCAAGGGTAGTTTTGGATATCTTGACCCCGAGTACTTCAGGAGGCAACAGCTTACTGAGAAGTCAGATGTGTATTCATTTGGGGTGGTTCTAATGGAAGTCCTCTGCAGCAGACCTGCTCTCAACCCTGTGCTTCCAAGAGAACAGGTTAACATAGCGGAGTGGGCAATGAGCTGGCAGAAAAAGGGCATGTTGGACCAGATCATGGACACAACTTTGGTAGGGAAAGTGAATGCAGCATCTCTTAAGAAGTTTGGCGAAACGGCTGAGAAGTGTCTGGCAGAGCAGGGGGTTGAAAGGCCTTCAATGGGAGATGTCTTATGGAATCTTGAGTATGCTCTCCAGTTTGAGGAAACCTCATCGGCACTTACGGATCAAGAAGATAATAGCACAAATCACATCCCTGATATTCCAATGACACCACTTGATCCCTTTGATCACAGTGTAAGTATGATGGATGGGGTGAACTTAGGCACTGATGATGGGCCGGAAGATGCTACCACCAGTGCTGTCTTTTCCCAACTAGTAAACCCTCGAGGAAGATGAGAATGTAGAAAAGCTCCAATCTTGTTGATCTTAGCCATGGACTGATAAAGCAAGAACTGGTCCTTCTGGTCTCATTTCAATTGGTGAGGAGGAATGCTCAAGAATTTTGCTCAACCAATTCAAAATCTCTCTGCCTTTATTTTTTATTTTTTCTTCTAATTTTTAGTCTTGATTTTCCACTGATATGTGTTTCAGATTGTAATATAATTCATTATTAGTGGTCGAGAATTCATTAGAATTTGTGCCAAAGTTAACTTTTGTTACCACTATTATATTTTTTTTGTGTTGGTTAGTCTAAGCTCGGTTACAGCCCCCCATGTTACCTTATACATTTCCTAGATATTGATTTAAAATCTTCTATTCACAGTGATGGAAGAGAAATAAGGAACAGCTGAGTCTGCCACTGGAGCAATCCTTGCCAGATGGACCTTGCACTATCATAGTATGCTCCTAGTTTACTGTGACAAATGAGTTCGAACCTAATTTCCATTGCCCTTCTTCTTGTTTTTGTCGGGTCGGTCTGAATGTAAGTGAGGTGATGATCCGGTCCTGCGTCCAATAAGGAGCAGTTAGTTTTGGTATTTAAGGAGATGGGATGTTAAGATCTAACGTCACAAACACCCTGTGACAATGTTAGACTCTGATGAATTTTGGGACTATAAAGGTCATTTCCATATGGCTTTGGAATCGCCACTTACACTCTCAAAGTGGTTAGATAGAAAGGTACATTTGGAACTTTAGAATCCACTGTCAAGTGTTCTACATAGTGGTAATGGATCAAATGTACATTCCAAATAAGGGATCCAAATCGTCTCTTCCCTGAGATTCGGGAGGAGGGACGGCGACCACATTGGAAGGTCGCCATGTAAAGGTCGGATGAATCCGACCCCTCCGTTCGAGCCGACAAACCAAGCCGAGCCGACAAGAAAGTATCGACTCAAACGGAAGGGTCGGATTCATCCAACCCCCACATGGCGACCATCCAGTGGGGTCGCTGCGTCTCCTCCCTGAAGTACAGGGTGGAGACGATTTGAATCCCCAAAGAAGAGAAATTATTCAAAAAATTGCTTGCAAGTCTTCTGATGAAGTTCAGGTCTGTGCTTGTTTTAAAAATGAAATCAAAATCGTCAGCTTGAGAAGATGCAGCTCTAATGCATGGGATAAAAAAAATTATTTCTTTTCTAATCTTTATTCTGTTTTCTACTTGTGGAGTAGTCACTTATTCTTGCTTTCTCTGCTTATATGCTCTGACCAGGTTTCACAGAAGGTGCAATCAACCAAAGGAATTCACAGAGTTGTAGCTCGAGTCTTGCCAAGTAAGTTGTCGCTATCCTATGGGTTCCACTTCATATCCTTATTTTTAGTATATTTATACTATGACATTTTGTGAGATTGCATGGTTCCGTTGTTAAAAGACTAACACCTCAAAGTAGGGTTTCAAATTTCGGTTTCGGACTTGGTTTCAGTTAGGTCAAAAACCGATATTTCCTCCGAATCGGCCGAAATCTGGTATTTTTTTTTTGAAATGCAATTTCAGTGAGAAAAAAAAAAACTCTGTTTTTAGTGAAAAAACATCTTAAATATTTTTTCTATGACATAGAACATACTATACTAACGTATGCTGCTATGAAAATATGCAGAATGGTACAATGGTAGTAATTTAGAAAATAAATCATGTGACATTACTATTACATCATCAATAACATTATTTAAAGTTTAAATATCAAATTACATAATATATGGAATGGAAGTCACTCAAAGTCAAATCCACGATGAGTTTCGTAGCGTATCTAATCCCCGACTCGAATACCATTATTGTTGTTGTTGATAATGGGACTCCAAGTTCACAACATAGTCTGGCCAAATTGTCTAACATACATAAATATGAACTCAATCCTTCATGTATTAAGTTGTCTAACATATATAAATATGAATCTTGCTTATAGTGTGTAGATTGAGTGGAGAGTGAAAATTTTGAGTGAAGAATGTAAGTTTTTTGAAGAAAAAAAAGAGATTTTTCAAAAAACCTAACTAAACAATGATTTCGACCAAAATTTGAATCGAAACAGTAATATTTATACTGAAATTTTGTACTTTCAGCCAAAATTTAGAACCATGTTTCAAAGAGGTTTTGAGTTTAAATCCCCTTAAAAACAACTTATAAATATCATATAGTTCAATGAAAATTAAATATTTTGGTCAGAGCTTTGGGACTGTCAAGTGACTCAAGTGGCAATTCCTTGACAATCCATATATTATTAATCCATTTCTTAATCAGCAAAAACTGCCGGGGTTGATGGGAAGATTTTGATTTGAATTCCTATGCACGTACGTGGCCGTACTCTGCACTCATGGTTTAGGGACTTGGTGTAGAAATTCTCTCCGGCCCATCTGTCATCTCTCAAGGGTGGGATTTTAATCGACCCACCTCCCCATGTATTGGTAGGCAGATCGACTGATCCCCAGCCCTTGGATCAGCGGCAGAAACTGTTGGATTGTGTCTTGTATTCTGTGGAGTCCACACAATTAATAGAGTTGTACTTGTATTAGAATTTGGTCTATTACATGTATAGGATAAACTTATAATTGTAGTGGGATTAGGATTTCTAGGTTTCCTATATATGTTGCCTCGTGGGAAAAACCCAGAAGAAAAAAAAAAAAATGGATGAGCCAGTGAGACCGACAGAGGAGAACACTCGTCGGGTGGAGAGTGTAGAGGTTTCTTGGCAATAAAGAATTCTCTTTTTCTCCGTGGACGTAGGCATCCCACAATGGGGTGTTGAACCACGTTAATCTTCGTGTTTTTCTTTCTGTTTGCGTCTCCGATCCTATCAGAAACCTCCTGCCGCGGGAGAGGATTTTTATCCAGGGACTTGGGGTCAGGAATCGGGATAAGTGCCGTTAAAATTTACAAAAGGGGCATTTGTGGAAACGGGGTTTGGTCCGGCTACAGTTTGATCGGTGTGGTGGAATCCGTTTCGATCCTATACACCTCAGCTCAATTACGTCTCAATAATAAAATTTAGGTTTTGGTTTCAGTCTAGGTCTGTTTCGGGCTTTTATCGGGCTTGTTTAATGGGTTCTTATCGGTTCACTATCGGTTTGGTCTCGATTTAGTTTTGATTTACTATATGTAAATGTAATAACAAGTTGGCTTAATGGGCTCTATCGGTTTCATTTTAGGGGTTGGTTTCTTATATGTATAAGTAATTGTTTGCTTAATGGACTCTTATTGGTTCATTATTGGCTGGTTTGATTTTTATTTTGGTTTGGAGTTATAGGTTCAATCCACTTTCAGTTTTTTATGGGGCTCTAGAAACACAGCTTTATTGCGATCCGATAAAGTTCAATTTTGATTTGGTCTAGATCGAAACGGACTGGTTTGATTTAAGTTTTTGATTTGGGTTCTATTTTGACGTGCACATGCATACATGAAGATGAACTATTCTCAAAGATTAGTAAGTGGGTATTGTTGATTTTTAAAATATAATCGCTAGTGTAGGACTTATGGTAGTTCGGTTTTTAAGTGCTCTAATTGTCATTCAATGGTAAGGATCCACATCCTCTCCTCCAAGAGAATCTAGAGGAGAGGTGGCTCCCTAATAGGATGGATGACACCTGGGGATTGGGTGAATCTGAGTCCTCCATCCGAGTCGACACCCCCTTATCGGCTCTGTCTGCTGGCATCACCCATCCAATAGGAGTGCCACCTCTCCTACAGATTCTCTTGGAGGAGAGGATTTGAATCCAGTGGGCGAACTGTTGGCCGATAGTCTGGCAGATTAGCACAAAAGAGAGAGAGAGAGAGAGAGAGAGAGAGAGAGAGAGAGAGAGAGAGAGATGCATGGCATGGATTGCGTTATACAACAAGTGAATGTCAAGCTTGATTCATGTGATGGATTGAGGATGTTAACCAGACAAGGCTATACCCCTAAAGTTGGGGTTAGGATTCCAGTAATGCCATTGTCATTACTAAAGTTGTTAAACGGTCGGTTCCAATAAATGGAGTTTGTTTCGGTTTTGGTTGGGAGTGTGATAGGTGAAAATCAAAACCGAATCGAATATTAACAAGTTTTCAACTCTTGAAACTAATAATCAGTATCGGTTTGACGGTTTTCAAACAGTTTTGATTTTGGTTATATAATTCACAAATTCGTTTGTTAACGGTTCCATTTCCAGCAATTGGTTCAACTTAGCAGTACTAGGCCTAGACTCAATTGGGATCAAACATGTCCAAAAATCCACTAACAAATTCGGGTTTCCATAATCGGTTCTAACGGTTTGGTTCTAGTTTCGATTTTGGTTTATTAAAGTATGGAATCGTAATGTAATTGGTAATGTCTTCCAGTATGTCAGAAATGATAGACGAGTCGACGACGTCTTGGCTAGAGAGCATGACGTCGTGACGAAAATTTCCACCGTTCATAATCAGTTTTTATGTATATGGTTTAATGATTTTTAATTGGTTTGAAATTCCGGTTTAACCATTTAAAACTAAACCAACCCAATTAATTAATTGGTTATATTTTTAAAAAATACTGAATCATTTAATAATCGATTTAACGGCTCTAATTTAAGAATAATTCAGTTTGGTTTTAACACCCTTATCAATTACTATACTTGAGAAGTAGCAATTAGGTTAGAACAGAGTGCCAAAAATGTAGACCTAAAGCTAGAGCCAATACATATATGGTGAATTGGTGGGAGTGACAGCGTGACAACGTCAAAACTACATATGGTCTAAAACAAGAGTAACTTCAAAGGACCATGTACACACATATACACTCTAAACATCATTGAGTTAAATGACTAAGGATGTGTTAGGGGCATAATGACCTAATTAAACGAGGACACCCGCCGGAGCGGTGGGTGGTTGAATGTGGAGCGGTGGGTGGTTGAATGTTTCACTTTATTTACGTCCACCGTATGTCTTATGACATACTACGGTGGGCGTTTTGATCACCATTCTCCCCTTTCATTTCCCGTGTCTTTGACACGTTCCGGACTTCCGCGATGCATTCTCACGTTTCATCATAAGATGATTTCACGCATGTCCAGAGGTACGTTCCAATGGCAAGAAAACACGTGGCACGCCATGTGCAAGCACAAAAAACTATCACCTTAGAGGTCGGATCCATTAAGATCTGATCACAAAGACCTCGGGATGGTGATCCAGGTCCGCCTCGATCGCCCATGTCTCCTCGGACCTCATTCATAGCGCACATCCAAGTGGCGATGCATCCAACCATGAAGGTTTTAGAGTCGCAATTAGAAGATTCCCTAGAGATCGTCATCCAACGGTTGTCAGCCCATGCGCCCATAGCCAACTACGAAATATCCGGGATTGAGTTGTGGGTTTGCTCTGACTTCCCTAATCCATCACGTACCTCCAGCCCACACGACAGTCAAGTAGTAGCTCGTCTGATTGGGAGGAAAGGTTCAGGATAAGGGCAACAACTACTGCAAGGCATCAGATTGTGCCAATCCCTCAGGGGCAATTCAAAACCTACACCACCCGATGCTTCTCCTATAAATACAGCACACTCCTAAGGTCAACAACGAAGTTCTTTACACTCAATCTCTCTCTACTAGACCCAATTTTAAGGAGTTCATTCTCATAACGAGCTCCATACTGCTTGTGGTCTATTCTTAATTAGGCATCAGAATAGCCTCGTGGTTTCGGAACCCACCCTCATTTAGCTTCGTGCTTCCTCTCTCAAAGATCCGACCAGTCAAAGGAAGCTCAAGTGATTACCGATCATAGTAGGATTATGAACAACGAAAAATTCCTCAATGTTTCATCATCCAACATAGGATTTAATATATATATATATATATATATATATATATATATATATATATATATATATATATATATATATATATATATATATATATATATATATATCGAAGTCCGAAATTTCTTCCGAAATTCAGAACTATGGTTGAGCCATTGAAGAGTGAGAAGCAATGCGGGAAGAAATTAGGGTTAATGGGTGTTATATTATTTGCCACTAGGGTGCAAGGGGACAATAATCGGTCAGTCTCAGGTATGGGTAACTAGCGGTCAGATCAAACGACGGACCAAAGGGCTAAGCCTCTACACCATGTGATTGAACTACTCTCAACAGAAGCGTGGTCACCTCATCACAGCAGACTTGGTCTCAGGGTTCTCACAAACAGCTCACAGAATACAGCTCAGTTGATATCCAGTTACCTATCTCTATCCTTTGTAACAAACTTAAAGTGTAAACATTCTAGATGTACCACCACTACACAACTCTCCACACAGGTGTGAGACAATTCAAAATCTAAATTATTTCACTGTGAACCCCGTTTAATAATCAATCCGGGTCTAAACCCGACATGTCTACTAATCGATCCGGATCAGTCTCGGGCTTCATCGGTCAGGCTAACCAGTGCAGGTCTCAAATTGACAACCCTACCATTCAGTGGTTATATCCCTGTTTACTAAAACACCATCGCCACAAGTTACCGAATTCCTCCACACAATGTCAATCTCCCATTGCTTAAAAATTTCACATCTCTGTTTAGATCCACATTTCATTCCCAAGATCGCCCATGATTTTTGAATTATCTAATTTCTTGTGCTCTTTTAAAGAAGGATGGTGGTATATAAAACAAATGTTTACTTTGTCTATTGGCAAATAGATCCAGCTTGGCCCACCCATCCAAGGTTACGGGGCTGGCACCATTTTACTTTGTCTATTGGCAAATAGATCCGGCTTGGCCCACCTATCCAAGGTTACGGGGCTGGCACCATGTCATATCTTTCATACAACATCCAAACGATTCTCATGTATTTCTAATTTTGTATCCAACGTCTATGTCTCTAGACTACTTACAAAAATTATTCATGAGTCTACCATAAGGATCATGATATAGCAATTTAGGTGATGAACCTGTGGGTAAGCCTCACACAGATCAATACGTTAAGGAGGTTGGACCTACAGAGACTGCTTTTATTTCTCAAATGATGAAACTAGGAAAAATAAAATAAAATAAAATTTCATACAGATCAACCATTCACACCTTGGTTTTTGTAGGTATATGCTCACAAGAAGTTGGCCTAATCCAAACATGCTCATGGAACCAGCAGTATCTTACCAATATGTTTGCTGCTTTCCATTAACCGGTGAGCCTCTGCTGCTTCAGACAATGGAAAGGACTTGTAAACCACAGGTTTTACCTTGCCTGCACCAATTGCTGGCCAAACATTTTTCTCCACCTCACTCACAATCACTGCTTTGTTTTCAAGGTTTCTGTTCCTCAAACCCGCAGCTGCATGAATATGACTTAACATTAGCACTTGTGCAATATACTATCCAACACAAAGCACAGAAATTTTTTAATGAATAGGATATAACAACATTGTCCAGTTGCTCAATGGATTTATTACAGGTAAAACTGAACTGGAATCAATGAGTTTTACGTCCCGGGCTTGATTGGCGAAGGAAAACCGGGAATTTTGAATCTGGAATTATGATATCAACTGCCCAAGTGCCCAATACTCTGTTGGTAATGATCTGTGGTCGAGGGTCAATCGCTGAAGAAAATTTGGTATGGTCTTGAGTTCTTTGCTCAGTGGCAAAAGGTCAAGGCTCATCTGCTCATCGCAAAATAATTTCTTTGTTTATTTATCACTTTCCGGTCGAAAGGATCGATTGATCGAGCTCTTGTTCACTATCTGGCCGGGTTATAGCTGCTTCGCTTTCTCTTAGCTTCTACAAATGTGTTGATGCCATCATTGCAACTAGAAGCATCTCTTGTCCAAAACACATACTAGTTTGTAATGCAAAATCCAAAGTCCAATTGCCACCCAACTATAAAACACAAAATTTTGGCCGCATGTACCTTTACGCATTCCCATTAATGCTCATGCATGAACAGGAAAGACAAATATTTATTTATATGTAATGATCAAAAATAGATAGGCTCATGCTTACCCAAAATTAGTTACTTTGGGATTTTAATTGACTAACTTAAGATATACACTACATCAAATGACATATACACTACATCAAATGACATTAATAAGGAACGAACCAAGAAAAGCAAGATTTAAAATACCTTGCACTGTAAGACGTCTTGCGAGCAAGCCTGAAAGATTCACTTCTGTAGATGCTCCCCCCTGGAAGCCAATGATAAAAAGCCTGCCATCAACATTTAAGCTGTCGAGGTTTCGCTGGAAGTAGGGACCTCCAACATTGTCAAGAATAACATCAACACCTGCCATTGAATGTTTTGAGGCATAATTTTCACGAATAGCAAGCAGGAAGAGAGACAGAAAGACTACCCAAAATCTTGTAATTATCCAGGAATTGCAAGATCTTGAAGCAAGATAACCATCAGTAACAAAAGTTGCACTTGGCCAGTAATCTGAAATTAAACTATACCTTTTCCTCCTGTTTCTTCCTTCACCCGTGCAACAAAATCTTCAGTTTTATAATTGATGCAGACATCAGCACCAAGATCCTTGCAAAAAGCCAATTTCTCCTCACTCCCTAATAGACAGAAACATTTAACAATATGAGAATCATAGATAATGCAGATATTGAAAACACAAGTTCTAAGGTTCAGTGCCATTATACCTGCGGTGACAAGTACCCTCACTCCCAGGTGTTTAGCTATCTGAATTGCAAATGTGCCGATTCCACTAGACCCACCATGCACCTGAAATTTTTTTTGTCCTCAGGACAGATTTTTTTTTTTTTTTTTGGGTAAAACGGTTTGCATACATCAATATTCAATGAGGGGGATCTAAGAGGTTTCATGATGGGTAATCGGCTACCCCAAACCAAGATCAACAAATAAAGGTAAAACAGTTACCATACATCAATATTCAATGAGGATCTAAGAGGTTTCATGATGGGTAATCGGCTACCCCAAACCAAGATCAACAAATAAAGTAGCTCAACAATCCATTACAGCAGTCGGATATGCTTGACAGTCTTATCTCTGACAATAGAAAACCGTATGCTAACAGCAGAATATACCTTCACTTGTTCTACCAATCAGCTGATTTGATTGGCCTCAAACTGAGATTGAAGGATAAGGGATGAAGGATGAGAATGATACCAGGAGATGGGCTTCATCTGATGCTTGAATCAAGAGTAAACTCACATTGAATGACCACCAAGATAACCACATGAACATTAACCGTGAACAGTTTTTTGGCAGAAAAATTTATCCTTTTTATTTATATATATATAAAACAAGAAAGGGAAAAAAAATGAATGGAGGGAAGAAGTGATGGAAGGAAGGTAGGGGATATGACCTTCGTCCCACCTAGTGCCTTCGTAGTCTCTCACTAACGGAGGTTTCTCATTTCATGAGTGTCTCACTCAACTGTCTCTCGCAACAATCTGAATCTTACAGAGATATGTGGGCAAAGCCAATATTTCAACCCAAAGTTGCACCACTAAAGGAGGATCCAATGCCTCCATACATTGTGGAAGACTTAATGAATGAAGTCAAGGCAAACATTGCAGAGCTTCTAACAACTCTTTAAGACAAAAAAGGGTCCACCATTGATGTTTCTACCATAGATATTTATACTAAAGAGGTTCAAGTTGAAAACAAGATCAATCACAAGGTGGACGATGTTCCTTTAGAGCCTACCATTGAAGACTTTATTAAAGATGTAAAAGACGACAAGACTAAAGTGGTGGCGATTGAAGAAGTCTTCACAAATGTACCACATGAGGTTGTGACTGTTACCTATGCTATTCTTGGTGTAGATTGTGAAATTGAGCACAATGAATTCATAATCCAACCGAAGTACTTTGAAGATCGAGTTCTACGCCAACAAGACTACTTTTTTGATGTTTGTGTGCTATCATAGTACTGTTACGAGCTTAAGCTAGACTTGCATCATATGCAATTGATTCTTCGCCTATACAAAACTCGAGATCAAGTTATTTTTGAGAAGAAGAGAGTTGATGGAGATAGGTTCCAGCACAAGTATTTATGTTGGAACAAGCCCAAACCAAGCTCAAAGCCTAGTCTAATGGGTTAATAAGTAACCTATTGGGTTATATGGGCTATGGACAAGGATTTGTTATGTTTTCTTTTGTATTTGGCCTATTTTGAAAGCCCAAATATGAGTGATAAGTTGTCCATACTAATTAGTGAAGTCTAAAAGTCAGTTATAAAGTCTAAGAGTACAAGTGAAGGTTTTTTTTTTGGGGGGTAAGAGTCATTAGTGGAGTTAATTTCATTGAGAGTGGAGACATTTAAAATATAAAGAGTAATTATCTTGAAAACAATCCCAATATAAGTCCTTGGAACTATTCAAATCAATAAGTCTAGGAGGAAGTTCCAACGAAGGTCTAGAACCATCTCAGCTCCTCTATAAAAAGAGCTTCGTTGTAAGCATTTAAGGGGGGCAAAAAAAGGAGAATTGGAATGACATATTGGCTTTGCTTACATTTTCTTGTAAGATTCAGATTGCTGTGAGAGACAGTTGTATGAGAGACTCATGAGGTCAGAAACCTCCGGTAGTGAGAAACTACGAAGGCCTAAGGTGGGACGCTAAAGGTCATATCCCCCTACCTTCCTTCTATCCCTTCTTCCTCCATTCATTAATTCTTTTCCCCTTTCTTTATATATATATAAGAAAAAAATATAAAAAAAGAGAAATTTTTCTGCCAAAACACCATTCATGGTTACTATTCATGTGGTTATCTTGCTGGTCATTCAATGTGAGTTTACTCTTTATTCAACCATCAGTTAAAACTCATCTCCTAGTATCATTCTCACCCTTCATCACCTACCATTCGATGTCAGTTTGAGGCTAATCAGACCAGCTGATTGATAAAACAAGTGAAGGTATTTTCAACTGCTAGCGTACGGTTTTCTGTTGTCAGAAATAAGACTGTCAAGCATATCCGACTGTTATAATGGACTGTTGAGCTACTTTATTTGTTGATCATGGATTGGGGTAGCCCATTCACTATCATTTATTTTTTTATCAGAGATTCATCAAAGAATTCAGCACCATCATGACCCCTATAACCGAATTTCTCAAAGACAAAGGCAAGTCTAAGTAGACACCTATAGCCAGTAAGGCTTTCACTCTCATCAAGAAGTGTATGACAGAGGCACCCCATCCTATGGCTCCCCAATTTTGATACTATTTTTGAAGTGTCTACCGATGCTTCACATGTAGGTATTGGTGGTGTTTTTATTCAAATTGGACACTCTATTGCCTTCTATGAGAAGCTCCACAATGCCAAAGGGCGTTATTTAACTTATGACTTGGAGTTGTACATTGTGCTCCAAGTCTTGAAGCATTGACTTCATTATTTGATTGGCAAGGAGTTTAGCTTATTTACTGACCATAAGGCTCTCAAACACTTGCACACACAAAAATCGGTAAGTCAAAAGCAGGTCAAGTGGGTGGCATACCTGCAAGAATTTATTTTTGCACTCAAGCAGAAAGCATGCAAGGAAAATGTTGTGGCTAATGCACTAAGTCGCAAAGTACTGGTTATCAATACATTTTCAACCCATGCTATGAACATTGACCACATCAAGACAACATATCCTGTATAGTATATACAAGGATTTTTCCAAAGTCTACAAAAAATTACAGCAAGGTGGGAATAATCCTAAATACTCATTGTATGATGGTTATCTCTTTATGAGTACTCGATTATGTATTCTCGCATCTTCCCTAAGGCAACACCTTATTCAGGAATTACATGGAGGAGGATTGGGAGGACATTTTGGGCATGATAAGACGTTTTCACAAGTACCTGATTGCTACTATTGGCCCCACCTTTTAAAAGAGGTTGAGCACATGATTAAGCAATGTCGTACTTGCCAATTTGCTAAAGGAACTAAGCTAAATTCCGGTTGTACTCCCCGATGCCTGTTCCTTATGGACCATGGCTTCATTTGAGTATGGATTTTGTGCTTGGCCTTCTCCCTACTTGGGACAAGCATGATTCTATATTTGTAGTTGTTGACCACTTTTCCAAGATGGCACACTTCATTTCGTGCCACAAAACCTCCAATGCACGACATACTGCTATTATTCGTCTCCCTGGACTACCAGAGTTTATTGTTTCGAATCGAGATGTCAAATTTATGAGCTATTTTAAGAAGACACTTTGATTAAGGACTGTTGAGAATATTACGTATTTCATTTTTTGTCTAGATTCATTGTACTACATATATTGTACAATTGTACTACTTGTACTACCCTCATTGTACTACCTGTATTGTACTATTTATACTACCTCTTTCTTTCTTTGTATTCATTCTCACATTATAAATAAGAGGACCTCTGTCTATTACAGACAAGTCATTCCATCATTCAACATGGTATCAGAGCCAAGTTAGCTCTACCGCCAGATCCCTCCGCCGCCTCACCACCGCCACCGCCAACCTACCACCGCCGACCACCGACTTTCCTTCTTTTCTTTTCTTTTTCTTTTGTTTTTTTTTCTCCCCACTAGGGGCAGCAACCAAAAGGAAATCATACAATGATATAGGTTCGCCCTTCTTTTTATCCCTCATTACAGATCATTTTTTATTCTCTTTATTGGAAATTAATTTTTTTTATCAGTCTGGATATTAATAATATGGTTCAGTCTGGTCGGATATCTATGAGTTTCTGAGTTTATCCCAATAAACAAAAAAGTGGGTGCATACCAGAATTGATTTCCGTATATTATGTTGCACATGGGACAAGTTAGGATATCTGACAAGTGATATTTCTACTTTGATCTCCATATATTGTGCTATAACCAAACAGGAAGGCTGTTCATATTGTTTTTGGGTGTTTGTTCTTGAATATACAACTCAAGGATGACATCTGAAGTAACCTCTTCTTGGATAGAGAGTTTTAAAATGGACAATCTCACTATTCCCACTAATACCACTAAACTTGATGGTGGTAATTACCTAAAACAGGGAGGTTGTTCATATTGTTTTTGGGTATTTGTTCTTGAATACACAACTCAAGGATGACATCTGAAGTAACCTCTTCTTGGATAGAGAGTTTTAAAATGGACAATCTCACTATCTCCATTAATACCACTAAACTTGATGGTGGTAATTACCTAATGTGGTCTTGGACCACTCGAGTCTCAATTACAACTCGGGGATTATCGGGATATCTCACCGGCACCAAGGAAAAACCTCTGACCAAGGACATTGTTTTGGAGAAATGGCATGCTGAAAATTCATTGGTAATGCAATATCTCCTCAATTTCATGCAACCCATTATAGCCGAGGGCTATTTGTTATTGGATACTGCTGCACAAAAATTTAGAAGTCTGCTAAAGACACCTATTCCCAAGTTGGGAATGCTTCTTTAATTTATGCCATTCAAAAAAGTGTTCATGAAACTATCCAAAAAGAATTAACTGTATCCCAATATTATACTAAGTTGAGGAGCTATTGGCAAACAATTGATTTTTATGATTCTATTCATGCTAAATGTGAAGAAGATGCTACCCTATTTCACAAAAGGGAAGATCTACAGGGTTTATACTTTTCTGGCAAGACTAAATGAGGAGTTTTATCCTATTCGCTCACAGATTCTCAGCAGGGACCCTTTCCCCACCCTCGAACAGGCTTATTCCATGGTTCAGTTAGAGGACCAACGACGAATAACAATGTTGTCCCCTTCTGTTCCGGATAGGTCTGCTCTCCAGACAAATACTCAAACATACAAGAGTCCACATGTTTCCCGTGATGCTATCAAATGTGAATATTGTAGCAAGCTTTGGCACACCAAAGACACATGCTAGAAACTTCATGGCAAACCAGCAGATTTTGAAGCAAAACGCCGAGAAAAAGGTATGCACAAGGCAAAGTCCTCCCATGCACCTCAGCCACATCAAACTAATCCTCGGTCCCCCGCCACAACTCTCGCACAAGAACTTGGACTCTCGGCATCTCGCTTCGACTACCTCCTACGATTACAAATCAATCATCCCATCCGCATCTACCAATCCAGGTTCTTTTTTCTTTCGGGTATTTCTCATGATGGTCATTGTGCTTTCTCGTCTCTAGCCCTTGGGTTATAGATCTTGGAGCCACGACCACATACTGGTTCGTCTGAGTCCTTTTATTTATACTCTCCTTCTTCCGGACATAATACTATGAAGGTCGCGATAGATCCCTCTCTCCTATATCGGAATTGGACCCATCCCCCGTTCTTCCCTCCTTTTGATTTGAATTCCGTTCTACATGTTCCTAATTTATCCACAAATTTACTCTCCATTGGTAGTCTTACAAAGTCTAAATTGTAAAGTAACATTTTTCCTACCTATTGTGTGATTCGGGATCGGAGAACGGGAAGACGATTAGACATGGTAGTGTGCATGGTGGCTCAGCTTGCCTTGACAATGGTCGTTCAGCACCTTCCTCCCATTCCGTAGTCGAGTACCCTTGCCCAGGGGGCACCACCGTCTTGGGCATCCCTCTTTTGTTGTTCTATCTCATTTTTTTTCCAAAATTATTTAAACAATGTAATAAAGACGAATTATTATGTGTGGCTTGTGTTTTGGCCAAACAGGCTCGTATTTCTTATTTACCTTCTGTTTCGAGAAGTCCTTGTATCTTTGATTTAGTCCATTCGATGTTTGGGGGTCCAACACGGACGTTTGTAACCTTTACTGATTGTCACACTCGTACTACATGGGTTTATCTGATGCGTCAAAAAAATGAGGTCTTTGCATGCTTCCGCCATTTCCACAATATGATCAAGACGCAGTTTCAAATTCAGTTGAAGATGCCCCGTAGTGACAATGGTAAGGAATATCTTGAAGGATTTTTTCAGCAATACTTGACTGATAACGGGATAATTCATCAGACAAGTTGTGTGGACACTCCTGCTTAGAATGGAATTGCTAAAACAAAGAACCGCCACTTACTCGAAACAGCTAGAGCACTCATGTTTGAGAGACATGTTCCCGCTCAATACTGGAGTGATGCTGTCCTCACTGCAACATCCTTAATCAACCGCCTTCCTTTTCGAGTTTTAGACAACAAGGCTCCCTTGGACATCTTACTAGGAAATTCTGATTTTGTTCTTCCTCCTAGAGTCTTTGGTTGTCTTTGTTATGCTCGTAACCATCGTTCCCCTAGCAAGCTTGATCCACATGGATTAAAGTGCATATTTTTTAGGGTATTCTGCAACACAGAAATGATACAAGTGTTATCATCCTCCCTCTCGTCAGGTCCTTGTTAGTAGAGATGTCATTTTTCATGAGCATCTCTCTTATCATCAGGCTCCTTTTCAGGGGGAGACATAGACAGTTGAAGATGCACCTAATATCCCTAATGTACTTATACCGGATATACCTGATATACCAGAAATAGTCTAAGAACAAGTGCTCGATACAACTGCACCATCCAAGCATCCAACCACCAAGCCACCTCTGCAAGTTTATAGCCGTGACAAGCAAGGAAAGACCATTACCACTCCTGCACATGTCCCTTCGCTAGCCCTGGATCCAGAAACTGAGTCTACTTAGCCTTCTTCTGGTAAAGAACTTACTCCTTCTGATCTTGATCTTCCAATTGCACTTTGAAAAGGAACTACGGCCTGCACCCCACATCCTATTTCCAATTATGTTTCCTATGACTCCCTTTCCCCTTCTTTCCGTGTTTTTGTGTCTTTGCTCTCTTCTATGTCTGTTCCTCATAAATGGCAGGATGCAATTATGGATGAAAGGTGGAAAGCTGCAATGGTAGAAGAAATGAAGGCTCTGAAGAAAAATGGTACATGGGATCTTGTTCCACTTCCTGCAGGATCAAGGTAAGTAGGATGCAAGTGGATCTTTACAGTGAAACAGAAACCAGATGGGACTACTGATCGGTACAAGGCTAGATTGGTTGCACAGGGATTTACTCAAACATATGGGATTGACTACCAAGAAACCTTTGCTCCAGTGGCCAAAATGACTACCATCAGGGTTTTACTGTCCTATGTTGTACATCACAACTGGGACTTGCAACAGTTAGATGTAAAAAATGCATTCTTTCATGGAGAACTTACTGAAGATGTTTATATGGACTGCCCACCGGGTTTCATAGATGATAAAAGCCAAGGAAAAGTTTGCAAGTTGAAGCGATCTCTTTATGGTCTAAAACAATCCCCTAGAGTATGGTTTGGAAGATTTAATAAAGTTATGGTAGCATTTGGCTATGTTCAAAGCAATGCTTTCCCCTAACACTTTTACTGCTTTACTTGTATATGTAGATGATATCATCATTGCTGGCAATAACAATAATGAAATCACAAAACTAAAGGCATTTCTAGGGAAGGAGTTTGAGATCAAAGACCTTAGCAAACTTAGGTACTTTCTTAGGATTGAAGTTGCCAGATCTGCAAAAGGCATCTATCTATCTCAAAGAAAGTATGTTCTTGATCTTCTCTCAGAAACAGAGTTACTTGTGGCTCGACCTTGTGATACTCCTCTCGATCCCAATACCAAGCTAAAAGCAAAAAAAGGCACACCAGAAGACAAAGGAAGATATTAGAGACTTGTTGGCAGACTCATATATCTTGCCCACACACGGCCAGATATTACATTCACAGGTAGTTTGGTAAGCCAGTTTATGCACGACCCATACTCTACACATATGGAGGTTGTCTATCGAATACTGCACTACATAAAGTCAGCCCCTGGAAGAGGAATCCTATTATCTCCTAATGACCCTCTGAAAATGGAAGCATATGCCATTTCAGATTCACCAAATAAACAAATCCAGGTGGAGGCTTATACTGATGCAGATTGGGCAGGAAGTCCTGATCGTAAGTCTATCTCTGGTTATTGCACATTCTTGGGTGGCAATCTGGTAACCTGACGTAGCAAGAAGCAAAATGTGGTTGCTCGATCTAGTGCAGAAGCAGAATACAGAGCAATGGCGCATGGAATATGCGAACTACTATGGTTACAACGACTACTCAAAGATTTGAAGGTTATGTGTAACCAGTCCATGAAATTATTCTGTGATAATCAAACAACCATTAGCATTGCTAATGAACCGGTTCAGCATGATAGGACAAAACATGTTGAGGTAGACCGTCACTTCATCAAAGAGAAACTGGACAGTGGACAAATCGAGATTCCGTTTGTCAAATCAAAGGACCAACTAGCAGACATCTTCACCAAAGGTCTGCCAGGGAAATCCTTCCATATGATATTGTCCAAGTTAGGCATGTATGATATATATGCACCAACTTGAGGGGGAGTGTTGAGAATATTACGTATTTCATTTTTTGTCTAAATTCATTGTACTACCTGTATTGTACAATTATACTACATGTACTACCCTCATTGTACTACCTGTATTGTACTACTTATACTACCTCTTTCTTTCTTTGTATTCCTTCTCACATTATAAATAAGAGGACCTCTGTCTATTACAGACAAGTCATTCCATCATTCAATAATAACCAACACCAAATTGAAGTTCTCAAAAGCATTCCATCCACAAACTGATAGACAAATCAGAGGTTGTCAATCAGAGTTTAGGCAATCTCTTACAATGCTTGGTATGAGATTATGAGAAGACATGGACATCCATCCTTGATATTGCCGAGTTTGGTTACAATAGTTCGGTAAACCAAGCCACTGGACACATTCCATTTGAAATTGTGCTTGGAGTTCAGCCTAGATGACCCATTAACTTGATCCCACTTCCCTCCCATGCAAGAATCAGCATAGAAGCCGATGAGTTCATTAGGCATATCACCGAAGTACGAGCTGATGTGTGACGGTATATTGCTCTTAGCAATGATCACTATGCTGCCACATCCAATAAGCATCGTCGTCTAGTGACATTTCAGACTGGAGATATGGTAATGGTTTGCATTCCCTCTGAGAGGATTGCTCTTGGAACTAACCACAAGTTGCAACCACGAAAGATGGGTCCTTACAAAGTCCACAATAAGATTGGCCCAAATGCATGTGTTGGAATTGCTACCTGACATGAATATCACTAATGTATTCAATGTAGCTGATTTAACTCTTTACACGGCCCATCATTCTGATGAAGGCAACACTAAGCACTTCCTTAAGCTTCCGCAATTCAAATTTACTCCCAAGAAATGCATTGAAGATGTTATTGATGATTGCTACGTCATGACACGTCATAGAGGTGGCCATTATAAATTCCTCGTGAAGTAGAAGGATCATCCAATGATATATCTCACTTGGATCCATGCCAACAACTTTAAACAAATCAACCTAGGGGGAGTTGATGCAGTGCATCCACCTGATCCAACAATTGGTCACTCACATAGGCCTGATCAATACTTTTCCAAGAAGTACACTCGTAAAGGAGGGCAGCTCAACTCCAAGACCAGACCCATGGCCTAGCTTGGCCTGGGTCTTCCCAACCCATTTCAGCCAGCTATTACTATTCACATGAATAGTACTTGTGGGCCCCACAAGAGGCCTCATTTTTTGCTGCCACAAGCTGTCCTTATAGAAGCTACATTAATTTATATGGAATAATTTCTGGGCAACTCTTATAGCAACTCATATCAAGAGTTTCTTTTTAATTTATTGACTAAGTCTTTTTGTTCTGAAGTGAATTAATGTAATGGGTTTTACCTTCCAAAGTAGCATTAATGTTTTCATTTTCAAAGTTTTATTTATAGTGCCCTATATCTTGGGAACAGTTTTCAATGTCTTGGGGAGAATTTTCCATGTCCAGGAATTATTATCTATTTATGGGGAATTCCAAAGGGGTTTTGGAATTCTAAAAGTGTCTTTAATATTTTTACTATATTCAAGATTTCCATATTCTATATAATGCAAACATGAATGCTCTCAAAGGCATCCATCAAATTTTACAGCAATTTTCTCTCTGAATATTCTACCTAAATATTATTTTGCTTGTAAATTCAAGTGAGCTTAGGTGAGACTCCTAAAGCAAGCACTAGTGGGACTTTAGCTTGCTAAGGTTATCTTCTAGTGGGACTCTAGTACCTACCTCTATTTTCTTCCAGTCTTCGGTCTCGGTTGCCAGCCTTTAGGTCGGCACTATTTCATCAGATGCATGTACACATATGCATTGGTAAAAGATAATCTAAACTTAAACTACTGTAGTACTATTACTTCATTTACTCAATGAGGACCCTCCTTTTCCGTTTATCCCCTTTTTTAAATTGATTTCCAGAGAGAGGGGGGGGAGGGGTGGTGGAACAAATCATTAACAACTTTCTTCCAGACCCACTACAAACACAGTCTTCTTAATAGAAAGGCCTCTACTGAAGCAAATGTCATGAGAAATAACTGGACGTACATGGCCCATAATATGGTGGAATAAAAGAGAAGGGTTTCCGTTGTCTTAAGACCATTGCTAATACGAGACCTCCCCCTGTCGGAGGGATAACTTTGACCAGGGCTCAAATCAGACTATCAGACAAAAAAAGGCAAAAAAAGGTAGGTCCCGTTGAGTTCTTACTCTTCTAGTGAGACTTTGATCCATTCCATAAGATAAAAGTTGGAAATGGCGCACATATGCATATGCATAGGTAAAGTACATGAATATTTTAAGACTTTTTACCTCATCGTATTGGAACATAGATTACATATCCATAAGCTAGGGTCTATGCGTCTAATGTGTCAATCCAAGTCTCTCTTTAACCAAGATCAACAGGGAAGAATCAAGAAGACTGAAAAAATAAATAAAGTCCAGAATTCTGATGTAGTTTTTTCCGACAAAATGGGTTATTCTGGATTTACCGAACACTACACAGGATGTATATATGAGTAAATAGTAACTGATTTCAAAAATTAGAAGAGGAATATGACATTAAACAGGGACTACAAAAGATGACTGTAAGTTCCCAAAGGCAAGTCAAATAGAGCTGTAACTCGGAGATGGAATTTCCCACCTCTGGTGATTGTTCTAAAACCAGAAATAATATTTTAAAAGCAACTTTACATGGCGCAATAATTTTGTTGCAGAGTTTTCCCAATGACCACATAATTTTGAACTTGCAATATATATTAAACAACCACAGGACAGAAACCAGAATTCAAAAAATCTTAACAACAGAACCGTAACTACAACGTCAGAATACAAACTACTGACTATTGAGTGACATGTGAGAGAATATAATGAACTGAAAGTTGGTTCAAGAACATGGGTACTGCCAGGTAGAAGAAAAAGAAACAAAGGAACAAGAAAGGAAAATAGGTGAGAGAAATTGGGAAGAACACACTTGCGAGGAAAGAACCAGATCTGAATCGACAGAGAGTGAAGAAGAAGAGAACCAATCAGTGCAGTCTTTTGACAGCAGGAACTTAAAATTATAAGAAAATTAAAAAAAAAAAAAAAAAAAAAAAAAAAAAAAACAATTCTATTCATTCAATTCTGTTGGATCAATGGGGTTGCATGCATATATAGATTGTAAAGCCATACTAAAACTAAAATTCCTAATCACAAACTAAAACTGAAACAGAGTTTGAACTAACTCTTGTACCTATCAACGCCCATTAGAGACCCGATTATAATTAAGTTCTACTAACAAAAATTCCCCCAATAAAAAGTAATATATCCAACCCCTCCGCGAATTGGAAAAAATTATAGCCTGGATTCCAAATAGAGTCTTGTTCCAGCCAAGTGCATCAACTCTCCTCTCTTGAAAGAACTCGAGTCCATCAAGTTAGACATCGAACCCAAGATACCCTTATTTGACGCCGAGGTGGCACATGTATTGGGGAAGAAGACAATCGAGTGCAACTTTCTCTATAAGATTAGGTAGAACAGGGTCGCTCACTATTGGACAAGAAAAAACTGTCACCATCGTGCATGTCTGCCAAAGTATGAGACAACCTCAAGCATTTTCGCCCTCCTTGCTTCACTTAAATGGTATTACGTGCACTCATAGTTGTCAAGGCATCGCCTAGGCGTCCGGGTGATCATATATGGGCTAGGTGATGAATCGCCTTGTGAATTTCAAAAGGCAACCGCCTAGGTCGCCTAGGTAGTTGCCTAGGTCGCCTAGGCATCACCTTGGGCGCCTTGGATGCCCTAAAGGCTTGGGCAATCGTCTTGTTGCCAATGTGTAGGTAAATCATTAAGAAAATTCCACATACCTCCCTTAAGGTTTCCGCTTACCCGCAAATCAACCCTCCCCCATTATCCGCCACACCGCTATTAAGTTCCCTCACAGAAAAGGTGAAAAAAGTTTTTTTACCCTTATAATAAAAACCAGTCCGAAAGTACATTATAGTCTTGCAGTCTTGTTTCTTACTTGTATGCTATTATGTTCTAACTTCTTAGTTTTTATTTTTTATTTTTTTCTTATATATATATATATATATATATATATATATATATATATATATATATATATATATATATATGCTTCTTTATGTCCTATAATTTATCCAATATTTGTTGGTTTTCTAACTCCGCCAGTGTTATGCCGCCAGTCCCAAGCCCGAATAAAGGAGGGTTGGTGCATTAGGTCGGCAGTCGGTACCACCAAAAATACAGTCAAACCCTTAACATAGATTCACAAACAAAAAATAATCAGCGTAATACTAGGGCATTCTCTGTAAACGACGCGTTACACCTGATCCATGGGTAGCAAAAATGGGCAAGGGCCGCCGTATTGCTTGAATGCAGTGAAAAGGTGGCTAGGGTGGCCGCATTGGAGCCCGAATGCCGAAATAAATTGGCAAGGGTCCTTGCACCGTGAACGAGTGCAGGCAAAGAAGCTAGTCCATGAGCGTAGGATTGGAATAACATCTTGGAACATAGGATCTTTAACGGATAAGAGTCTAGAATTGATAGATGTTATAAGGAGAAGGAGGATTAACATAACTTGCATACAAGAGACCAGATGGAAGGGTAAAAGAGCTAAAGAGTTGGATGGCTTTAAACTTTGGTATATGGGGGATAAAAAAAAATAGCAACGGAGTGGGTATAATAGTGGATAAAGATTTAAAGAATGATGTGAATGTGAAAAGATTTGGTGAAAGGATTATAGCCATCAAGTTAGTAATGGGGAAAGAGATAGTCAATATAATTAGTGCGTACGCACCCCAAGTAGGATTGAATGCGAATAGTAAGCTATAATTTTGTGAACACATGGATAGATTAGTGTAAGGTTTATGATAAGGAGAAAAGATTATAATAGGGAGTGATTTGAATGGACATGTTGGGGGAGATCGTAGAGGTTATGAAGATGTGCATGGGGGATATGGTTTTGGAGTAAGGAATGAGGAGGGGACCTCAATTTTAGATTTTGCTACGGCTTATGATTTATCCATTGTAAACACATAATTTGAAAAGAGAGAGGAGCATCTACTCACCTTCAAAAGTGGGCATAATAAAAGCCAAATAGATTTCTTTCTAACTAGAAGGTCCGATAGATTGCTATGTAAGGATTGTAAAGTTATACCTGAGGAGAGTCGAACTACTAGCATAGATTATTGGTCTTGGATATATGTCTCATTATGCCGAGTAGTTAGGAAAGGTCAGGTTTTTTGCCCTAGGACAAGGTGGTGATGCTTAAAAGGAAATACCTTGAAAGTTTTTACTGATAATGTGGTCAAACAAGGAATGTGGAACTTTGAGAGAGACACTAATACAATGTGGAACGAAATAACTGCTTATATTAAGAAAGTTGTTAAAGAAGTTCTAGGTGTATCGAAAGGAAAATATCATTCTCCTAGAGAGTCTTGGTGGTGGGATGATGAGGTTTAAGCAGCCATTAAAGCTAAAAAAGATAGTTTTAAGACATGAAAAAAGACTAAGGATATGGAGGATCTAAAAAGATATACTTGCTAGAAATGAAACCAAGAAGATTGTGGGAAAAGTAAGGATAAAGAAATATGAAGATCTTTATATCAATTTGAACACAAAAGAAGGAGAAAAAACTATCTATAAAATAGTTAAGATGAGGGAAAGGAAGAGTAGAGATTTAGACCATGTTAAATGTATTAAAAGTGTAGATGGTATAGTTCTACTAAGGAATGAGGACATTAAAGAGAGATGGAACGATTATTTCTACAGCCTACCAAATGAAGACGTCTCAGGAAATAGTGCACTAGATTGCTACATTACCTACCATGGCACCACAGGTCATAGGTCTATACACAAAATTAGGGTAACAAAAGTGAAAGAAGCTTTAAGGAAGATGAATGTAAACAAAGCACCAGGCCCAAATGAAGTCCCAATAGAAGTTTGGAAGAACCTAGGAATGTATGGAGTATCTTGGCTAACTAAGTTGTTTAATAAAATTATGAGCTGAGGAAAAATGCCAAATGAATGGAAGAAAAGTATTGTGGTTCCGATCTACAAAAACAAAGGTGATATTCAGAGCTGCAATAACTACAGATGCATAAAATTAATGAGTCACACTATGAAACTATAGGAGAGAGTTATTGAAACCCGCTTGAGAAAAGAAACTACCATTACGAATAACCAGTTTACAGATGCATAAAATTAATGAGTCACTATGAAACTGTAGGAGAGAGTTATAGAAACCCGCTTGAGAAAAGAAACTACCATTACGAAGAACCAGTTTGGTTTTATGTTAAGAAAATCCACGACAAAGACTATTTACTTACTTAGGAGACTCATGGAAAGACGTAAAGAAGGCAAGAAGGACCTCTATATGGTTTTTATCGATCTAGAAAAGGCTTTTGATAGAGTCCCTAAGGAGTTAATCTGGCAAATACTAAAGAAGAGACACGTTTCAAGCAAACATGTAGACATAGTTAAGGATATGTATTATAATGTGGTGACTAGTGTGAAAACCGTAGGGGGTCAAGGTCGTAATTTTCCAATTACAATGGGGTTACATCAAGAATCAGCTTTAAGCCCTTATTTGTTTGCTCTTATTATGGATGATATAACCAGAGACATTCAAGATCAAGTTCCTTGGAGTATGCTTTTTGCTGATGATATTGTTTTGGTAGATGAGACAAAAACAGGGATTAATACAAAGTTAGAGCCATGGAGATCATCATTGGAATCAAAAGGTTTTAAGATAAGTAGAACGAAGATGGAATATATGGTGTGTAACTTTAGTCACACAAGGACGAATAATGAAATGGTAAACATTCTTAGGAGGGAGATACAACAAAGTGATTATTTTAGGTATTTAAGTTCAATCATAAACAAAGAAGGTGATATAGACGATGATGTTTCACAGAGGATTAAAATAGGATATATAAAGTGGAGAAGTGCGTCTGGAATGTTGTGTGATCGATGTATTCCTTTAAAACTTAAAAGGAAAATTTTATAGGACAGTTATTTGACTGGCTATGATGTATGGTGCAGAATCTTGAGCAATTAAGAAGCATCATATTAATAAACTTAGGGTAGCTGAGATCAAGCTTGTCAAGGTGTCACCTAGGCGTCCAGGCGCTTTTTGAGGGCTTGGGCGCTTGGGCGCCTTGCTAAAGTGAGAAAGGCGCTCGCCCAGGTCCTCTAGGAGTTGCCCAAGGCGCCTTGGATGCCCAGAGTGCCTGGGCGACCTCCTATTTTCTTATGCATTTTTTTATTTTTTTAGTAAATGTTTATGTTTATGAGGATAAATTTTAAAACATTAATAAAATGGTTATGAGGATAAGACTATCCCTAATATTTTCGTTTACTTGCAATTCAATTTCAAGTTTTTAACCATCCACTTTTATCGACCACACGATATTAAGTTCACTAATAAAACATATTTCGTTACCTAATTTGCATCGCGTGAGATTCAAGCTTGTGGGGTTCGCATGACCTTAAATAGTTATACTCATATATGTAAGTATATAACATATATATTTGCCTTGTTGGTTTTTCCATATTAATGAAGTTATGTTTTAAATGTTGATTATTTATGTAGAATACTGCATATATATAAACATTAATATAGTATTAATATTTTAGAAATAAAAAGAAAATACAGTGGGAACGCCTTGGCCGCCTAAGTGACTAGGATGGCCTCGATCGTCTTGGATCGCCTTGTCGCCCTGACAACTATGATTGAGATGAGAATGTTAAGATGGATGTGTGGCAAAACTAGGAAGGATAAGGTAAGGAATAATCGTATTAAAGCTGATTTAAGAGTAGCGTCGATACATGATAAGCTACGAGAAAATCGTTTGAGATGGTACGGCCATGTTTAACGGAGGCTGTTAAATGTTCCCGTTCGAAGGAATGATTTGATTCAGATTGAAGGGGTTAAAAGAGATAGGGGCAGGCCTAAGATGATTCTAGGAGAGGTGGCGAAGAAAGACATGTATAGCTTAGGCTTTGCTTCAAGTATGACATCGAACAGAACTGATTGTGTATAAGAATCCATGTATCTGACCCCATTTAGTTGGGATAAGGCTTTGTTGTTCTTGTTGTTGTTGTTGTTTCTCATATTAATTAGGTTATGCCTTAAATGTTAATTCTTTATGTAGCATACTGCATATATATAAACATTAATATAGCATTTATATTTTAGAAATAAAAAAATAAAAAAAAAACACCGGGAATGCCTTGACCGCTTAGGCACCTAGGATGGCCTCAAATGCCTTAGGTCACCTTGTCGCCTTGTCGCCTTGACAACTATGCGTGCACTATCATAAAGAATACCAACCTTATATTGAAATGGTCACCCTAAGGAATATCAACAAGGCACTTCTTCAGTTGTTTTAATCTGTAAATGAACTCGAACAATAGCATCGGCCTCTTTTTTAGCAGTAAGTTCAGATCCTGTCACCTAAACCACCTTGTAAAGTTTTTTGTGTGGAAGGTTAAATTCACGCACTAGGCCAGCTGAGATGAGATGTGGCTTTTGCTCCGGTATCAACAACTGTTCGGAATGCAATTAATTCCTTGTTGTGAAGCAAAATTCCATTATGTCTGAAGGGAGAGCTCTCTCTGTTAGTCCACAAGAAAATGTGGTAAGACCAGCTAAGTAGGCTTTAACCTCATCAACAAAATTATGATCGAGACAATTTGGATCAGTAGGATAATCATTATAAAATTTGGCTTCATCCTTGTTGTCCTTATCTTCCTAGTGATTTCAACTATTTTCACAAAACGTGTCTAGCATGGGCACTTATTGCTAAAGTGAACTTTCTCACCACTGCTGCAACATATTACATTCTTTAGCCACTCAATTCGGTTGGAATTTGCTGGCTTCTTTTCTACAATCATCTTGTGTTCAAATTTCTTTCCTTCAGTTCTATGCGTTGGTCTATAAGCTGATGAAAAAGTCTTAAGCATTCCCTTCAGATAGTTGTACTTATCTCCTGCTGTCTCTGTATGAAAAGTTACCATATCTAATGATCTATAGTCTCCATCGATAAGCTCTAATCTGATTTTTTGTGTTCAAACCGATGATGTATCTCACACCATTTGCTGATTTGTCACCCGGAGCTTGCTTGAGAGGACAACTTGTGGGATTCTTAAGGTGTAAATATCCACATTTTCTTGTCTTTGGTGAAAATTCACAAACTTGTGAAAGAGCACCTTCTCAAAATAGAAAAACAATTTTTTTGTAAAATACCTGCTCCATCACCTCCCACTTGGTGACGGGACCAAGTCATTTGATGAATCTTGACGGAACAACATTATCCCATCATGAAGAAGCATATCCGGTATATTTACTGAGGATGAGTTCAATCATTTTGTTATCTAGAAAGGGCTTGTAGGAAAAAATCCTCTTGGTTTTGGTTAAATAGTCAAGAAAGCCTAGGGTCCCTTCTCTCCATTGAATTTTAGAACCTCAACCTTGATGCCATAATCTTATCTGAGAACTGATGTGTGGTGGTATCTTGAGGAATGGCTGGCTCTGGTTGTTGTCTCAGAGGCGGATACATGATCCAAAGATTACCTCATTGGGAAACTGGTATTGATGGTTCTACTTGGTCTTTTCTGTTATTGATATTTAAGCTCTCTAAAATAAGATTCACCTTGGAACCAGATGCTGTTGTGGCTGTTGAACTCTTCTGAAACTTGGTTTCAGAATGAACCATGAAATGGTCAAGTTTTGCTTCAGCCTTCTGTTGATTCTCCTAGAGTTTTTATATAGCTTGTGAAGCTCGATATTGGTGATATGGAGAAGTTCATGTCATGGTTATGATAAGAGGGGTAAGACTCTGACACTGAATTGATGGGGTTCACAATCTAGAATGGAATCCAGAAACACAATTAAGTGCTAGAACCACATTATTAGCTAGGATCAATACAGAAGAATGAAGGAAAGAAAATTAAATACATTCCATAAATTTAATGTAGTTTTTAGGGAAAAACCAGGATCAATAGGGAAGAATGTAGAAGACAATTAAATAAAGGATGAGGGTTTGGTAAGCTGCCGGCTTAGGGGAATTTTCCAAGACACACCAATCAAGGTGTGGGATTTGGTATCATCAATGTGGGGTCCACAAGGTCACAGAGAAGAAAGAAAATGCCAGGAGGAGAGTGTTCATTATATGAGAGGTCATAGGAAAGAATCCAAAGCTGCCGGGTTGGGGATCTTTTTTCCTTAAATAATTCCAGATATTCAATTTCAATTTTTCAGAGAAATGGATTATTCCAGATTTACCTAACACTACCTGAAGGATGTATTAATGAGTGAACAGTTTACTGATTTCAGATATTAGAAAAGGAAGACAACATTAACTAGGGACCAGAAAAGATGGTTATAATTTCCCAAAGCAAGTCAAACGGAGCTGTGACTCTGAGATCGGAATCCAGCATTGGTGATTGTTCTAAAACCAGGAAAAAAAAAAGTAATTTAAAGCAACTTTAAATGGTGCAATAATTTTGTTGCCAAAAATTCCCACAAACAGAGTCAGGATTGAAATCAGAATGCAATAGATCTTAACAAAAGAACCTTAATTATCAAGTTAGAATGCAAAACAGTGACTATGGAGTAAAAAATGAGAGAATCCTAAGAACTAAAGTTGGTTTCAAAAAAAAAAAAGAGGGGGGGGGGGGGGGGGGAGGTCAACAGGAGAGGAGAATAGGGGAGAAAGTTGGGAAGAACACACTTGAGAGGACAGAACAAGATCTGAATCAACAGAGAGTGAAGAAGAAGAAGAAGAAAACCAATCAGCAGCAGTCATGCGACAGAAGCAACTCAAGAGAAAAAAAATCAATTCTGTTGGATCAATGGGGTTACATGCATACATAGATTCTAAAGGCAGACTAAAACTAAAACTCCTAATCACAATCTAAAACTAAAGTGGAATTTGAACTAAAAACCACATTATAATTAAGCTCTGTATACAACGATGCCCCCAATAAAAAGTAAAATACTTAATTACCCCTACTGGAGGCCAAATTTTGGCTTGGTTCTCCTTGGCCTGGGCTTCCAAACTGGGTATTGTTTCTCCAGCCATGCCAGTGCATCTGCATTTAGAGGTGTACGTGGGAGATGGGGTGGTTATTTCTTTTTCTCAGATCCAGACTAAGACCAGATGTATTCAATAGGATATTGAAGGTTGAAGTTGTATCTAATGGTTAATTGGAGGTGGGTTTCCCTCAAAGAACTTTCAGCTCTTCTAAGTTGGCCTCATTGTCTTTTAATTCCTCTCTTTCCTCTTAATTAGTTCCACACCATAGCTTGTAGAAGGAGAGGAAGACGTAGAGCTCAAGGAGACGGAGGTCCTTTTTTAGGACATTTGTCTGATAAATGACCCCCAATATTCATATCTTCAGTGCCCATCAATACAGCAAGCAACATATTGGAGTTTTCCCTTCAGAGGGCAGCAGTTGAACACTTGAAACTAAAAATGCATTTTTTTCCCCTGGCCATGTTGGTATGTGAAGCCCAAGTATAGAATTCTCTCAAGCCATCATCTTAGTTCCCACATGTAAAGCACATTCATACATATAAATATCATCAATGAAGAAAACCGGGAAAAAGAAAAGGCTGATAAAAGGATTTACCAGGAATGTTTCCCCTGCAGACAACCGACTCATCATAAAAACAGTTGACCACACAGTACATGCCACCTCAGGAAAGGCAGCAGCATCCTTCAAAGAAATACCTGGTGGAACAGGGAGAACTTGCCCAGAAGGTACAGCTACTTTTTCCGCATACCCTCCTCCACTAAGAAGAGCACATACCTGACCAATATATTTCATGAATCACCACAAGGTCATTGAATGCAGTCGGCATTTCAATATAAGTTAAAAGTATTAAGATGTTCGCAACATAAGATGGGGCATAGATATGTTTACCACTCATCACATACTCCGGGTTACAACTTAACAACTTAAACATGAATAATCATGATCTTAGTATTATAAGTTGGACAATGGAAAGTTATGGTTCCTCTCTTTTATCCCCTTCTAGAGCACATTCAATTCCAAGGAGGGGAATTGGCGTGTAACATAATCAGTTTACCTCAAATGGATGATCATAGTAGAGCCCTATCTTCTATTGAAAACTGACTATACATATTTGTGCGATTCCGAAAACTAGTTTTGGGAGTCATTAGCAATAATCCAACAACTGAACACGTAGCTACCACAATGAACAAAACTAAGATAAACCAGCAAGAGACTTGAAGCTCAGAGTAATACTAGGAAAGGAATATCTCCTCCTCTCCTACTCTCCTTAATTTTAAAAGTCACTTTAAAAATGAGAGCAAGCATCAAAGTTTGAAGTAAAATAATACTTGTTAAATACTATTTGCCAAATGTTTCCAGAGTTCTAACTCTTTTAACATAGACAAAAGTTTCAAACAAATTCAAAAACCTGATCACCAATTTTCCACCGGGTGACATTCTTCCCGACAGCTTCGACGATTCCAGAACACTCAAGGCCCGGATAAGGACTTGCTCCTTTGGGAGGAGGATACGATCCTTTCCTTTGAACTGTATCAGCTTTGTTAAGTGCAGTGGCTTCGATCTTTATCAACACTTCATCTACTCCAACGTTAGGGTTTTCGACGTCTTGCAGCCGAAGAACTTCGGGGCCGCCAAAGCTCGTTATAACAACGGCTTTCATTGTCACCAGAAATATCACCAGAAAACAGACAGGCCTACAAGCTTCCGGCCTGGAAAGTTAACCGGCGTATGAGCAGGTATAGTGTTTTCCTTTCCGGAATTTCTTAAGGGGGCAGTGTTTCGGTATGAACACGGGCAGGTGGTACTACTAACCCTCGCATCAGTAAGATCGGAATCATGAGGGCATTTACGTCAATGTACAAAAAGATGGATATGGAGTCTAATAACTCTGAACTGACTCGTGTTGGCCAGTAGCTGGAGTCCCTCTATAGACACAAATGGATCCGAACCCGTCCGAATCAAACAGTTAGGGGTATTTGATAAAACTTCAATTTTATAATTCTTACTTTTGATTTAAATTTCTATTTTTGCTTCAAAAGAATTCAGAAGTATATGCGAGGAGAAACACGTTTGTTAACCTAATTTAATTATGGACTCTAGAGTGATGGTGGTGGGTGGTGGATGATGATACTAGTGGTGAGTGGTGATGGTTGGTGACGGTGGTGGTAGGGAGGTGATGGCGAAAGGTGGCGATGGGTGGGTGGTTGTGGTGGAGGGTGGTGTTGGGTGGTGGTGGAGGAGGGGGTGGTGGTGGTGGTGGGTGGTGATGGAGGGTGGTGGCAATAGTGGGTGGTGGTAGTGGTGGCAGTTGTGGGTGGGTGGTGGTGGATGGTGGTGGTAGTGGTGGGTGGCTAGTGGTGGTGGCGATGGTTGGTGGTGGTGGTCGTGGGTGGATAGTGGTGGCGGTGGTGGGTGGTGGAGGGTGATGATGGCGGTGGTGGCTAGTGGCTGGTGGCTGGTGGTGGTTGTGGTGGTGGTGGTTGGTGGTAGTAGGGGTGTGGGTGGTTCTTTCTATTCCAAAATTATTGTAAGACCTGCACTCCACTAACCTAGTCTAACCGTGCCGTGCCTGGTCTTCCCATCATTGCTGGATCAAGTGGACTGACCGTGTGAAGAACGATCACAAGACCAGGTAAGCTAATCGACTCAAAAACACTTAAAACCAAGTGTATGGTCGACTACCTGGGTAGGTATGGTTGACCATACAAATGAGAAATAAAGACCACTGATTAAATAACAGTACGGTCGATGTTTTTAAGCGTATGGTTCAAGAATTTTGTAACTGTACGTCCGACCGTTCGACCCCAAATCAGACTTTGAGGGGGTGTTTGGTAACACTCCAGAAGTTGGATTCTGACTTCTGGAGCATAAATGGAGTAGAAGCTTGTTTGGTAACCCGGTTCGGACTTCTGGAGAATCCATGAGTGAACCGGCTCCAAATGAGCTCTAGAATCTAATTTTTTGGAGCATCAAATAGATGCTTTTTAACTTCAGAGCACAATTTTGGAGTAAAAATCATCCCACACCACTACTACCACCAACTACCACTACCACCACCACAACCCACCAGCCACCAACCACCACCCACCACCGCCACCACCCTCCACCACCCACTACCGCCACCACCACCACCACCACCACACTGCCACCACCCACCGCCACCTACCATCGCCACCACCACCAGTCACCGGTCACCAACCACCGCCACATACTATCGCCACCACCACCAGCCACCAACCACTGCCACCACCACCTACCACCACCAACAACTATCACCCACCACCACCGCCACCACCACCACTCCCCGTCGCCATCACCCCCAACCACCCACCACCGCCACCACCATCCACTACCACCCACTGCCACCTACTATCACCACCACCACCAGCCACCAACCACCACCACCACCACCCACCACCACCACCAACTATCACCCACCACCACCGCCACCACCACCACCCCCGTCGCCACCACCACCACCACCACCATCCACCACCGCCACCACCATCCACCACCAACCACCGCCACCTACCATCGCCACCACCACCAGCCACCAACCACCGCCACCACCACCCACCACCTCCACCAACTATCACCCACCACCACCACCACCATCATCCATTACCACCCACCACCACCGCCACCACCCTCCACCACCACCAACCACCCACCGCCACCCTTCACCACCACCTCCCACCCACCATCACCGTCACCAACCATCACCATTCACCACTAGTGCCACCATCCACCACCCACCACCATTTTGGAGTTCATGACTAAATTAGATTAACAAACATGTTTCTACGCCTATATACTCCTGAATCCTTTTGAAGTTGGAGTAGAAATTTGAACCAGAAGTAAGAATCCCAGAGTTGAAGTTTTAACAAACAGCCCCTGAGTTTGGAAACTTTCCAAATAGAAGTGGGATATCTTTCTTATTGTTGGAAAACTTTATATGGAGAGTTTCTCTCTATATAAAGGACGTTCCTTAACCCTTTTTCACTCTTTTGGAACATTATCAAACTCTAGAGGAAGAGAAGGAGAAGGAGAGAAGGCTAAGAAGAAGGTTGTGCAGAGAAGGTTTTGGGTCTCTACTGTAGACCAATGTGTGAAACTTATCTCTGAAGATGTAAATTCTATGAAATAAGATTTCTATTGTGGATTGGAGATGTCAAACTATTATGATCCTTGTGATCTTTAAGTAAATCTCAAGGATAACTATGAGGGATGAGTTTAGTTATAATGGTTAGTAAGAAACTGTAAATAATGGTTGTAGGATAACCTTAGGATGAACCCAAATGATGAGATGAGAAACTAACTCAGGAAGAACTCGGATTGAATGTAAATTTTGACCAGAAACCGTATGGTCGCAGCTATGATCGACCATAGGATAACCAGAGTATCGATCATAACCATTCGGCAAGAATTCAGAAATCATATGGTCGCAGGTGTGGTCGCATATAGTGTGACTGTAGGGTATCGACCGTACACGGTAAGGTCGACATCAGCATGAGACCATAGAACCAATTAGACACCTATCAATGATCTGCTTCGATTTTTGACTACTGTAACATATTACACATGAATCCTAACTTAAATTCATATAACTTCTAGGTTATTAAATTGATTCAAAGAAAGTTACAAGGCTTGGAAGGAGATCGAGTATTGTTAACAGGTGAGGGAACAAGACCCAAACTAATTGGATAATAACAAACTGTTTTACATTGTTGAGTCCAATACCATGATTGATTCTATACTTTTATGCTTGTAATGTGCATCTCACATGTCATCCAATATTACTGTTATTACTGCTCATGCATATTTACTTTTGCTTATTTATAACATGATGATGACGATGATGCTAAGAATAAGCATGTGGTTTTGTGTGTGTGGTTAGTGTGTTGGATGTGAGTGGAGCATCAAGGGGAGGACGTGACATTGTGGTTTGGCCTGGTCACTAGACTCTAGCTCTATCTCTACCCAAGTTTTTCCCACTGACATTGTCGTATCACTATTACCTTAGTAGAACTATTACATCGTAGGACATCAGGGGAGGTGATTTTGGACCATGTGGTCTTTGACTCTATCGGGGGGCCTTACCTCTATCTCTATGGACGTATTAAGGGATGCTAGGATGAAGCCATGGATACACTGTATGACATTATGATTGGTTAATTGTGAACCCAGTTTGTAAGCCCTCGCCAATATGAGCTTACACGTTGGTATGGGTAGGGCATCAGAGGAAGTATTGGCGGTGTGTGATCCGGACACTTTAGCCCTATCTCTATTCCATGGTGGGTGCATGTGGGACGGAAATGATATTTGATCCATTGGGCGGATTCACACACTCGTGTATATCCGTGCGGTGGCCACCAATCCTTTCTATCGTATATCGTAAACTTAAAAATCAGACCAAAGATATTGAATTGAATGGATGCATATGTTTGTATATTGTTTTGTTTACTCAGTGAGCCGTAATGTGTGCTCACCCTTTCGACGTCAAATATTTTTAGTTGATGATGCAAGTCCTACTATGGAAGATTTCATAAATGCGCCGTTATATGGACACATGGCGGCTATGGACGTAAAAGCTGTAGAAGATGCGCATGATCCTTCATGCGAGTGTAATCAATGTGTCTTTGATTAGTTTAACTATTTTTCATTACCAGACATGTAATTGATTATTTTATTTTATGTTTTGAGTTATTTAGAGATAACTGGATTAAATATTTATTTTATCACTGTTAGATACTCAGTTCATTATTTATAAAGACTTCCGCTTACTTGTTTACTATCTCTGATTATTACCGTGGAATGTGTGTGTGGTTCAATATGATGGGTATGACCTATACGAGATCTTGGTTGAACTATTGGTTTATTGATGGTTCATCACACCATTGATTAGTCCAGAATTGGGGTGTGACAGCTTGATATCAGAGCTCTTTCAGGTTTTACCCATCGACCTAACTACTTCCTCGCGAGTCATGAACTGAGTTAGGAAAACTAAAACCTGTAATAAGAACACACTATGAGCATCTTATTGTTTGAGACATAAACTAAGAAAGAGAATAATACACTTATGTAAATGAGAAATAAACTATATATATATATATATATATATATATATATATATATATATATATATATATATATATATATATATATATATATGTGTGTGTGTGTGTGTGTGTGTGTGTGTGTGTGTGTGTGTGTGTATGTGTGTGTGTGCTAAATGAGAGTAAGAAGAATATATATCCGAATCAGAGTACGGTCCTCAATCCGAAAAGTTACTCTACAACATAAACAAGAGAAAAAGAAATGAACCACTCATGGAGCTGGGGGTGCTGGAGGAGGAGGTGCCTCTCGGCCTCGATCACGATCCTCGGCGTACACTCTCGTGAGCCAGGCTACCTGTGCCTGGGTCGCCCGGAGACTCTCAGCAAGACTAGCCACTCGTCCATCAGTCGCGTACTGAACCTTGCAGATCTCAAGCAGCAACGCCATCATATCATCTAGTGGAGGACGTGAAGGACCAGCCGAGTGAGAAGCACGAAAAGGGCCGACTCCTGTAGAATGTTGTGGTAATGGAGGAGGTATGACATCTATATCCATGTACATCCGATCATCATCCTCCTCATCGTCACTCTCGTTGGTCTCTATTGTTGCCGCCGCTGCCGCCTCTGTATCTGCTGCCACCACCCAAATGAGATGACGTCTTATGGTATTTCTCTCATCATCACTAATTTGTACCTCTCTCATCCCCATCCTATAGATGGCATCCCAATCAAAATCAGCTGGGAAGGTGTCTTCATATATTCTTTAATCTTCCAAGTTCACCTGTAGGCAAGAGAGCAGGGTGGAGATCAACCGTTTATAGGACAGGTTACCTCTCCAGTCGGACAATGTGGCTCTGTGCATGGTTCGGATGATAATGTATGGGAGGTAGACAGGCTGCCTAGTGCAGATACAATACAATAGGTACTGAGTCAACTGAGAGACCATCTTGTAATGTCCACCCTGAGGAATCAAATTATGTTGGATGATTTTACAATATATCCATGGCTTAGGAAGTAGGTTGACTACCTTCATCTGCCAGCGGTCGTCTTGAAGAATCTAACTGCATACCTTGGCACGCATCCTCACCGATAGAAACTGAGGCTCCTTTGGTGCACAGTAGACCAATAGCCCATCATTGAAAATGCCCAGGAGATCAGCCAACTCCTGACAGTTGAAAGAGATAGGAACCCCTTTCACCCAACTAGTAATCCAAAGCTCTCTACTCCTATCCATGTCCTCTAAATCATCTTCAACTTGTAAGTTGCAGTAAAATTGCTTTACCAAATCCAGACGGGTGCAACCCTCGTACAGGATCACGAGAAGCTAGCCCATATCACCAAATGCCCTCTCCACATCAAATAGGGCTAAATGGGCCAGATTAACACACCGACCCCCTTCTACCTTTTTTCGATGAAACCATAGATATTGTACCTCCGCTTTGATGGACCTGAAGCGAGGAGGGTCATGGAGTCGGGGAACCTTGGTGCGAACCATGATAACTGCGAGAAAAGAGAATAAAAAAACAAGTTAGAAAATTAGAAATTTAGACAGCATAAAGACGTAGAATGAGAAAAAGTCTCACTTTTTACCAAACACTTGGACATGAGGACTTACATAAGGCACAAACCATCCCACAATGATTAATCAATAGAAAATGGCCATCAATCGAATAGAATTGAAGAAATTGTGGAATTTGGGATTTTCCCCAAATTTTAGGTCAAAAATGGGATTTTTAAAATTTCTGTCAAACCAACCGATGAAACTCAAATTTTCTCGAGGGTTTTCATCCATTGGGTAGCCAATAGTATAGACCTCCAATAAAAATCAAAATTTTACGGTCAATTAGATGTCAATTTGAAGAAAACCCTATAAATGGCGAAAACCTAGGTATGAAAGCTTGAAAAGGAAGAAAGAGTAGAGAACATACCTTGAAGAATAAGACGGAGGTTGTCGATCGATGGAGAAATCACCAAGTTCATACGGTTGACACTGTAGCAACCCTGTGGTGGCGATCTGAGTTGAGACCGTAGGAAGGAAAATGAGAATGAGGGGGAAAAGATTTCGAAAATAGGTTTAAAAACCTAATTTTTGAATCGTACGATCACACAATTCGACCAAAACAGTCGATTGTACCATTGACCTTACGATCGACCATAGGGTCTCAGAAAGTTGCCAAGGTTCATATGGTCGAACCTATGGTCGTGCTACATGCGACCGTACGATATTGACCATATGACTGATTGCTGTCTATTCTGAATATGTTAGACCTAATGCCTCTTAATTTTATTTTCTACTGTGGGACTAACAAAATATTAGCATTCTATCTGGTCTCACATGTGTAGCCTCCCCAATACTACTTCACCCAAGAATTTAAATGGCTGGGCATAGATCAAGCAGAAAGAGACAGAATGCAAACCCACCTCCACCACCTATGGAGGTCAATGACAGTGAAGGTCAAGAAGCGCAAGGAGGAGATGCTGGGAATCAAAACATTGTGCCTCATGATGTTCACACCCAGGTCAACCCAACTAACTTACCAGTACCACCTACAGATTTGGCTACTATAGTGATTAATTTGGCACAGTAAGTGCAACAATTACAGCAAATGCAAGCGAACATGCAAGCGAACATGGGAATTGCTTCCCCAGCTACAAACACCACACCTATATTTACAGGGCAAACTAGTACAATACTTGGGGGTAGTAATACTGTGCCCCAAGCGTCTGCTATAAACAATACGGTACCCCAAGCACCTCAAACACTAGTTGTACCAAACCCAAGTGCAGAATACTGAAGCACTGCAAAACGGGTATAACCAAGGTAATTATTAGTACCAAAAGCCCATGTATGGAGCTTGTGCACAGTACCAACTTAATCACTCCAGACTATCAAGCATTTTCTGAAGATGAAGCCGAAGGAATTTACGGGTAAGCCGTCAGATCCATTGTGGCCAGCTCAATGGATTGACGAAATGGAAAGAAATTTCATGATGATGACTATTAATGAAGAGGAGAAAGTATTTTGTGCAACGTTTAGGCTGAAAGGAGATGCACAACATTGGTGGAAATCCACTCGGGGTTAACTATTGACAAAGCACACCCAACTGACCTGGGCTATCTTGAAAGAGGCCTTATTCGAGAAGTATTTCCCCAGGAGTTTCAGGGATCAAATGGAAAAAGAATTTCTGAGTCTATATCAGGGACAAATGACTCTCGACGCTTACCGGTAGCATTATGAAGACATGTTCTTCTTTGCTCCCTCTAGTATGCAGGAAGAAGATACCAAAACTTGAAGGTTCTTCATGGGACTTAGGGGAAGTATCCGAGAGCATGTATTGGGACTGAAAAATAAGATTTATAATGAAGCTGTACAGATTGCTCGAGTACTGGAACCAAGCTAGAGGGAGAGTACTTTGCTCAAAACAGGGGTATTAAGAGGCCGAATGGGAATACGTTCAATGGAGGGAACTCAAAGACATTCAAACCCTTCCGTACTCAAGGCTTCAATGCTACAACCAAGACTTCTCCAACAACCCAACCTCAACAAAAGCAGGGTAATACTAGAGTCAGATGCTTCAACTGCAATCAAGTAGGGCATTATTCGAGAGATTGCCCTAAATCGAAGAAGCAACTACAACAAGGCAAGGTTTATGCGGTGACTGCTGAAGACGCTACTGCATCATCCGATGTAGTCACAGGTATGACCTAACCTTTTGTTTTGAAAAACATTGTGTGAGCATGTAGACTAACTTAAATAAAATCATAGGTATTGTACCTATAGTTAATATACCAACCAAAGTGCTTTTTGAGTCTGGAGCCACATACTCATTTATATTGGTGTCCTTTGAAAAGAAGCAAGATATACCCCTTATACCTTTAGATTATAAGCTACTAGTACGATCACCTATGGGATTAGAAGCAGAATTAGACTAAGGTTATGGACCATGTCCAGTTCTCATAAATGGACGAAGTTTAGACGCCAACCTGGTGTAACTCGAAATGGCAGACTTCGACGTCATCCTAGGGATGGACTGGTTATCCTAACATTCCATGAGTTTGCTTTGTGTTGAGAAGAAGATATCATTTAAAGACAAGGAAGGAGCAGAGTTTAGTTTTACGGGAACCAAACTTCCCATAAACTAAAACTCATTCTTTCTGCATTAAAGGCTAAGAGATGCCTCGAGAAGGAGGAATTGGGTACCTAGTGTCCGGGGTTGACCTCACCAAGGAAGCACCATGAATATAAGATATTGAAGTTATGCATGAATTTTTAGATGTATTTTCTGAGGAATTACCAGGATTGCCACCTGATCGAGCGACAGAGTTCGTTATAGACCTTATACTCGGAGCTGCACCAGTATCTAAGGCACCTTATTGAATGGCTCATACTGAACTGAAGGAACTAAAAGTACAATTACAGGTGTTGCTGGACAAGGGTTATATTTGACCCAGTATATCACCATGGGGAGCGCCAGTGTTGTTCATGAAAAAGAAGGATGAAAGCGTTCGACTTTGTATAGATTATCGGGAATTGAACAAGCTCACGATCAAGAACAGGTATCCGTTGCCTCGGATCGATGACTTATTTGACCAGTTGCAAGGTGCCAAAGTGTTCTCCAAGATTGATCTCCGGTTAGGATACCATCAATTGAAGATCAAGGAAGGTGATATTTCGAAGATAGCATTCGGGACCAGATATGAACATTACGAATTTCTAATTATGTTTTTTGAATTGACTAAATCACCTGCAACTTTTATGGAACTCATGAATTATGTATTCCACGATATACTGGATACCTCGGTCATTGTATTTATAGACGACATCCTAGTCTACTCCGAGGACAAAGAGACTCATAGCATAAATCTTAGGGCCGCTCTGCAGCGACTACGAATAGAAAAGCTTTATGCTAAATTTACTAAGTATGAGTTCTGGCTAAATGAAGTCACTTTCTTAGGCCATGTTGTATTAGCTGAAGGAATTAAAGTGGACCCTAGCAAAATTGAAGCTATTGCGAAATGGGAAGCACCTAAAAATGTCGCAGAAATTAGAAGTTTCTTGGGTCTAGCAGGGTATTATCGATGATTCATGGAAGATTAATCCAGAATTGCCGTACCTCTCATCAGTCTGACTAAGAAAGGGGAAAATTTGTTTGGATTGACAAATGTGAAGAGTTTTTCTAAATATTGAAGGCAAGACTGATATCAGCTCCCATCTTGACTATCCTGATTCTAGGACAATCATTTACCTTATACACCGATGCGTATGGGTTAGGTTTGGGATGTATTCTCATGCAAGGAGAACAAGTAATTGCGTATGCTTCCAGAAAATTAGAGATCCATGAGAAGAATTACCCTACTCATGACCTAGAATTAGCAGCAGTAGTACATGCTGTCAAGATATGGAGACATTATTTGTATGGAGAGAAATTCCATATTAAATCAGACCATAAGAGTCTCACACATCTTTTCAATCAGAAGGAGTTGAACGTGAGACAGAGGAGATGGCTAGAGTTGCTAAAGGATTACGATTGCGATATCTAGTATCATTTAGGGAAGGCTAATGTAGTTGTTGATGCACTAAGCAGAAAAACGATGGTAAAATCTCAGGAAGAAACAGGCACAAATGCGACAATGTGCATGACAGGAAGAGTATTCAATTATGGCAATGAACAGTTCATGATTGATAAACTGGGTGGATCAACTAACCTAGGGTTTATTCATCATTTTCAAACATGTTTGCTACATTGAAGATTGTACCTGATCTGATAGATGAAGTGAAAGCAGCTATTCAATCAAACCCCTATCTAAGAACAATGCAAGAAGACCTTGAAAAAGGTAGGACTATTCTTGATTTCACTTTGGACTTCGAAAAGGTACTCAGATATAAGGGGAGAGTGTGTGTTCCTGAAAGTGAAGACTTAGATATTTGACACAGACTAATGAAGAAAACCCACACCGCTTCTTATTCGGTACATCATGAAAGTACAAAGATGTATCATGATCTAAAGAAACTATATTGGTGGAGGGGAATGAAAATGGATGTAGCTAGATATGTCTCAATGCCTAAATTATCAGCTGGTAAAGGCTAAAAGGCAAAGACCGACAGGCTTGTTACAGCCACTACCTAAACCATCTTGGAAATGAGACTGCATTACTATGGACTTCGTCACAGGGTTACCACTGACTCCCAGAGTAGTTGACGTAGTCTGGGTGATTGTAGACTGTTTGACTAAGATAGCTCATTTTATAGCTATACAACCTCAGTATACCCTAGAGAGGCTAGCTAAGCTATATGTAGATAATATTGTCAGATTGCATGGTGTACCTGAAATCATTGTGTCCGATAGAGAACCACGTTTTACCTCAAAATTTTGGAAAGGACTATAGAAGGCTATGGGTACAATGCTGAAATTTAGTACTGCATTTCATCCTCAGACCGATGGACAGTCAGAGCGCACCATTCAGATTTTAAAAGACATGCTCCGAGCTTGTGTGATTGATTTCAGAGGATCATGGGATGAGAAGTTACGATTGATCGAGTTTGCTTATAACAACAGCTATCAAGCTATAATACAAACATCGCCCTATGAATCACTGTGTGGTAGGAAGTGTCGAACTCCTTTATTTTGGAATGAAATTGGAGAACGGAGAATTGTTGGACCAGAATTTATCGAAGAAACTTGTCGAATAGTCGACATCATCAAGGAAAGGGTTTGAATAGCTCAGAATCGTCAGAAGCAGTATGCAGACAATCGACGCAGAGACCTTGAATTTACTACATGTGACAAGGTATTTTTGAAAATATCTCCTATGCGTGGTCTAAAACGGTTCGGATAGAAGGGAAAGCTATATCCCAAATATATTGGACCTTATGAGATTTTGACAAGACGTGGAAAGGTAGCATATCAATTAGCGCTACCACCATTGATGTGTAGTGTACATGATGTATTCCATGTTTTACAATAGAAGAAGTACGATAGAGACCCAACACACGTGTTAACAACAGATCCATCGAATTTGATTGAAGATTTGACGTTTGAAGTTGTACCTTTTGAAATCACCAGTCGAAAGGTTCAACGTCTTCGCAACCATGACATCTATTATGTTAAATTTACTTGGAGAAGCCAAAATGTAGAAGAAGTCACATGGGAAGAAGAGAACGCTATGCAGACGCAATACCCTCACCTATTCGACTCAAAAGGTATATGCAAATTTCGAAGACAAAATTTATGTAAGGGGAGGGGGGGGGGGAGTTGTAAGACCCGCACTCCACTAACATGGTCTAATCTTGTAGTGTCAGGTCTTCCTATCATTGCTGGATCAAGTGGACCGACTGTGTGAAGAACGACCACGAGACCAAGTAAGCTAATCGACTCAAAAACACTTAAAACCAAGTGTATGGTTGACTACCTGGGTAGGTATGGTCGACCATACAATGAGAAATAAAGACCACTGATTAAATAACCATACGATCGATGTTTTTAAGCGTATAGTCGATGTATTTTGGGACCGTACAACCCCAAATTAGACTTCGTGTTTGGAAACTTTCCAAATAGAAGGGGGATCTCTTTCCTATTGTTGGAGAACTCTATATGGAGAGTTTTTCTTTATATAAAGGATGTTCCTCAACCCTTTTTCACTCTTTTGAAACATTATCAAACCCTAAAGGAAGAGAAGGAAGAGAAAGAGAAGGAGAGAAGGCTAAGAAGAAGGTTGTGCAGAGAAGGTTTTGGCTATCTACTATAGACCAAGGTATGAAACTTATCTCTGAAGATGTAAATCCTACGGAATAAGATTTTTATTGTGGATTGGAGATGTCACACCCCAATTCTACACCAACCAGAATGGTGTGATGAACATTTTATGATCCAACACTTCAACCAGGATCTCGAATAGGCTGTGTCCTTTTACTTAAACCATACACATCCACAACCATAATCAGAGTAAATAAACAATAGCGGAAGTCTTTAATATTAATGAACTGAGTATCTAATAGTGATATCATAAATAAAGTATCTAATTATCTCAAATAACTGAAGACATAAAATAAAATAAATTAATCAATTACAAGTTTTGAATAATCCGACAATTAAATCTAATCAAAGATGCATGAGTTGCACTCGTACAACGAATCATGCGACTCCATCATAGCTTCTGCATCCATCGCCGCAACATTTTCCTACATCTGAGCATTTATATAATCTTTTATGGTAGGACTTGCATCATCAACTAAAAATATTCGACATTGAAAGGGTGAGCACACATCATGGCTCAGTGAACAAACAAAACAATGCAACAAACATATGCATGCAGTCAATTCATATCTTTGGTCCGGTTCATAAGTTTGCAATGTGCAATAGAAAGGATTGGTGGCCGTCGCACCTCCATACACGAGTGTGTGAAGCCGCCTAATGGATCAAATACCATTGCCGTCCCACATGCACCCATCATGGAATAGAGATAGAGCTAAAGTGCTCGGATCAAACACCGCATGACACTTCCCCTGATGCCCTACCCATACCAATACGTACGCCCCTATTGGTGAGGGCTTGCAAACTGGGCTCGCAACTAACCAGTTCTAATGTCAAACAGTGTATCCAAGGCCTCACCCCAGAATCCCTCTATATGTCCATAGAGATAGAGCTAAGGCCCCCTAGCAGAGTTAAAGACTACACGTTCCGAGACCACCTCCCCTGATGCCCTACGACGTAATAGTTTTGCTAAGGTAATGGCGATACGACGATGTCAGTGGACAAGACTTGAGTAGAGGGTTGTAAACTGGGCTCGCAACTAACCAATCCTAATGTCAAACAGTGTATCCAAGGCCTCACCCCAGCATCCCTCAATACGTCCATAGAGATAGAGCTAAGGCCCCCTGGCAGAGTCAGAGACTACATGGTCTGAGACCATCTCCCTTGATGCCCTACGACATAATAGTTCTGCTAAGGTAATGGCGATACGACGATGTTAGAGGACAAGACTTGAGTAGAGATTGAGGTAGAGTCTGGTGACCAGGCTGAACCACAATGTCACGTCCTCCCCCTGATGCTCTGCTCGCATCAAGTACACTAACCATACACATACATTTACATGCCTATTCCTAGCATCATCATCATCATCATCATGTTATAAACATACGAAATTAAATATGCATGAACAGTAATAACAGAAATATTGGATGACATGTGAGATGCACATTACAAGCATACACGTATAAAATCAGTCATGGCATTGGACTCAATAAATAAAAATAGTTTATTATTAGCCAATTAATTTAGGTCTTGTTCCCTCACCTTTGTTTGATAGTAGATCCTTGTTCAAGCTTTGTGAATAACTTTTAAACCACTTGAAAACCTAACAAATTTATAGATTTTAAATTAGAATTAATTTTCATGAATTTAGACTAACAGAAACTGAGGGGTCACAGGTGTGGCAACACCTATGGTCTCAGTTTCAGCGACCACAGGGTGTGTGGTCGCATATCCTACGACCACACATGCGACCACACCCTCCCTAGAAACTTCCCGAGGGTGTGTGGTCGAATATGTGTATCTCGTGTGGTCGCATATCATGCGACCACACGTGTGATGGTCGATCTTTCACTCTCAACTCCATTCCTTTATGTTTGGATCCATTGGCTTATCATCATGGTCCTTCCTATGATTGTTCTATGGCTCATAACTATTATTCTATACACAATCCATTGTCCACATAATTTTCTCCATAGATTCTCTTGGAATTTGTCCATGGGTTGATGATTTGGGTTTCTCTTAAATCCTATCTTCTTCATGAACTATTCTAGGCTCTTAATTTAACATGGGAAATATGTTCATACCTTAAGCTTGCTGAAGATTTAAAATTTTCTCTGAATTTTCCTCCTCTTTAGTCTTCCCCTTCAATTTTCCTTCTCTTCCTTCTCTTTTCTTTCTCTCACTTTCAGTTTGAGTTCTAAAAGAGTGAAAGAGGCTAAGGGATGTCCTATTTATAGAGGAAAATCCTCCATAATATGCCCTAATGAGTTTAGGAAAGAACCCACTTCAGATTAGGAAGGTTTCCTAATTTCGGTTTCTGACTGGGTTCGTGTGGTCGGAGGTGGGGTCGCAGAATCCGTCGACCACACCTTCTAAAACGTGCGACCACATGACCAAAATTCATGTGGTTGTACTATTTTAAGGTGTGGTCGGTCACACCTGTTTAGGTATGCGACCACACTCTCATAATTGACTATTTTTAGGTTGATTTCATACCTGGTCTTGTGGTTTCTTCACGTACTTGGTTCACTTGGCTCGACCATGATAGGAAGATTGATACAAAGTGCTAAGACCGGTTAGTTTGATACAGGTCTTATAGGAGATGTCAAACTATATGATCCTTGTGATCTTTGAGTAAATCTCAAGGATAACTATGAGGGATGAGTTTAGTGATAATGGTTAGTAAAAAACTGTAAATAATGGCTATAGGATAACCTTAGGATGAACCTAAGTGTTGAGATGATAAATCAACTCAGGAAGAACTCGGATTGAAAGCAAATTTTGTCCAGAAACCGTATGGTCGTAGCTACGATCAACCATAGGATGACCAGAGTATCGACCACAGCCATTCAGTAAGAATTCCAAAATCATATGGTCGCAGGTGTAGTCGCATATAGTGTGACTCTAGGGTATCGACCGTATGAGGTAAGATCGACATCAATATGAGACCATAGGACCAATCAGACACCTATCAGTGATCTGCTTTAATTTTCGACTACTGTAACATATTACACATGAATTTTAACTTAAATTGATATAACTTATAGGTTACTAAATTGATTCAAAGAAAGTTTCAAGGCTTGGAAGTAGATCAAGTATTGTTAACAGGCGAGGGAACAAGACCTAAACTAATTATAACAAACTATTTTACATTGTTGAGTCCAATGCCATGATTGATTCTATGCTTGTATGCTTGTAATGTTCATCTCACATGTCATCCAATATTACTGTTATTACTGCTTATGCATATTTACTTTTGTCTATTATAACATGTTGATGACAATGATGCTAGGAATAGGTATGTGGTTGTGTGTCTGTGGTTAGTGTGTTGGATGCGAGTGGAGCATCAGGGGGAAGACTTAACATTGTGGTTTAGCCTGGTCACTAGACTTTAGCTCTATCTCTACTCAAGTCTTGCCCACTGACATCGTCGTATCGTCATTACCTTAGTAGAACTATTATGTCGTAGGGCATCAGGGGAGGTGGTCTCGGACTGTGTAGTCTTTGACTCTGCTGGGGGGCCTTAGTTCTATCTCTATGGATGTATTAAGGGAAGCTGGGGTGAGGCCTTGGATATACTGGATAGCATTAGGATTGGTTAGTTGCAAGCCCAGTTTGCAAGCCCTCGCCAATAGGGGCTTACATATTGGTATGGGTAGAACATTAGGGGAAGTGTTGGAGGTGTGTGATCCGAACACTTTAGCTCTATTTCTATTCCATGGTGGGTGCATGTGTGATGGCAATGGTGTTTGATCCATTGGGTGGATTCATACACTAGTGTATAGAGGTGCGGTGGCTGCCAATCATTTCTATAGCATATTATAAACTTAAAAATTAGACCAAAGGTATTGAATTGAATGCATGCACATGTTTACACATTGTTTGTTTGCTCACTGAGCCGTGATGTGTGCTCACCCTTTCGAAGTCAAATATTTTTAGTTGATGATACAGGTCCTACTGTAGAAGATTTCGTGAATGCGCTGTCGTATGGACACATGGTGGCTATGGACGTAGAAATTATAGAAGATGCGCATGATCCTTCATGCGATTGCAATCAATATGTCTTTGATTAGTTTAGCTATTTTTGATTACCAGACATGTAATTGATTATTTTATTTTATGTTTTGAGTTATTTAGAGATAACTGGATTAAATATTTATTTTATCACTGTTAGATACTCAGTTCATTATTTATAAAGACTTTTGCTTACTTGTTTATTATCTCTGATTATTACCGTAGAATGTGTGTGTGGTTCGATATGGTGGGTACGACTTATACGAGATCCTTGTTGAACCATTGGTTTATTGATGGTTCATCACACCATTAGTTAGTCCAGAATTGGGGTGTGACAATTATACTCTGAAGTCGAAAAGCATCTATTTGATGCTCCAAAAAAATGGATTTTAGAGTTCATTTGGAGCCGGTTCACTCCAGGATTCTCTAGAATCCAAACTGAGTTATCAAATGGGATTCTACTCCATTTATGCTTCAGAAGCCAGAATCCAGATTCTAAAATGTTATCAAACAGGCCCTTAAAAGGTCAGCTTTTTTTTTTTTTTTTTTAAAGAAAAAAAAGTGGGAGTTACCCATGCCTCGGTTGTTTTAAATTGCCCCATGAAAGGGAATACAAAATTCAGCCCGATCTGGGTCAAACTCCAGTCAAACACCTAGTGGCCGTTTCATTTTAGTCACCTTACTATCCCTAGGTGCCATTTAGATTACCCACTTGTTCTCAAAAATTTCATGTATGTCCCCTTTAATAATCCCTAGAGAAGGTGTAGAGGAGTGAAAAAAGAGAGAGAAGAATTGGAGAGAATGGAGTGGGAAAGAGTGAGCTAGACAACCCCAGGTAGGCTTAAACCCTAGCGCAACTAACCCTAGGTCACTTTGAGGGAGGATCAAATTCGGTCCCATCCCTTCTTCTTATTGATCTTGGAAGAAATTAAGAAAAAACAAAAAAAAAATGACAAAAAAAATCCAGAGGGACAAAAAGTTATAAAATAAGAAAAAAATAATGAAAAGAGGCAAATGGGAACCCCCCCCTCTCAATCAAGTGAAACAAAGAGGACCCCCTTGCCATGAGCTTTAATATGTGTTAATATGAGTTGACATAAAAGAAAAATTAGAAAGAAAATTAAAGCAAAGAAAAGAGAAAAAAAAAAGAAAAAAGAGAGGAAAGAATCAAAGATAAAAAGGGAAAATAGAGTGCATATTAGAAAAGTCAAGGATCACATTAGAATCACTATTTACTATAAATACTGTACATTTCAAGATTTTAGGTATATAATTTTAATACTCACTTTCCTAGGGATTCTTACTTTGATACATCGGACTGAGAATCTCTCACTTACCCCACTAATATTTAAGTGGACTTGGATACCTGGTCCATTGACTGTTTACACATCCCTAACTTAGGCATCGGAGTGGACCCAGGGCCATAGGCCCACCTCCCCTTTGCTTTGTGCTTTTGACTTTTCAGGCAAGGTGCCATCAAGTACTGCTTTCGAGGCGATTTTAGCCCTTCTAGGAGCTGGGAGTTCTGGCACAGCTCAGTGGTCCGCCATTAGAACTGGGGAGTGTCTGTCTATGGGTGGTGATTTGAGTAAGATGAGGCAGATTCCTCTAATGGGTCCTCTTCCAATCAACAAGACCGGGGATGAGTTGCACTTCCATCCCGATTGGGCGATAGTGGAGGATGACACCGTAATGGGAGATGCTCTCATGGCCCGGGAAATGATGATGGGATGTCAGCTCAAATGTGACCAAGAAGTAGTGCGTAGCCTAACCACTTCGGCCTGATTTTTGGCTCGGATACTCTGATATCATCGGGGAGTTTTGCCTTCTCTATTTCTGTTCTGCTTGTTTTTCATGTCATGCTGATGTTCTATTTCCGTACAGCTCATAAGTGACGAGGAGGAGGAGCTCCAATTCTGACTCAACTATATCGTGAAAGATCTTGATAAGGCCAAGAAGGAGAGGGATGACACTAGGTCGCTACTTAGCGCAAAGGAAAATCAAGTCAACTTGAATGACTTCAGAGATTGTTGCTCTTACGATCGAGGTCGCACGTTTGAAGAAGTGCATAGACGACAAGAAGGCTGCCAGAGTCTGGACCGAGAAGACCTCTAAGGGACATAACGAAAAATTGAAGGCATCTGAAAAGGCTGCTAAAGTCCAGGCCACTAAGTACAAAAATGGTTTTATGAAGGTTCGGACCATCGTTGCAAGGGCTGTTCGCTTGTACAAAAAGTCTGAGTTATTCAAGGAGTTGGTGGAGAAGAGAGCCTTGCCAAGCTATACATTTGGGGCACAAGCCCTCAAGGAATATGTTGATAAGAGAATGCTGGAAGTGGATTATTCTGAGGTGAGCTGCCTGAGGCCTATCCCTATATGTAATGATGATGATGAGGAAGGGGATGATGAGTCAATTTAACTTGAAGATGTTTTCGACGGAGAGGACCCTCTTCCTTCCCCAGATGTTGGAAGGGAGAATTCTCTAGCCCTTGATCCTTTGCATCTCGAGACAGGCGAAGAGTCTCCCTCGACCCATCGGGTAGGTATTTCTCCCAACATAGGGCTCCCTCTTACTCCCGACAGTGATTTCAATATTTCTCCTGATCATGTCGCCCCGGTAGGGGCGATGGCTCAGCGTGTGGTAGTGAACAATGAGCTTGTTGTTTTTTCTATATGGTTATGCGGTGTTCCCTTTTTTCTTTTTCTTTTTTTGTAAAGGACCCTGACTATGTCTTCTTTTTGATGAAGACTCGAATACATGTAAATCTCTTCTTTTTTTTTGTTGTACATAGGGGGTCTTCCTCGGGTATATTTTTTTGTAGTTGGAGGTTCCCTTCGGAGTACGTATTTTCATTTTCAGAACTATATAACTATACATGTCTTGCCTTTAATGCTTGGATTTTGTACTTTGTTGGTTATCTTGTTGTGTTCGCCTTGGATCATTGCTTTACTCTAAGCTAGCGTCTATGTTTTGATTTATTTTCCATGCGCGTGCCGAAGTTCGAGTTGCCCACCTTGGTCAACAGGGGTTGGGAATTATTTTCGGCCAATTTCTAATTGGTCGATATGCCTGCCTCAGTCAATTGGGGTCGGGATTTATTTTCGACTTAGCTGATATGCCCGCCTCGGTCAATAGGGGTCGGGATTTATTTTTGATGTATGTGTTGGAGTCCTATCATCTACCCTCCTCAGCCAAATGTGCTCGGTAATTGTCAAGCTCTTTTGACCATCTATGTCTCAATTAATGTAGGAGTCCGATCTACCCTTCTCGGCTAAATGTGCTCGATGATTGTCGAGCTCTTTTGGTTGACTGGGTTTCAATTAATGTAGGAGCCTGATTTACCCTCCTTGGCCAAATGTGCTTGGTATTGTCGAGCTCTTTTGGCCGATGGGTAGCCTTGTTGGTTGAAGATGCAGACGACGTAATGCCAACTGAATTGCTTTCATTGAACTTTGAGTGACAAAAACACTGTTTGACAAAGAGACCTACTGGACTGAGTACATCATGATCAATGGGAAACTACTGATGAAACCTGTGTAGGTGCTCGGCATTCCATGCTTGAGGCAGCAGCTTTCCTTTCATGTCCTCAAGGTGATAGGTGCCATTCTGAAATGAATGAGTAACTCTATATGGACCTTCCCAATTGCGGGCCAGATTGCCTTGGTTGGTTGGATCTAATGCAATTGTGCTTCTTCGCAAGACAAGATTGCCCACTTGAAATTTACGCTCCTTTACTCGCTTGTTGTAATGTTTTGCAGTATGTTGCTGGTGTACCACAATCTGGATTTGAGCTTCATCTCGAGTTTCTTGTAGTAAGTCCAGGTTGACTAGAAGTTTCTCACTATTGGCCTTAGGATCATAATGCGAGATCCTATGTGTGGGAACTGGACTTCTAAGGGAATAATAGCTTCACAACCAAAAGCCAACATGAAAGGGGATTCACCCGTTGCTGTTTTGGGAGTAGTTTGATCTACCCATAATATATGGGGAAGTTCATCCAACCAGCGGCCTTTGGCATCCTCCAAGCGAGTCTTGATTCCTTGTAATAATATCTTGTTTGTCACTTCTGTCTGGCCACTGGTCTTGGGGTGCTTGAAGGCACCTTGTCTATGGTCAATGTGATTTTCCTCCACCCAAATATTTTCAAAGGGTACCTCTTCACCTCGGATATAAAAAAACTTATTCTTCTAGAGCTTTATGGAAGTTGATTTATCGACAAGGATCTCAGGATATTCCTTGTGCTTATCGAAATAATACCTGCCCGACCCCTGGTAAGTATTGAAAATAAACATGGCATGAAATATATCCAGGGTGGGCTTTTCCCTTAACCTTCGAAAGAAAGCTATGAACCCGATGATAGTCTTCCATGAGTTCAGCATTTTTTGGACAGGGGCAACTTTGTAGTGTTCAATGATTTGGTATATCAATTGAGGCACAGGTATCCGAAACCCTGCCTTGAACATCTCCAAATTAACACACAGTTTGGATTCCCTATTCCAATAGGCCCTCTCAGCCACCTCGGGCATTCGGAGTGAAATGTTGGGTGGTATTTGATATTGCTCGTGAAGTCTGAAAAATTCCGTCGTGGTCAGCAGACAGACTTGCTTCAGAGCATCAAAATCTGGGCACGGATCGGCGTCTCCTTTAGCTTCTTGAACAACATTCTTCGCCAGATCTTAGGTGGACGTACCCACCTCAGGAATTCCCTCGGACGAAAACTCTTCCCCAATATCACCCTTCGACTTATGATCTGCTGACTCCTCATCTTTAGGTAAAGATGAGCTATTACTGGTGCTACTATTAGAGGAAGAAGAGGATGACATACCCATGGCCAATACGGTTGGCTTCGCTGCATATAAGGTCTCTATGTTTACCATCTCTACATTTGCATCCTCTCATTCTGTATGCGACATGTTTAAAATAGAAACGAAGCACTCAAGAAGAGAAAGACTTACCGATAGACGAAGAGTCGAAGCGACCAATACAAGACACCGAAGTCGACCCAATAGCTCAAAAGACTGAATTGGTAGATTACTTACTCACAGAACCTTGAACCACCATAATGGGAAAAACAATCTAAGGCATGGGAAAGCAAGAAGATAGATTCCATGTGGTAGTTCGTTACAGGATGGCCTTTAGTTGGTAATAAATGCTGACCTTCCGATGGGGGTCCATCAATCCAGTCTTGCCAAGCGGTATCCATGAAAATGACCCGAACTTGATGGACCGAACCTGTATCACAGTTCCAAGCCATCGCATCGGCTGTTCACCTATCCGGATCTTGATAGTCACATGCTCAATACCATCCTACATTTTGGACTTCAACTAAAGACCAATGTAAATTGATCGAGGTGTAAACATCGGCCAAAACACATCAACAGGATCACTTTCTACTACGACAGCCATCACATGCGGGACACCATCCTTCACCTTGGACTTCCTTAAAAAGAAGACCGATGTGAATTGACCGAGGCATCCACATCGGCCAACATATATATTCGAACCTTGAGGCGATCACGTAATGGACGCCTTCCTTCACCTCGAGCTTCCTACAAATAAAAACTGATGTGAATTGACATAGGTGGCCACATCGGTCATTCACAAATCAGAACCTCGAGGCCTTCACATGCGAAGCACCATCCTTCACCTCAGACTTCCATCAAATGAAGACCGATGTGAATTGACTGAAGTGGCCACATCCGTCATTTACAAAATAAAACCTCGAGGCATTTACGTGATGGACGCCCCCCTCACCTCAACCTTCCTTCAAATAAAGATCGATGCGAATTAACTGAGGCATCCACATCGGCCCAGCCCAAACCAAGACTACAAAAGCAACCACATCCCAAACGGCCTTATTCACCTCCACTTTCTCCCAGTAGGGAACCGACCTTGACATCTTGGAGTGGGCACAATGGACAATCAGAAATCAAGACAGATATTTAGGCCATCTCCCTCAGAAGGCTGAGCTAAATGGCCTCAAGATCTAGTGTCAACTTCAGAAATCAGACAAGACCTCGTCCCCTAGCAAAGCAAAGAAAGTTGGCCTAAGGAGGGTAGAGGGAGAGGGAATACCCACCCCAAAATTTTTTCTTCTTTTCTTTGCTCAGTCGAACCGAGCCGATTCAACAAAGTAAGGAGGCAAATGTCAACTTCGAACTATTTTACTTACTCAATTGAACCTTGTAGATTCAACAGAGCAAGGAGGAAAGTATTAGGTGAATTTCCTACACCACTAATAGGATAGCGATAGCTAGAAAGATACGGTCCATGTCAGCACCTCTAAATGGGTCTAAGGGACATTCCCATAATTTCTACCAATATAATAAGGATAAAGGTGTCTTTTTCATATTTTACAAGTCCATTTCCGTCATCACCATCAGAGACAAGGATAAAAATGACATTTGTAGAGAAAACTATTCGCTATAAATACCGTGAATCCTTAGATTTTAGGTACATAACAATTAATACTCACTTTCTTAGGGATTCTTGCTTTGACACATCCGACTGAGAATCTCTCACTTACCCCACCAAAATTTAAGTGGACTTGGATACTAGGCCCATTGACTATTCATAGATCCCTAACTTAGGCATCGGAGTGGACCCAGGGCCATAGGCCCGCCTACCCTTTGCCTTATGCTTTCATCTCGTAGGTCCAGTCAGCTTTATGGGCCTCGGATATGGATTCTGGATGAAACAAAATCTAATGTGCCATGCCACATTATTGGAAAAAAATTGAAAATATGTTAACAAATAAACAAGGAAAGAAAATAAGGCTAACAAAGAAATAAGATTTTGCAAAGATAATAGCCTTGGGGCTATTTAAAGGCTACATGAGGGAGAGCTGCTCTCCCCCACATTTTTGATAGTCCCCCCTCCTAAAAGTGGTGGATAGCAAGAGAGGAGAGAGAAAGAGAGAGAGAGAGAGAGAGAGAGAGAGAGAGAGAGAGAGAGAAGAAGAAGAAGAAGAAGAAGAAGAAGAAGAAGAAGAAAAAGAAGAAGAAGAAAGAAAGAAAAAGCAAGGGAGAAGAATGGATAAGGCCATCTCACCTTCAAAGCTCCATCAACCTAGGTGTAGGCAACCTCCATCGAAGACTAGGTAAGTACATTCATGTAAAACCAATACCCAGAAAATCTAAACTAACTTTGTTTTTCTTCTGTGCCAGTGTTTTCCACCACTGACAAACCTGAATCAGTACCGACATGAAGAGCATCACTGCATGTACCAAGTAACACTCAAACTAAAGTTAACACAATGATTGATAATAAACTAGGTGGTACCAGTCGCAGTTATCGATTGAGAAATCTACAGATAGAACTCGTGACGGGCCAGGCCAAAAGGCCTACCTACAGAATTTCAATTTGAATTTGGTCTATTGGGAGGGAATAGAATATTTCCAAGGACCCATCACCGAATCCAATGGGTCCCACCTCCAATTAACTGATTTAACTTGGTTTAGGAATTAACACCATACAGTCTCCCATTCCAATTGAAAGTCATATTCCAAGAAGGAGATTCTAGTCAACCAATCCCCATTAAACTCCTCTCCTTTTAGTAGATATCAATTACAAGGAAATTTTGACGCATTATCAGAGAGGGAGAGAGAGTTAAAGGAGAAGGAGCAACATGGAGGGAATTGTATTTCAAAAACCATCGACTCTGCTCAACAATTCACATCATCGCTCAAGCTATCGTCAGTAAAACTCCTTAAACCCTACCGTTACCCCCGATATATGTATTACTGATGAAGCTCCGCTCTCCATTAGTGGTAGAGTAGGGTATTGTCTTTCGGATTTTGAGGATATTTTTCCTCGACAAATGATTCAAGGTAAATCCTGAATCTGCCCTTGGTCTAATCATAGAATAGCAATGCCTAAACCTAGGAGGTACACCCCTAATTGACCATGCCTAGTTAACAAATCGTGGGATAACCTAACGGGGAAACTCCAATCCAAAGCATTGCCAATGGACGTCTACAGAAGAAGCCCATAGGCATAATCGGAGGGGATCCCGGAGGTGAATTTCATGCCTCTGACCAAGCCAATAAACCCAAACCAACCCTTCGGAGAGTAGCCAAACGTGAAGCCTGACTCGCCACTGCGTGACTGGCATCGCTACTAACCAATCACAATAAGGCCCGGGTAAGTTACCAGATGCAAAGCCAGACTCGATACTGAGTGACTGGCATCGCGACTGGCTAATGACAGAAAGGCTCAGATCTCAGCCAGATGCAACACTGGACTTGACCCTATGTGACCGTATTCATGACTGGCCAGTGTCAGAAGGCCCTAAAACACTGTATAATGATATAGACAACTAACTGATACTTCCACACACTACCTAGGTGTAGTATACAAAGAGGATATCGACTCTTAAGGTGTTACAAATCATATTTATGAAACCTCAGGTGAGGAACAAAACCCTGACTAATTTTTGGAGTGTTTCTGATCTTGCATATGTTTGTGCCACATGCTTGTTGTGAATAACATGTCATCCAATAACTATCTTTTTGCATGTATTTGCATTTGTTATATATATGTTGGTTGTGAATATATGATATTGATGCTTGGTGGGTAGTGGTGAAACGATAGAAGACTATTGGATCCGACCTGCCAGGTACTCTACTGCCATGCGTTGCCCCAGTGTCTTAATGGGATGACAACATTTAGGGGGAAAGCGAGCAGACTAAAATTCCTACTGGGATACTGTGAGGATGCATATGATGACAAGTAGGATTTGATTAGTGGCACTACTCACCTATGCAACCTTAGCCAGTAGGGGGTCAGGTATTTATATAGATAGGGGATAAGGGGAAGGTAGTGGCAATGTTTGTTGGTGCATCATTGGCCAGACCTTTGCCCTATCGCTATCTATATAGGAGACACGTGACTTCACTAAGGCTATCGGTGTAGGCTGGCGAGTGTCCATTCTCTCTTATGCATGGAAGTTTTGGTCAGCTTCGGTGAGCATGGCTAGGCTTTACCTTAACATTAGCATACATTATTGTAAGCATGTCATTTTTGTTATCCCCAGTTGAACAAAGTCTTACTGGAGTGTAGACAACAAAGTGAGAGAGATGAGAGAAAGTTTAGAAAGTACAGGGGAGGATAGTGAAACTCTCTAAAAAATGATAGTTGATTAGCCCCAGCATGCTCTCTATAGTGTTTTGAGAATAACTGAGATGATCCCTAGTGCGCAGAAGCTTAAGTGAAGCCATACGGCAAGTTGGTGAATCCCAATGTGAGTTTTGGATTTTGACTGTGACTTTGATAAGATTTTCAATGGGCCCTATAGCAAGGTCATGGGCTACAACCTGAAATGCCTTTGAAAAATACCTTTGAAATGAGACCCGAATCGCTCAATTTCGATGTCAAACAAAGAAGATATGGCAATTTTAGTCTGGGAATAAGAATAAGGGTTTTTTCTGGAAATTAATAATAATCATCCAAGGGCTTGCATGCAAATTATCGTAAGTTTAATTATTTAAACATTCATCTTCTCATATCATGCTCATTTGATGTCTAAATGAGGTGATTCCAATGCCATTATTTCTCATTTTTAGTGCTCTACAAAGTTGACGTGGAGAATTTAAAGCAAAGGTCTTCGAGGCATCCCATGCAGAGCCGCTAGCTGGATTATCATAAATTTGTCACACCTTAAATTTGGTTTAACCAGTGGTGTGATGAATCATCAAGAAAACCAACAGTTCAACCAGGATCTCGTATAGGCCATGCCCATCCGATTAGACCAGATACATTCCACAACCATAATCAGAGTAAATAAACAATAACGGAAGTCTTTAATACTAATGAACTGAGTATCTAATAGTAATAGCATAATTAATTATCTAATTATCTCCAAAGTAACTCAAAACATAAAACTAAATAAATTATTAATTACATGTTCCGATAACCTAACAACTAAACTAATCGAAAACAAATGAATTACACTCGCACTACAGATCATTTGCCTCTTCCATAGCTTCCATGTCTATCGCCGCTACATGTCCATATGTCGGCGTGTTCATGTAATCTTCAATGGTAGGACCTACATCAACAACTAAAAATATTCGACGTTGAAAGGGTGAACACACATCACGGCTCAGTGAGCAAACAAAACAATGCAACAAACATATACATGCATTCAATTCATGTCTTTGGTCTTGTTTTTAAGTTTGCAACAAGCTATAGAAAGGATTGGCGGCCACCGCACCTCTATACATGAGTGTAGGAATCTGCCTAATGGATCAAACACTATTGTGTCCCACATTCACCCACCATGGAATAGAGATAGAGCTAAAGTGTCCAGATCAAACACCACCAACACTTCCCCTGATGCCCTACCCATACCAACACGTAAGCCCCTATTGGCGAGGGCTTGCAAACTGGGCTCGCAATTAACCAATCTTAAATGTCATCCAGTATATCTAAGGCCTCACCCCAGCATCCCTCAATACATCCATAGAGATAGAGCTAAGGCCCCCCAACAGAGTCGAATACTATACGGTCCAAGACCACCTCCCCTGATGCCCTATGATGTAATAGTTTTGCTAAGGTAATGGCGATATGACGATGACAGTAAACAAGACTTAAGTAGAGATAGAGCTAGAGTCTGGTGACCAGGATGAACCACAATGTCATGTTCTCCCCCTGATGCTCCATTGGCATCAAGTACACTAATCACACACACTATCACATACCTATTCCTAGCATCATCATCATCATCATATTATAAATAGACAGAAATAAATATGCATGAGTAGTAATAACAGGAATATTGGATGACATGTGAGATGCACACTACAAGCATACAAGCATAGAATCAATCATGGCATTGGACTCAATAAAAGCAAACAGTTTATTATTAGCCAGTTAGTTTAGGTTCTGTTCCCTCACCTGTTAGAATTGTTCAATCTTCTCCAAGCTTTTTAACTCACTCTTGAACCTCTTGGAAACCTAAGAAATTTGTAAGTTCTAAGTTAGGGTTCAAGCTCATCAATTTACAGTAGTCAATGGTCCATAATAGCATCAAACAGACCTCCAGAAGCTGAGTGGTTGCAAGTGTGACTGCACCTATGGTCTCATTTTCTGCGATCACAGGGTGTGGGGCCGATATGTGTAGTTCCATATCATGCGACCACACACATGCGACCACACCCTCCCTGGAAACTTCCCGAGGGCATGTGGTCGGACACATGTGCCTCGTGTGGTTGATCAAACTGCTACCACATGAGTTTTTGGTCAACTTTTACTCTCAGCCGCATCCTTTCATAACTTGATTCCATGGCTAACATTATGATCATTCCTATGATCTTTTTATAGCTTAAAATTCACACTTTTATATAGTCCTTCACCTTAATCCCTTCTTCATTGATCTCCTTAAAGTTTTGTTCATGGTCTTAGGATTGAGATCTTACTTCGAATCAATATCTCCTCCATAATCTATTCTGGGCATTCAATTAATGTAGGGAATGATTCTATACCTTAAACTTGCTGGAGAATCAAAGTTTCTCTGTAAATCCTTCTCTTAGTCTTCCTCTGTAATTCTCCTTCTCTTCTTACTCCTCTCTTTCTCTCTCTTTTAGTTTGGGTTCCAAAAGAGTGAAAGAGACTAAGGGACATTCCACTTTGATTAGGAAAGAACCCCTCCTCAGATTAGGAAGATTTCCTAATTACAGAGTTGGTAATACCATCGTGTGGTCGCACGTGGGGTCGCAGAATCCATCGACCACACGTCTCAAAACTGCGACCATATGTCCCAGACTCGAGTAGTCTCAATATTCTGAGGTGTGATCGACCACACCTATTTAGGTATGAGACCACACGTCTCAATTAGATGATTTTTTGTTCGAATTACATACCTAGCCTTATGGTTTCTTTATGTACTTGGTCCGCTTGGTCTGACCATGATAGGAAGACCTAATATAAGGTGGTTAGACTAGGTTAGTATGGTACGGGTCTTACAAATTGGTCTATTTAAACTTTAGAAATTCATAAGTTGACCATTTTACGTCCAAATAAAGTGATTCAAGCTGCAATATTCCTCATTTTTAGTGCTCTATAAATTGGACGTAAAAAATTTAGGGCAGAGGCCATCAAAAGATTTCATGTGAAATATCAGTGGAAATGACCTATGAAATGATAGAGAGAAAAACCAATCTTGACCCAACCCAGCTCAACCCATATCAGTTTAACCCAGTCAACTCATGTCGGTCCAACCCAGTCAACCTTGAACAGGTCTGCTCAGACCAAACCGGTTCGATTCATGTGCATAGTATCATATAGTGTATATTATGTATATATTGATATGCATGTTATATAACTTGCTATTATATATGCATATACATTATGTTTATAAATAATCCGAGAGTGAGTAGGCAGTGGAGAGAAGAATGGAAAGAAGAAAAAAATTATAAATAATATAAGGAAGGGAGAGAGAGAGTCGTGGAGCCTTAATCAGGGGGTACTAGGGTTTTCGGTTAGGCAAGAGAAGGTCACTTGGCCGTAGGTCCCATTGCCAAAAGAAAAAAAAAAGAAAAGAAGGAAAAAAAAGAATCCAATAGAGAGAGATAGAGTCTTGGTGGGACTCTAAAGAGGAAAATAGGGGGGCCCACTAGTGAGATGGTTTAGGTAGGATAAGAGAGAGAAGAAGCTAGCCGAGGGTTTCTCTAGATTGGAAAGAGAGAGATTGAGAAATCCAATGGAGAAGAAATTAAGGAAAGAATAAGAGATGGAAAGAGGGAAGATTCTGAAAGGGTCAAGACAGAATAGAGAAGAAGGAAAGAAAGTATGGCAGCTGGGAGAGAGAGAAAAAAAAAGATTGAGATCAAAAGGACTCAATCAAAGAAAGAAAGCGAGAAAGAAAGAGAGAGAATCCGAAGACTGGATTAGAGAGAGCACTCGGTTAGGAGAGTTTCTGAAAAATGGAAAGAATAAGAAAAGACATAAACTAAACAAAAACATAAAAGAAGAGAAAAAAAAGGGGGAAGGAAAAGATCAGAGATCTAAGAGAGAGGAGAAGAGTCGGTGGACTCTAAAACAGAAAAGAAGAGAAAAAAAAGAAGGAGAAGAAAAGGAGAGAATAGAGATCGAGACAAAGGAGAAAAGAGAGATTTGAAAGAAAGGAGGGAGTCGGTGATGAAGAGTTAGAAAGAAAAATCAGAAAAAGAGAGACCGATTGAGAGAGGAGAAGAAGGAGAAGAAAAGAAGAGAATAGAGATCGAACAGAGGAGAAAAGAGAGACGGACATAGAGTAAAAAACAGAGAAGAAGAGGGTGAGAGCGAACTAGAAAATCGATAAGGAGATCAGAGGAGTAGGAAACGAGAAGAAGATTTGAAGAAGAATGAGACGGATCAAAGAGCAAAGAAGGAGCAGCCTACTCCGGGTAAGCCACTTTTCCCTTTCTTTTCTTCCTTCGTTTTCTTTACATGTTGCTGCCCCCACCATGATAATCAATTCTACACCTCCTGAAACTGACACCATAACCTACTGTTGTCATCTTTTCTGCCATGCAACACATGAACCAACACCTACATCTTCACTCACATTATCACCCATGAAAACTCCATGCATCGACCAAACTAGTAGCACCGCAGACAACATTATCATCTTCAACCCTCACCCCACCAAACCCATCATGAGCACCACCTGTACATGCTACCAGCTTTCCCCCGCCTCTCCACCTTGCTGTCCACATGCATAAACCCAATCCTAGTTAGTCCCCACCATTGAGTTGTTACCCTCTGATCAGAATGTGATGTATTGATCTAATTATGCTTTGAATTTAATGTGATGTATTGATCTGATTATGCTTTGAATTTAATGTGATGTTTTGATCTGATTATGCTTTGAATTTCATATGATAAATTTGAGCCAGTATGCCTGAATTTCATGTGATAAATTTGATCCAGTATGCTTGAATTTCATGTGATATATTTGATTCATAATGCTTGAATTCCATGTGATAAAAATTGATCCAAACGCTTGGGTTTTATGAGAAAAAATTGGTCCATTTGTTTGAATTAATCTAATTATGTGGAAATTAAATGAAAATTGATCCAATTATATGGAATTGTGATGAAATTGAAATTGATCCCATATGTTTGGATTTTTGTGATGAAATTGATTGATCCGATTATGGAATTTTGATAAAAATAAAATTGATCCGACCATATATGGAATTTGGATGAAATTGATCGATCCCATATACTTGGAATTTTTGATAAAATTAGACCATTCATCTTGGAATTATGATAAATAAAATTGGACCATTGATCTTTGAATTTGATGAGACTGGATTATGGCCACTGATCTAGAATTTATTGTGAATAAAACATGGCATTTGATTTAGGATTTTTAATGTGAATGAAATCTAGACAATTGATGATTGAATTCAATGTGATAAAAAATATGACCATGTGACGTTAAATTTTTACATGATTAAATCTTGGCCATTGATCTTGGAATTTGATGTGGTTAAAATCTAGCCATTGATCTTGAGTTTCTGACATGATTAATTGTGAGCCATTGGAAGATTGATTTTTATTTGAATCATGAGAGAATATTAATTGTGAGCCATTAGATGTTTAATTTTGATTTGGATCTTGTAATGAAATGAATATAGCCATTGATCATGAGTGATATGAAATATAGACCATTAGATCTTGATTATGAGCATCTTAGTGATATCTAAACCATTAGAGTTTGATTATGAATTATTTAGAGGAATCCAAATGGTTAGATTATCATTATGAGTAATATAAACCGTTGGATCTTGATCATGAGTGTATATAAATGAATCTGGACCATCGGATTATCTTGATGATTGATGTAAATGAATCTGAACTGTTAGATTATGATTTTGAGAGATTTGAACAGTTGGATTGACATTAGGAGTGATCTGAGCCATTGATTTTTTAATTTGATCATGATGAAGTGACTTAAAAGAATTTGAACCATTGGATCTTAGTTTGATTACGATTAAACTTGATGTGAAATTTGAGCCTTTGATCTTGGCTGTTTTGAAGATATCAGAGGTGTTGATCTTGATGATAATGTTTTAAAGAGATCTGATCGTGAGATTGAAGATTTGATCTTGATATATTATTGGAGAGATAAATTGAATTCAGATCATAGATTGAGGATCTGATCTTGAGATATTGAGAGGTTCATGTTAGATCCCAACCATAGATTTAGAGAATTCCATCTCAGATATACTTTGATTGAGAATAATACATGAGATGCCATGTCTATCCTTTTGATGTTTATATGCCTGCTATGATTATTCACATGCTTTATTGCTATATTTGAGATGAAATATGTTGTTTCTTGCCATTATTCGAATACTTTCATATTGTTGGCAATAACTTACTTTCTGCAACACCTTAGTCGAACTGCCATATCTGTAACCTAGCAGACATATTAGGTATGGGGATGTGCATGTAGGCACCCACATTCATGGGAAAGGTAAGAACAGAAAAATGATAAATCTTAATTAAGAGATATGAAGCCTAGCCCAACAAATGTCAAATTAGGGTTTTAGGTCAAGGGTAGCTTAGGACAATCCTTACCCCTTAGCTCATCTCCCCTAAGATATAAAGAACTAGATAGGTGTGAAGTGAATCGAACCATAGAGCATTTAGGTTCCATACTTTGATATTGAAAGAAGAACATGAATGAATTAAATCCGCATTTCGAACTACGCAGATCCTGATTCTTAGGACAAAACCCTAAGATACGTAGGCAGTTTGGTGAGACACCCAAACACTGTTCCACATTTCAATCTGTATAGACTAATCTTATAGGCTTCCTAGACTAAGGTAGAGTGCACCTGAGTGGTTTTAGGATAATAAATTATAGGTTTCCTAGACCAAGGTATAATACACCTCAGTGGTTTTAGGTTAGCATATTTTAGTATTCCTAGACCAAGGTAGAGTACACCTGAGTGGTTTTAGGATAATAAATTCTAAGTTTTCTAGACCAAGGTAGAGTACACCTGAGTGATTTTAGGTCAGTAAATTTTAGTATCCCTAGACCAATGTAGAGTACACCTGAGTGATTTTAGGATAATAAATTCTAGGTTTCCTAGACCAAGGTAGAGTACACCTGGGTGGTTTTAGGTCAGCAAATTTTAGTATCTCTATACCAAGGTATAGTACACCTAAGTGGTTTTAGGTCAGTAAATTTTAGTGTCCCTAGACCAAGGTAGAGTACACCTGAGTGGTTTTAGATAATGAATTCTAGCCTTAGACCAAGGTAGAGTACACTTGAGTGGTTTTAGGTTAGCAAATTTTAGTAGCTCTAGACCAAGGTAGAGTACACCTAAGTAGTTTTAGGATAATAAATTCTAAGCTTCTTAGACCAAGGTAGAATACACCTGAGTGGTTTTTGGTTAGCAAATTTTAGTATCCCTAGACCAAGGTAGAGTACACCTGAGTGGTTTTAGGATAATAAATTCTAAGCTTCCTTAGATCAAGGTAGAGTACACCTGAGTGGTCTTAGGTTAGCAAATATTACTCTTCTTAAACCGAGATAGAGTACACCTAAGCGGTTTTAGACTAACCATCTAGGCTTCCTAAACCAAGGTAGAGTACACCTGAGCGGTTTTAGCCATCCCTTTTGTCTTCTTAGATCAAGGTAGAGTACACCTGAGTGGTCTTAGACATACCCTTTAGTCTTCTTGATCAAGGTAGAGTACACCTGATTGGTCTTAGAATACTACCCATTTTATTTTCTAATCTAAGGTAGAGTACACCTAAGTTGTTCTAGGATATCCATATCCACAGCCCATCACAACGAACTACGTTGTACCTGATTTTTAGGACCTCTAAAATACGTAAGCAACTTAGAGGACCTCTCTAAGTACGGTACCATATCTTAGTATCTTTAGGTCCATATCCACATTCATATCCATATCCATATCCATATTCATTATCAATATTCACTTCGACCCACATAGGCTATCTCTAGATCTAATCTCAATCATTATCAAGCATAAATCTCAACTTGAACAATTGAATCTAATGAAGCTTAACCATAAATCAAATCCATAAACCTTAATCACATTCCGTTCGAACTATGTTATGGACTTGATTTTTAGGATTAGAATACGTAGGCAATTTGAGATGTCGGATGTCTCAGATTCAGTCCAACATCGAACCATCTTTGGTTCAGTTCACTGTATATTACTTTGCTTGTTTATTTGTTTTGCGAACATGTTTGACTAAACCCTAGGTTAAAAGAATTTAGCAACTTGGCATAGGATCCCCCATGAGCCCTAGTCATCATCCATTCACCATGAACAGTCAGAACCATAGAGTCTAAGGAAAGTAGAAACACATAGGAGGTCGATTTTTGAATCGGGCAGTTTTGGGTGTCTAACACCTTCCCAAACTGTACCTTGAACGCTTACCCATTCTCTGATAGATCAAAGCCAATATATTGGGTCCAATGAGTCAATAGAAGTCTTTTCTTATGATGAGACTACATTTTATAGGTCCTAGACCATAATCTAGGTGGTGACTCCAAATCATTTTATCGTCCATCAAAGATCGGTGGATACATTTGTCCTCACAATTATACCAGACTCTTGCATTTTGTATGTGTAATAAAAATATCTTGCATTCGCTTGCTTACTTGTCTGTTTCTCACTAAGCTCATGTTGGAGTGCTTATGCTCACATATGTCCATTTTTTTAGATAATGTTGCAAGTACCACGGTGGTTGATTTCATGAACGCCCCTGTTGTTACCAATCTAGCACAATTAAGTGTGCAACCCTTGGAGGAGGAAGAACATGAAACAGACTATTAATGCAATGCATGTGTTTTCGAGAAGTAAAGCTATTGATAGCAACTATGGACAGAGATCTAAACTATTCTTTCATTTGATTTCTAATATATCTTAGAACAATGTTAATAACCCATACTATATAGGGTTATCTTATAATTGATTTTATTGATGGTTTGATGAGTTTTTGGATGGATTATTAAAAGACTTGAACAATGCTATTAGTACCTTATTATTATTATCAATATACGCTCAGTGATTACTTAGTTACTTCTACTATCATATTACTCTGAAATATATTTGTGGCATTGTGTTGGTGCGCTGTTGGTGTTGGTAAGCACCACTTACGAGATTCTGGATTGGATCACATTTAAACTATGATGTCAGTCCAGTCGTACTCTAATTTTTTTTCATATCAGAAATTTGGGGTGTGACAATTCAACCCTAGATTATATTCTTTTAGCCTACATTGACTAATGAACCATGCATGTTGTTAGATGCCATGATAGGTGCTATGATTGATTTTTTGTGTGTGATGCATATCTGTACAATTTTGCGTAAGTGTTTGCCATGTTTGATATTTTTGTTGTATTCTATACATTATAAGGAGTGTTGGGTCCAATTTTTAGCATCATCTGTAGAGGTTTATCTATGCAAACAATTCTATGAATGAAGCTGTAATTTTAGAAAGACAAGGGACTCGAAATAGAGTTTATGTTCAGACATTGTAAGGACAACGGTGAGGAAATTTTTGTATTTAATAAGTCCTTGGGTTTTTCTAAGAAAAATATGGATCATGGACTTTCGCCTTTGATCTTGTCCACCCACACTGATGGATGGTAATGATTTGGAGTCGCCACTTAAATTAAAGTCTGGGTACTCAAATGTAGTCACATCATAGAACAAGACTTCTATTGATTCCTGACCCAATATATATTAGCTTTGGTCTATCACAGAACGGTGTGAGGACAAAAATAGAAATTTTAGAAGTCGCCACCTAGATTGTCACACTCCAATTCTGAACCAACCAGAATGGTGTGAGTGAACCGTCATTGAACCAATGGTTCACACCAGGATCTCGAATAGACCGTGTCCACTCACATAAACTATTGCACATAACCACAATCAGAATATAAATACAGTGGAAGTCTTTAAATAGAATGAACTGAGTATCTATTGATAATTTAAATAAAATATCCCATTATTCAAATCCAATCATAAAATATAATATCATTACATCTCTTTAAAAGTTAACCGAAAATAACTGAAACAAATAAATAAAATAAAATCAAAGGTACACATAGAAAGGGCACTCGCATGAAGCGTCATGCTCGTCCTCCCCTGCCTGTACACCCAAAGCAGCAACACCACCATAAGCCGGAGCGTTCATGTAGTCATCCACAGTGTAACCTGCATCAACATCTAAAAACATGTATATATACAAAGGGTGAGCTCACAACTTAGCTCAGTAAGACAATCAGACAGTTTCACAATATTATGCATGAGTAACAATCATTTTATGCTGTGGTCTGGTTTAAGTTTGCAATGTGCTATAGAAAGGTTTGGTGGCCCCCGTACCTCTATACAAGAGTGTGTGGCATAGCATAGATCACACCCCCATCTGCCCACATGCATCCATCATGGAATAGAGATAGAGATAAGATATCCCCGTACCTCTCCTGATGCTCTACCCATACCAGTACCTAAGCCCCTACTGGCCAGGGCTCGCAAACTGGGCTCGCAACTAACCAATCTTATATGTCATCAATGTATGCTCTATCCCAGCACAGCCATCTACGGCATAGAGATAGAGCTAAGGCATTCCCACACCTCCCTTGATGTCCTATCCGCAACTAACCCACTAGGATAGAAACAATATGCAGGTAGACCCTATCCCAACATAACTCCCTACGGCATAGAGATAGAGCTAAAGCATCGTGGACAAGCCAGCGTCGACCTCGGAGACTACAGTGCCACATAACCATGGCTAGGCCAGCATCAACATCGAGACCACCGTAACACGACCTTCCCCTGATGCCCCACCCGTACCAAGCATGTTGAAATATAATACTACAAAAGTGCTAGTGTGAGGAATGATCCCAGGCCCTTGCCCCACTCCACACACTAACGAAAATAATCACATGCTTAACAATCACATCCTATCAATGCATGAACAATAATAATAACTAAAAGTAAAGGATGGCATGTGAATATGCACAAACATCACATCATATATATTCAGTGTTAATAACAAAGATTTACTGTCCATTAATGATTAGGTTTAGGTCAGATTCCCTTACCTGACGCTCGTTTGTTAGCTTGCTCCACGTCGCAAGATCCAAACGGAAAGTCACAAAGTCCTACAATATTATTAGGGTTTCATTAGAATAATTTCCTTAAGGTTTCACGTTGGTCGGAGACCAACAAAGTCCAAAACCAGACTTTCAGAGCTGACCGGTCGTAACATACCGGTTGCAGCTCTGTGAGCAAACTAGCAACCGGTATAGTCGACCGGTATGTCTCCGGAAGACCATACACTTGGTTTTTCGACTGTCGTCGATCGATTTCTTTAGATTTTTAGGGTTTCTCCTATCCATTCTAAGTCTAATCTTTGAGTTAGAGTTATCCCCAACTCATACAAGTCTTATTTCGATGAATATCATCTCGGAACTCGAATCTAAGGTTTGATGGCAACTTAGGGTTTTAAGTTCCAGTTAGGGTTTTAGATCAATACCTACTTTGCATAGTATTGATCCACCCACACAACTATTCTAGAGTCATAGGGTAAGAAGAGTGGTTAAAACACTTACCGTTGACTGGCGTAAAGTGAGCGTCGTCGAACGGTAATGGCGGTACCTCCTTCTTCTTCCTAGCTCCTTCTCCTTTCCAACCTCCTTCTCTTCTCTAGGGTTTGTGAGAGACAATGGAAAGGATTTGAGGAGGTTTAAGGGTGTATTTATAGGCTAAAATTAGGGTTTAGTAACCCTATTAAGATTAGGAAGGTTCAAGCATTAGGGTTTAGGAAAATGGGACCCAAAGAGATCTATTCCGGATCTCCGCACTCAGCTGCGTAGAGCTGACCGGTCGACCGGTACCATCGACCGGTCAACATAAAATCATGTTGATTTGATCATCTTTGGTCTGATTTCGTACCTGTTTGTCATCCGCTCGTCCCGTCTGGCCCGGTGATGATCGAAAGACCTGCTACGACACAAAACCAAGGTTTAGACTGGGTTTATGGAGTGCGGGTCTTACAACTCCCCCACCCTTAAAAGAAATTTTATCCCGAAATTTGCATGTAAGTCTCACAACTCCCCCACCCTTAAAAGAAATTTCGGCCTCGAAATTTGAACGTACCTTGATCATCGAAAAGGTTAGGATACTCCTTCCTCATTGCGCTCTCCTCTTCCAAGTAACTTCTTCGACATTTTGGCTTCTCCAATGCACCTTCACATAATGAATATCTTTGGTTCGAAGTTGATGTACCTTTCGGCTTGAGAGCATCACAGGCACCACTTCAAACGTTAAGTCTTCAGTCAAGTCTGGGGGGTCTGCTGTCAAGATGTGCGATGGATCTCTGACATACTTCTTCAACAATGATACATGGAACACATCATGGACACTTGACATAGATGGTGGTAGAGCCAATTGATATGCTACGTTACCATGTTTAGCCAATATCTCGTATGGTCCCACATACCTGGGGCATAGCTTCCCCTTCTTACCAAACCTTTTCAGACCTCGCACCGATGATATCTTCAAGAATACTTTGTCACCCACTGCAAACTCCAGATCTCGACGTCGATTATCCGCATAGTGCTTCTGTCTAACTTGGGCTGTCTTTACTCTTTCTTTGATCTGATTAATCACTAGACAAGTTTCTTCAACAAACTCCGGTCCTACAATTCTTCTTTCTCCCACCTCGTTCCATAGCAGAGGTGTACGACACTTCTTCCCATAGAGTGCTTCATATGGGGCCATCTGAATCGTAGCCTGATAGCTGTTGTTATAAGCGAACTCGATGAGTGATAGCTTCTCATCCCAAGCTCCCTTGAAATCTAATGCACAAGCTCAGAGCATGTCTTCTAAAATTTGTATAGTTCGCTCTGACTGCCCGTCCGTCTGAGGGTGAAAAGCTGTACTGAACTTCAAATTTGTTCCCATAATTTTCTGTAATCCTTCCCAGAACTTTGATGTATAACAAGGATCTCCGTCAGATACTATACTCTCTGGAACGCCATGGAGTCTGACTATATTATCAACATATAACTTGGCCAGCTTCTCCATGGTATACTGAGGTCTGACCGCAATAAATCGAGTTGTCTTGGTGAGTCGATCTACTATAACCCAAACTGCATCCACTGAACTTGGTGTCAAAGGTAGGCCAGTGACAAAATCCATAGTAATGCAATCCCACTTCCATGCAGGTTCCGGTAATGATTGCAGCAAACCTGCGGGTCTCTGCTTTTCTACTTTAACTTGTTGACAATTCAGACATTGGAACACGAAACGAGCTATATCTGCTTTCATACCCCTCCACCAATATAGTCTTCTTAAATCATGGTACATTTTGGTACTTCCTGGATGTACCGAATATGGAGTGTAATGAGCTTCAGTCATAACTCGATCTCTGATATTGCAGTCTTCACTCTCAGGTATACATAACCGTCCACGATACCTAAGTACCTTGTCTGAATCCAAGGTAAAGTCAGGACTGCTCGTACCCTTCTCTAGGTCTTCTTGCACTGTCTTGAGATGTGGATCCTGAAGGATTGCTAACTTGACTTCATCAACTAGATCCGGTGAGATCTTCAAAGCTGTGAACATCATGGTGAACTTATGAATTAAACCTTGCTCGACTGGATCTTCTGCAGTCTCTATTATATACTCTTCATCGCCTTCAATTGAACTTGAGGCTGCGGCACATAATGCAGCATTTGTACTTGGTCCTGCCTCAGGTTTCGATGCCCACTTTCTGCTTAAGGCGTCAGCCCCAACATTTTGCTTTACCCGGATGGTACTGGATGTCACAATCATAATCTTTTAATAACTCCAACCATCTCCTCTGTCTCATATTCAGATCCTTCTGAGTGAAAAGGTAAGTTAAGCTCTTGTGATCTGACTTAATCTGAAACTTCTCACCATACAAGTAGTGTCTCCAAGTCTTGATGGCATGTATAACTGCTGCTAGCTCCAAATCATGCGTAGGATAGTTCTTTTCATGCTCTTTTAACTGTCTTGATGCGTAAGCAATCACTTGTTCTCCTTGCATCAATACACACCCGATACCCAACCCTGAAGCATCCATATATAAAGTAAACAGTACACTTGGTTCTGGGATGGTCAAGATAGGTGCAGAGACTAGTCTTGACTTCAAAGTCTGAAAGCACTTCTCACACTCATCTATCCATATGAATTTCTCTCCCTTCTTGGTCAATCTGGTCAGTGGAACAGCGATCCTGGAGTAATCTTTCACGAATCTTCTATAATAACCAGCCAACCCAAGGAAACTACGAATCTCCGCAACAGATTTTGGTGCTTCCCATCCTACTATAACAGCTATCTTACTTGGATCAACCTTGATACCGTCTTCAGATACTACATGGCCCAAGAAAGCCACTTCCTTCAGCCAAAACTCGCACTTCTTGAACTTAGCATAAAGCTTCTCCTGTCTCAGCCGTTGTAGGGCTACCCTCAAATGTGTTGTATGAGCCTCCATGTCCTTTGAGTAGACCAATATGTCATCGATGAATACGATGACCGAAGTGTCCAACATATCATGAAACACTCAATTCATCAGTTCCATGAATGACGCTGGGGCGTTGGTCAAACCGAACGACATAACTAGAAACTCATAATGCCCATACCGTGTTCTGAAAGCAGTCTTTGGGATATCTCCGGCCTTGATCTTCAGTTGGTGATACCCGATCGGAGATCAATCTTCGAGAAAACCTTTGCACCCTGTAATTGATCGAACAGATCATCGATTCTAGGCAAAGGATACCGATTCTTGATCGTCAACTTGTTCAGTTTACGGTAATCAATGCATAGTCTTACACTTCTGTCTTTCTTCTTGACAAATAATACAGGTGCTCCCCAAGGCGATATGCTAGGTCGTATGAAACCCTTATCTAACAATTCTTGTAACTGGGTCTTCAACTCCTTTAACTCGGTAGGGGCCATCCTATATGGTGCTTTAGACACCGGCGCCGAACCTGCATAAGGTCTATTACAAACTCTGTAGCCCTGTCCGATGGTAGACCTGGAAGCTCCTCTGGAAATACATCTGGGAACTCTCAAACCAAATCTATATCTTCCATCTTTGGCACCTCAGGAGTAATGTCGACTACAGATACTAGATACCCCACTCCCCCCTTCTCTAAGCATTTCTTAGCTTTTAGGGCGGAGAGAATCAACTTCCTCTTCCTAGGTAATTTGGTCCCAGTAAAGCTATACTCCTTTCCCTTATTGTCTGTAAGCACAAGCTTCCTTTCACCACATAAAAGAATAGCTGAATGATGGCCTAGCCAATCCATTCCCAAGATGACATCAAAGTCTGCCATCTCAAGTAGTACCAAACTTGCTTCTAAGTCTCGGCCCTCAATACTTACAGTACATGGTCCATAATATTCAGTCAAAGCCACTTCGACTCTTAGTGGAGAGCGAACTATCAAGCTTGGGTTCAAGTGCTTAATTGGTAACTCCATTCGCTTCCCAAAGAAAATAGAAACAAAGGAGTGCGTGGCCCCAGAGTCAAATAGTACTCTGGCAGGTATACCGGCTACATTTACAATTCCTAAAATTTATTGCCCCTTAGTTCTACATGCTCACACACACAATGAAATAGTAAGCTAAATCGTAAGGGATAGAGTCGTACCAGTGACCACATCAGGTGATGCGACTGCCTCTTTAGTGGTAACCGCATATACTTTTCCTTGCTGGGGAGGTTGCTTCCTAGGTAGAGTGCAGTTCCTTGCAATATGACCCACTTGCTGACAGTTGAAACATTTGATATTCGGGTTGTATCCGGCGTTCTGTGGCACAGGTGATGCCGTATTGTTCCTAGCAGGTACTGTTGCGGTCTGCGCCCTGTATGGGCGGAAGGGTCTATTGTTACCGCCACTAGAACTCTCAATAGTGGGTCTCTTCACTCCCCTGTTCTGTGCGAAGAAGCTGTCCCACTGACTGGACTCTATCACCCTCGCAACCTGCACAGCCTCATTATAGATTTTCTTGTCTAGACCCAAGATGTGCTCTCTGATGCTTTCACGTAGTCCCATGGTGAACCTACGTGTCTTGGTCTCTTCTTCTTGCATACTTGCCGGTGCGAAGAAAAATAAATCCTCGTACCTCTGCTGATAAACATCCACAGTCGACTGAGACTGCTGTAGATTAAGGAACTCCTTCTCCATCTGATCTCTGAAGCTCTTCGAAAAATACTTATCGAAGAAGGCAACCTTGAACACATCCCAATCCACCTATGTATGCTTTGTCTCCAGATATGCCCGTGTAGAATTCCACCAAGCATTTGCATCTTCTTTCAGCATGTGAGTGGCAAATAGGACCTTTTCATCCTCGGTATAAGTCATCAGTCGGAAATTCTTCTCCATCTCTGCAACCCACTGTGCTGGCCACAATGGTTTCCCTGTCTTACCTGTGAATGATGAAGGCTTCAACTTTAGGAATCTATCCACCGCCCTGCTCAGATCGTGCTGTCCCTGTGTATTCATTCCGTACCATGGTGGTGGATACGGATATGCTCCTTGATGAGCAGAAGATGACGAAAACTGGTGCAGTGGTGGTACATTCTGGGGTTGGCCCATCGGCCCTGGACTACCATGCGTTGGCTGTGTGGTATTATTCCCTCCAGACTCGGGCGTACCTCCAGTGGGAACAGAACCCGGTGGCCTGAACATCTTCAATATCTCGCTCAGGAATTCTTTCTGCTGAGCTTGCATTTGATAGACCAGGTTTGTAACAATGGTCTCAGAATTCTTGTGAGGTGGGCCAGGCAAATTTGTCGGTACCCTTGGGACCTGTTCTTCCTCCACTTCCGGGCTTGGCTCTCTAACATGGCCTGGTTCAACCTGTTCTTCTTCCTCGAGGCACATCCTAGCCGGGTGACGCTTTCGATCCCTACGACCATTTCCGCCCACCATCTCAGACTATTCTGTTTGGATCTGAGAAGAAGACATAACACATGAGAATGAAGCAATAGTGGTGTTAGTCTTGAACAATATAAGGCGAAACAGTCGCAAAAAAGGAATATTTAAATTTACAAAATTTTAAAATTTTTCTGAGATTTTTTTGGCTATTCTGGTGCTGACCGGTCGCAACATACCGGTCGCACCACTATAGAATATGCTGCGACCGGTATAGTCGACTGGTCAGAATTAAAAATTCTGACTGAGACATAGCGGTCGCAGCCCTGTAGGGGGTACCGGTCGACACTTTGTAGACAGTGCTGCGACCGGTATAGTCGACCATTCTGACCGAGACATGGCGGTCGCAGGCCTGAAGGGATACCGGTCGACCGGTATGGGCAAAACCGTCGACTGGTATGCCCAGAAAGGGCACAAATTCGCGAAAAAGTGAGAAATTTCTCACTTTTTCCTTCTCTTTTCTTTCCGGTGGCGATTTCTCTCTGCCCTACCGAGTTGCTATAGTCCGGCCGGTGACCTTAGAAGCCGATTTCTTCCGTTTAAAGCTTAGAACATCGTCTCCAGGTAGGTCTCTTCCTACTCTTTCAAGTTTTTATAACTTTTTCATATCGTCTTTATGTAGAATTCTAGGTTTTTTCTTTGATTGAGAGATTCCAACCGTAGGAATCTTTTCTTTCGGCTTAGAAAGGGTTTAGGGACCCCTAAGAGCAAAACCCCTCAACCAATTTGAGGTTCCACCGAACGGTTTTTATAAAAATAGAATTTTTACACTTTTTAACCTAGGTTTTCAAAAATTTTCGAATTTTCTTGATTTTTTCTTAAATTTTTGAAATTGCTTATTGTAATTGTCTGTGTTTGATTTGTTGAAGAGTGTGGGGGTTACGTAAGTCCTCCTCCCCATGTTTTTGGGTGAGTTCGAGGCTTTTTCTCGAATTACAGTCGTTATGCTGTCGAAATTCCGACAAAATCTAACCTTTTTCTTCTTATTTTCTTTTGTTTTGCAGTTTAATGGCTCCACGACGTGCTCTTGGCAAACGTCCTCATGGCTTAAGCGTGCGCGCTTCTTAGCCACCCATTCCATAACTCGACGAGCATTGGTTCTGTTCCTTGGAGGCACAAGCTCGTTTCCCATGGTTTGATAGCAAAAGCATTGAATCTGGGCGTCGAGTTAACTTGGATCAGTTGGAGAGGTTCGATGTGCGAGCAGCTTTCGACGCGCTTGGGTGGGGGCCTGTAATCTCCTATACAGATACCACTCGTCCCAACTTGGTTAAGCATTTTTATGCTAACCTGGAGCTTCATGGGGATGTCAACGATCCCAACCAGGGTAGGGACTTGCGCATCTCCAGCTACGTCAAGGGTGTACCTATCTCCTTCAACACCCACCAATTAGCTGGCCTGCTGGGGGTACCCAATGATGGAGACTTGGTATACTGCCCTCCAAAGGAGAAGGGCTATCTGAGCGAGGACCTACGCCAAGAGATCGCAGAGCAGATCCTAAATCCTGGGGCTCCTATGAAGGCGGCTAGTCTGAAGCCCCTAGCTTGAGTCTATAGCCGCATCATCCAGCACGACATTGTGCCCCAGAGTGGCCACTACAGGGAGTTATCTCAGCTCACACAATACATCACCTACTGTGTCTGCACTGGGGAGCGGGTTTCTCTCCCTTACCTCATCATCCGGACCATGCATCAGGCGACCCTGGCCGATCAGGCCAGTAACCTTCCATACGCTCGTCTCATCACCTTCCTTCTACGTCGCCTAGGTGTGAACATGAGAGGCGAGGTGACTGTTGAGGATACCATGACATCCGACATCGACTGGGATGCTATTCAGAGGATGCAGATGGTCGATCTGCCCGTTAGCGACGACGAGTTGGAGGCTCGCCCTCGTCCACTCGGGAGGGTAGTAGCCGCAGCAGCAGCAGCAACAGCCAACGTGGCATATGCGGCAAAGGCTGGGGGTGATGATGACGATATGGCTGGGGAAGCACCAGTGCCTGTCCCACAGCCTACACCTGCAGCACCACCGTCTACCTCTACAGCTGGACCATCTCAACCTTCTCTCGACACCATGATGGGTATGTTTACGGAGATCAGGGACGCTCAGCGTGAGATGAGCCGTGACTTGGCGCACTTGGCTCACAGCCTCAGAGTCACACAGGATCAGGTGCACTGGCTCAGGGTCGCTTACGAGCGAGATTATGATATAGCAGACCCTATTCCTCCTAGGCCCCCTACCCCATGATTTACTTTCACTTTCTCTCTATTAACGGTTTATATAACAGGGTAACTGTCCGGTTTATGGACTGTACCCTGTAACACTATTTTATCTGATATTCTTTTTCTTATTTAATGAAAGTTTTCATGTTTCACCTAACTAGTGTATGTGCACATGTTAAGTTTCATATTTAGTATAGTATATTATGCTCTTTCTTAGTCCGTCTCAGGTATTAAACAATGCTTAGGGTGTGTTTGTATTAAGATTTTTAAATTTTTCCTAACTCAGTTCATCGACTTAGTTAAGTGCAATATGGTCTGTGGACAGAGCCCGAGAGCTCTGATACCAAGTTGTCACACCCCAATTCTGAACCAACCAGAATGGTGTGAGTGAACCGTCATTGAACCAACGGTTCACACCAGGATCTCGAATTGACCGTGTCCACTCACACAAACCATTGCACATAGCCACAATCAGAATATAAATAATACAACGGAAGTCTTTAAATAGAATGAACTGAGTATCTATTGAAAATTTAAATAAAATATCCCATTATTCAAATCCAATCATAAAATATAATATCATTACATCTCTTTAAAAGTCAACTGAAAATAACTGAAAAAAATAAATAAAATCAAATCAAAGGTACACGCAGAAAGGGCACTCGCATGAAGCGTCATGCTCGTCCTCCCCTGCCTGTACACCCAAAGCAGCAACACCACCATAAGCCGGAGCGTTCATGTAGTCATCCACAGTGTAACCTGCATCAACATCTAAAAACATATATATATACAAAGGGTGAGCTCACAACTTAGCTCAGTAAGACAATCAGACAGTTTCACAATATTATGCATGAGTAACAATCATTTTATGCTGTGGTCTGGTTTAAGTTTGCAATGTGCTATAGAAAGGTTTGGTGGCCCCTGCACCTCTATACACGAGTGTGTGGCACAGCATGGATCACACCCCCATCTGCCCACATGCACCCATCATGGAATAGAGATAGAGCTAAGATATCCCCGTACCTCCCCTGATGCTCTACCCATACCAGTACCTAAGCCCCTACTGGCCAGGGCTCGCAAACTGGGCTCGCAACTAACCAATCCTATATGTCATCAATGTATGCTCTATCCCAGCACAACCGTCTACGGCATAGAGATAGAGCTAAGGCATTCCCACACCTCCCCTGATGCCCTATCCGCAACTAACCCACTAGGATAGAAACAATACGCAGATAGACCCTATCCCAATATAACTCCCTACGACATAGAGATAGAGCTAAAGCATCGTGGACAAGCCAGCGTCGACCTCGGAGACCACAGTGCCACATAACCATGGCCAGGCCAGCATCAACATCAGAGACCACCGTACCACGACCTTCCCCTGATGCCCCACCCGTACCAAGCATGTTGAAATAGAATACTACAAAAGTGTTAGTGTGAGGAATGATCCCAGGCCCTTGCCCCACTCCACACACTAACGAAAACAATCACATGCTTAACAATCACATCCTATCAATGCATGAACAATAATAATAACTGAAAGTAAAGGATGGCATGTGAATATGCACAAACATCACATCATATATATTCAGTGTTAATAACAAAGATTTATTGTCCATTAATTATTAGGTTTAGGTCAGATTCCCTTACCTGACGCTCGTTTGTTAGGTTGCTCCACGTCGCAAAATCCAAACGGAAAGTCACAAAGTCCTACAATATTATTAGGGTTTCATTAGAATAGTTTCCTTAATTTTTCACGTTGGTCGAAAACCAATAAAGTCCAAAACCAGCCTTTCAGAGTTGACCGGTCGCAACATACCGGTTGCAGCTCTGTGAGCAAACTAGCAACTGGTATGGTCGACCGGTATGTCTCCGGAAGACCATACACTTGGTTTTTCGACTGCCGTCGATCGATTTCCTTAGATTTTCAAGGTTTCTCCTATCCATTCTAAGTCTAATATTTGAGTTAGAGTTATCCCCAACTCATACAAGTTTTATTTCGATGAATATCATCTCGGAACTCAAATCTAAGGTTTGACGGCAACTTAGGGTTTTAAGGTCCAGTTAGGGTTTTAGATCAATACCTACTTTGCATGGTATTGATCCACCCACACAACTATTCTAGAGTCATAGGGTAATAAGAGTGGTTAAAACACTTACCGTTGACTGGCGTAAAGTGAGCGTCGTCGAACGATAATGGTGGCACCTCCTTCTTCTTCCTAGCTCTTTCTCCTTTACAACCTCCTTCTCTTCTTTAGGGTTTGTGAGAGACAATGGAAAGGATTTGAGGAGGTTTAAGGGTGTTTTTATAGGCTAAAATTAGGGTTTAGTAACCTTATTAAGATTAGGAAGGTTCAGGCATTAGGGTTTAGGAAAATGGGACCCACAGAGATCCAATTTCGGATCTCCGCACTCAGCTGCGCAGAACTGACCGGTTGACCGGTACCATCGACCGATCAACATAAAATCATGTTGATTTGATCATCTTTGTTCCGATTTCATACCTGTTTGTCATTCGCTCGTCCCGTTTGGCCCGGTGATGATCGGAAGACCTGCTACGACATAAAATCAAGGTTTAGACCGGGTTTATGGAGTGCAGGTCTTACATGGATTAAGGTCTAGGACCTTAGAAATGTGAAATCTCACCCCAAGGTAAGACTTCGATTGACTCATGACCCTTAGATTGGATTTCTGGTCCATCAGAGATTGGGTAAGCATCAGGTTATGGTTATGGGAATGGGTTAGGCACCCAAACCGCCCGATCAAAATCGGTCTCCTTTGCCTTCCTATGCTAGACTCTATCTCTTAAACCGAACCAAACCAAGTGGTTTGATATCATTGAACCGAATCTGTATCCATTAGATTGCCTATGTATTATGGAATTATTCTGAAAATCAGGTTCACCATCGTAGTTCAGGTGTGATTAAAGTTTATGATTGTGATTTATGCTTGTGCATGATTAAGTTCTTTGTTCAAGTTGAAGTTTATGCTTGAATGGATGAGAAACCCTATGGGTTAGGATCTGGATAATCTATGTGGACTGATAGATAGTCCTAGTGGATCTAAGAATAACTCTATTTGGGTCGAAATATGGATAACCCATTATGAGTTGGAATGTGGATAACCCTATTTGGGTTGAAATGTGGATAAATATCCTAGTGGATCTATGGATAGTCCAAGTGGACTAAGGTTTGGATCTGAATTTATGTTTCTCCCAAATGGCCTACGTATCTTAGTGTTTGCCCTAGGGATCAGAATCTGCGTAGTTCGGGCTGATGGGTTGAAATGGGAATGGATATCCTAGTGGATCTATGGATAGTCCGAGTGGACTAAGGTTTGGATCCGAATTTGGGTTTCTCCTAAATGGCCTACGTATCCTAGGGTTTGCCCTAGGAATCAGAATCCGCATAGTTCGGGCATGGATAACCTGTTCTAGGTTAGAATGTGAGAACCTGTTCTAGGTTTAAGATTGAGAAACTATTCTAGGTTTAGGGTTTATCGATGGGCAGAATCGTCCTGAATTACCCTTTTCTATCCTGAATTCTAATTTTGAAAGGTTTGGCAAAGCATTCTCTTTCTTTATTAAGATTTTTATTATTCCCATTATGCCCTTCCCAAGAATGTGGGTGCCTAAATGCACGTCCCCACACCTAATATGTTTGCTAGGTGTACAGATATGGCAGTTCAACTAGGGTGCAGCATAAATTAAATTATTGCCAAAAAAAGAATATTGTAAGCATGGCATGTATGATATTTATGGTAACTATCATATCATTTAGTAATATTATGAAAATCTCCCTAATATGGCATGTATTGCAAATAAGGCAAGAACCTACTATGGTAAGATCTAATATGGCAAGATCTAAGCATGACAAGATCTAATATGGCAAGATCAAATATGCAAGATCTAATATGCATCTATATAACAATATGGTAAGTACCAATCATAGAATGCATATATGACATGAATTTTTCAAAAAAAAGGAAAGATCTTATATGTTATTTTCTAAGCATAGTAAGACTTAAAAAAATTAAGATTTTGCTAAAATATGATAAAAATTTATCTATTCTATCAAAAATAGCAACACATGGAATGTGAAAAACATGGTATATACAATCCAAACAAAGCATATGAATGCTCCAAATATAGCCATTTATCAAAATATGACAGAATTCATTTAAACAATCATTGATGTTATAATGAATGAGACATCAATGAAACCTTTTTTTGAAAAGTGTAAAATTATCAAAAAAAAAAAACATATGTTCAATGTTCTTTGAAAAAATTATAATTTTTATGAAGAAATTTGAAAAGATTTATGACTCTGAACTATCAAAATTGTGACATAAGGTTTCAGATAATGGACAAAACTATGAACTGTATTCAGATTTGTCACATTACATAAGAATGACCAAAAGTAGGTCTTTCGAAACTCAAATCAAGCTCAACGTTTTTTCATAGAAAGATGACTTAATATATTATATTTCATATGAAGGATTTGAATCCCAACAGAAAGAAAAAATAGGTCAAAGATATGCCCTAAAACCGAACATGTGCACTGATCAAATCTGTTCTAGATTTTTGACCAGTTGCACCATAAATTTCAAAAAAAATTCTATTCTTAATGAAAATTGAATACAGACATTTGTCTATGTAGATAACTGTCTGATCTAAAATTTCATTAAGAAAAACAAGTTAAAAAAATATATTTTCTTTGTAAAAAATGACTCTTTTCAATCATGCAAATCAGTACATCATGACAGATTCAAAATCAGAGCACTATGCACTTAAAAATTGATATCAATTCAACAAAAAATGAAAAAAAGTTCATGTTAAATGGATTTTATGATTATGGCCATAAAGCCTTTGTCTAGAGACTTTCTGATAGAGGATTGCATTACATCCGAGAAAAATAGCAATGTCAAAGATAAATTTTTTGATATATTTATCCAATTCCAAATGGAACGAAATTTTTAGGGTAGTCTTCTAACATATCAGAGAGACTCCCATAAAATTTTAGGCTTCAAAATCTTAGAAAAAATACATATGATGTACGTCCTAAGTTTGAACCCTAAATCTGAAATTTTCAGATCAGAAAACCACTTTATTAAATTTGCAAAAAACATCAAACATCATTGTTTATCATTCAAAAATTCATCATTGAATAGGTTAAACAAATTATCATTCATGAAAAATGTTAGACATAGGCATCCTAACATTAACAAGCATGTAATAGAGCATTCATGATTGAGATTTCATGGAAATTAGCCTTTTTCTAGCAAAATTGGCATTCGAGCATTCTAACGACCTCTAAATTTGTTTAGAGTACTAACCTTGGGCTCAAATCGAGTGAAACCATTGATGAAGGGTGATTGAGGGTTGTATCAACCCCCTTTGAATGTGAATCCTCCTTCTCCTCTCTTCTGCTTCTCTCTCTCTCTTCTCTTTCTCTCTTTTCATCTTCTCTTTTCTTTCTTTTCTCTTTTCTCTCTCTTTCTTTCTCCCTCTCTCACGTTTTCTCTCTCTCACTCATGTTTTCCTCTTCCTCACTCATGTTCTCCTCTCTCTATGGTCTGAAAAAAACCCTGTCCTCTCTCTTCTCTTGCCTATTTATACTTTTTTTCTCCTCTTCTAGAAGATCATTCTTTCCTTTATTCTTTTTTCTAGAAAATCTTTTTTTCTTCCTTTTTCTTCTTTCCTTTCTTCTTTTCCTTCCTTTTCGTCTTCTCCCTCTTTATTCCACACGTTCTCTATCTCTCCCTCTTCTAGAAAATCTTCTCCTCCTCTTTCCTTCTTCTCTCTTCCTTCCTTTTTTTTTCTTCTAGAAAATTCTTTTTTTTTTCCATTTTTTCTTATTTCCTTTCTTTTCTTCCTTCCCACGCTTTTTTCTTCTTCCTTTCTTTCCTTTTTCTCCTTCTTCTTCTAGAAAATCCCTTCTCTCTTTCCTTTCTCTCCTTCCTTCTTCTAGGAAAATCCTTCTCTCTTTCCTTTCTTTCTTCTTCCTTCTTTTCCTTCCTTTTTTCTTTTCTCCCTCTCTTTTCACGTTTTCTTTCTTAGAAAACATTTCCTTTTTCTTTTTTTTTCTTTTTCTCCTTTTTTCTTTTTTCTTTCCTTTTTCTTTCCTTCCTTTTTTTTCTTTCTCCCTCTCTCTTTCACGTTTTCTTTTTAGAAAACGTGAAGGGGAATCTTTTCCCCCTATTTTTTATTTTCTTTTATCTTTTATTTCTCTCTCTTTCCTTTTTTTCTTTCTCCCATTCTCTTTCTTATGGCCTCTCTTTTCTCTCTCTTTCCACGGCCTCACTTTCCTCTCTCTTTCCTCTAATATATATGTATATATATATATATATATATATATATATATATATATATATATATATATATATATATATATATATATATATATATATATATATATATATATATATATATATATATATATATATATGTAAATGTATTAATATATATAATATATCCATAATATATGTATATCTATATATGTATACATATAATATATCCATAAGATATATATATGTATTATATACAATAATTTATTATCTATATAAAAGAAATGCATGCATATGGACTGACATAACTTGGTCTAGATTGGTCTGAGCTGGGCCGAGCTAAGTTAGACTAAGCTGGATTAAGCTGGTTTGGACTAAGGTTGACATTTCATAGTCTATTTCTGTCATCTTTCCATATGGAATTTTTCGATAGCATCTATTCCAAATTTTCTATGTTCACTTTGTAGAACATTAAAAATAAGAAATATTGGAGCTTGAATCATTTCATTTAGAAATGAAATGACCAACTTATGAATTTTTGAAAATTAAATAACCATTTCCATGTGTAATCTTGCATGGGACCCACTAGTGACTTCTACCCGAGATTTTTCACGTCCACTTTAAAGAGGACTGAAAATAAGGAATATTGGCCTTTGAATCATATGATTTCGATATCAGATGACCAAGATATGATGTCTTGAAGTTTGAATAATAATGCATGCATGATACGATAATTACGTAAATGCCCTTGTATTTTCAAACTATGATATCTTCCTTGTTTGATGTTAGAATTTGATGATTCTGATCTCATTTCGAAGATAATTTCACGAGCTATTCATCTAAGTAGGTAATAGCCTATGACCCTACTGTGGGGTTCAATGGAGAATCATAAATCTTTGGGTTAAAGGTCAAAAACCTGTCATATTGGTTGACTTACGCAGAGGGTGGCAAAAATGGGGTGTGCTTACAGATGCCCCTCTTTAGCCAAGATTGTTACCAATTGAAGGCTGAAGATAAAAGAACCACATTTTTTGGGATATGAGTGAGATTTCTTATTGGGCTGCACTTAGGGTAATTTTTCATAAACTGCCTATGTATTCTAAGGGTACCTTAGAAATCAAGCCCAGAACGTAGTTCGACTGGCAAGAAGGTTTGCTCTTCTTGGAAGATTGGTGACTGTTCTTCTTGTATGAAGCTAGGCTGTGAATACAAAGCTTATTTGTAGGCTGGGAACCTCTTCCTGCTGAGGTGAGACTCATGATGCAAGGTATGTGTGGGCTTGGACCCGGCTTGATCCATTTGTAGGCTGATTAATCTCTTCTTGTACGAAGCTAGGCTATGAATACAAGGCTCATTTGTAGGCTGGGAACCTCTTCTTACTGAGGTGACTCATGATGCAAGGTATGTGCGGGCTTGAACCCAGCTTGATCCAGTTGTAGGCTGATAAACCTCTTCTTGTACGAAGTTAGGCTGTGAATACAAGGCTCATTTGTAGGCTAGGACCCTCTTCTTGATGAGATGACTCATGATGCAAGGTACGCGCGGGCTTGAACCCGGCTTGATCCATTTGTAGGCTGATAAACCTCTTCTTGTACGAAGCTAGGCTATGAATACAAGGCTCATTTGTAGGCTGGGAACCTCTTCTTGCTGAGGTGACTCATGATGCAAGGTATTCACGGGCTTGAACCCGACTTGATCCATTTGTAGGCTGATAAACCTCTTCTTGAATGAAGCTAGGCTATGGATACAAGGCTGATTGCATGAGCTTGGGCTCGGCTTTGATTTGTCTGGATGGAAGACTTGATGTCTTCTTTGATTAAGCTGAGGCTCTTTTGATTGAGATTCTGAGATTGTTTTTTTGAATAAGCTAGGGCTCTGCATTTGATTCACTTATAGGCTGAGATTGACTTGATCTTTGAATGAGCTAGGGCTCTACATTTGCTTCACTAATATGCTGAGATTGACTTGATCTTTGAATGATCTAGAGCTCTGCATTTGATTCACTAATAGGCTGAGATTGATTTGATCTTTGGATGAGCTAGAGCTCTGCATTTGCTTCACTAATAGGCTAAGATTGATTTGAACTTTGGATGACCTAGGGCTCTACATTTGATTCACTAATAGACTGAGATTGATTTAAACTTTGGATAAGCTAGGGCTCTGCATTTGATTCACTTATAGACTGAGATTGATTTAAAATTTGGATGAGCTAGGGCTCTACATTTGATTCACTAATAGGCTGAGATTGATTTGAACTTTGGATGAGCTAGGGCTCTGCATTTGATTCACTTATAGACTGAGATTGACTTGATCTTTAAATGAGCTAGAGCTCTGCATTTGATTATGAAATGAGCAAGAACTCAGAAGGTCACTTATAGGGTGATACTGAATGACTCATCTTTGAAGTTCCTACCAGCTTTGGACCTTTGGGATTGAAAATTGGAATATCCTACTTAGAAGCTCTATGGCTATGAACCTTCGGGAATGGAAACTAAAATATCCTCTTAAGTAGCTTTTGTTGCTGTGAACCTTTAGGATGCTCGAAAGTGACCCACACAGGAAGTTTTTGTTGACTTTGAACCTTTAGGGTTGAAATCTGACCCATCTTGGAAGTCTCTTGACTTTGAACCTATAGAGTACTGGACATATTTGAAATGATGGTGAATTCCTTGGCAGTTTTCTTAGGTTTTTGCCCCTACTTTGTTAGTGAAGGCATAAAACATAGCATTAATGGAAATGGTGTCATGGACTTTGCTGGCATCATACCAAGATTTGAAATTTACCATTTATGACCTGGTACTGAAAGTTTGACTCAATTTCAGCACGATAGTGATGACTTGGTTGCTCCCTTGGAAGGGTTCCATGTAATTTGAAGGTGATGATTTTCTTCAGCCAACATTGGTGTTGTTGGATTTTGGATTGAATGAAACTCTAGCGAGGATTTTGGACAAGAATGAGGGGAGCTTGACAGTCTCTAACCAAAGTGATTTTATTGATTGACCTTGGTGTTAAACTATCAAGGGGCATCTGATCAACTAAGTTCTTTGACTGTGCACTATGGTAGACCAAATTGGTAGAATAGCCAAGCGACGATGAAATGTGACATGGGTTTGGCCCTTGATCTAGGCTCATGAAAAGCTCAGGGCTTTACAATATTGTTGTACCAATTTTGAAAGATGAATGAATCATGGCCCCAAAGTAGGCACGAGGAGTAAAGGATTCGAAGTGTTCATTCAGAGAATTTGGTGACTAAATCCTAACAGGTGAGGGACCACATTGGATTTTCTTCATCAACAGGATTGGGAGAACTGAGAAATTAGAAAAAAAACAACTTGGATGGACCTACTTCTATTGACTAGGAAAGTCAGTGATTTCCGACTAGACAATGGATCCTAGATGTAATGCTCATGATCAAGTTCAATTCATCTACATAGGGTATATCCATGCCCCAGTGTCTGCATGTTGTGACAGATCACTACTATAGAAGGAAATGAGCAACCTAACAAAGTTGGAACTAGGTTGAATCTGTATTGCATCAAGAATTTGACCATGCTTCCAAGGTCAAGGGAAGATTGACAGATTGATTGTAGAAAGTGACTTCTTTGATAAACCCTTCTTGAATCTTGAAAAATGAGGGAACTAATGATTTGAATGAATTTGGCTACATCCATAACCAGGCCATGAAAATTTGCTCTCTCCCTAACATGACCAAAGGATTTAAAGATAGAATTCTATTGAAAGGCAATGTGTGGAGCCCAAAAGGCAAATAGACGATGGTTTGTTCAACTCCTCTGAGTATGATTCACTGAAGAGCAAGAGGGGTTCCTTTCCTTATGGAGGGTAGACTGGGTATGAAACTTGTCTACATGAACCACTGAATTTTTCTATGAAGGGCCAATGAGGGCAATGCTTTAGGGTTGCATCAAGTCGCCTATCCCCACTAAGGTATTATGGGTTGCCCATTGAGGTTTCTTAGGTTGCTTTTCCTTACTGAGGTTTCTCTTTTCTCTTTTTTTTTTTTTTTTACAAATCCCATCTTGGGTTGAATAAAGGGTCTTAATATGGTGAGGATATTGTCAAAATTATGGTCCTATCCAATGGTCTGAAATCCTTAGGGAAAGTCGAATAGCATGACTTCATGGCAAATGGGTAGCCTTACCCCACTTAAGTTGACACATACACGCATTGATAGGCGGGCAGCTATTTGAATCATCACTAAAAGCGACCTTAGGGAAATGCAGTCCCACACCAAAATTGAATGGTGCCAAATTATGTTTTCCTTTCTTGGATATGTTCAGATAGAACACGTGTCTCAACAAGCTACATCGAGATGCCGAATCAATTGCGATCATATCTGGACCTGAAACCTTTAAGTTTGTTGACAAGTATTAATGTTGAAGGTCCAAGAGGACTGATGTGAAACTGTCCACATGGGTCTACCATTGGGAGAGTGTTTGGTTGTTTATGTAGAATGGGTTTATCTTACCGAGAAGATCCCATTTTATTGGCTTGAGAAATGAAGGGCTTATAGGAACCTTGGGAAGCCGTAGGATGTAATGAACGACATATGAGAGTTCTAACCAGGTTCATGAATTTGTACATAAGATGATGATATGATCATGAGATACAATGCCATAAAAATTGATAATCAAAGAAGGGCTTGTGATAGAGACTCCATGGAAGGCCGTCAGATTGATAGACGTGAGAGAGAGTCTAATTCTGATGAGAAATCTTTCTCTGATGATGAAGAAGTGATGAGATCATCTCTCGTAAAGGCGGGATGTAATTGGCCAAAATAAAAAATCCGGTGCAACATGCTATGAATCTCGAAGAACGATCGAACTTGGTATCAGGCTTTGCTTGGAATTACCATCCTCTTGAAGTGAGAGGAACAATTGGCTTACTGTCGAGCTCCAATGCCATTCAACATCATACTATTTTCTTTTCTTTTTTTTTTTTTTTTTTTTTTTGATGTTGAGGCCACATAATGCAGTGCTTCTCTTGATTGCAAAGTTGAATCATGACTTTCAATATTGGATTTGAATCTTCTTCTTCCAAACATTTCCAATCAGATAGAACATCTTTGCCCCAGTTAGTACTCTGATCTTCTGTAAACTTTATGAACATTTGTGACTACTCATCTAGATCTGATTTGATTTGAATGGTGAATCCATATGTTGTCCTCTGGAAGTTAATCATCACCTTCTGTCTGATGTGACTACCTTCCATTATTGATGTAGATAAAACATAGGCTTGAATTTTCTTTTTCTTTCTTTTTTTTTGTTTTTTTTTTGTTTTTTTTTTTGTTTTTTTGTTTTGTTTTTGGTATTCTTATGACCTCATTCTTTGATTTTGAGATTGATCATTCATCATGTATCTCTTGCTTGCAGATGATGTACTTTGTAAGAACTTTGATATTTCCATCTGTTTGCTGGCACATCTATGCTCTACTCATTTGTAGTGATTGGCTGACCCGTTGATATGATCTATTACTATCTGATGCTTTCCTTGGAATCTTTTCATAGGTAGAACAAATGGTAGCTTCTCTGTTTCTTGAGAGTACTCTTATATCTCCCGATTGATCATTTAAAGCTTTCCCAGACAGGTTTGACCTTTCTTTCTCAAGGGGCCGGGTGGCGTAGAAGTTCAAGAGATGGCTCATCATTTCAATCATCTTCAGAGTCAGAGTTGACTGCGCACGTAGAATTGGAGGATATATGAAACTGGGTGAAAATGTATGGAAGAGACAAAGCACAGAGTTTGAAATCCTAAACGGGGTGATTTTCTTTTACTTACAGGGTACATTGGACTGGACTTGTCAATAAGCATATTAATCTTGGACCCAGACATGGATGACTTATCGAATACCGATAATAGAAAGTAGAAACAACTAGTTCGTCCAAGCGGCTCCAGTTGGGCATAACGCCTTTGATGACCACCTTCAGTCGTTGTGGTAATAAATCTTCCTTCAGACCTCTAACAGCAGGACTCATCATGCCCTTCTATCAATAGGTGCAAGATCCCTACCTTTCAGGGTTCCATATAATTCTTATCTCTTTTTTTTCTTTCTTTTTTTCAGTTTGGGATCCATTCAAAACCAGACTATTGCTTTTTAAGCTTAAGGTTACTCTGGTTCATGCCCTAGTTTGGGGTTCAATAGATTCATCAATGGACCGCTTCTGGTTGAGTTCAAAATCATTCTAGCTTATGCCCCAGCTTGGGGAGCAAGGGGTATCGCCATTGCACTACACCATTTTAAGTCCAAGATTAGACTAGTTTATGCCTCAGCTTGGGGGGTTCAATGGATTTCTTTATTAGACCACTCTCAATTTGGGTCTAAGGTCAATTTGGTTCATGCCCCAGTTTAGGGCATAATGGCTTTCCTTATTAAACCACAGTCAGTTGGGTCCAAAGTCAATTTGGTTCATGCCCAACTTAGGGCTCAATGGCTTTCCTCATTGGACCACACTCAATTTGGGTCCAAGGTCAATTTGGTTCATGCCCAACTGAGGGCTCAAGGGCTTTCCTCATTGAACCATACCCAATTCAGGCCCAAGGTCAATTTGGTTCATGCCCAACTTAGGGCTCAAGGGCTTTCCTCATTGAACCAAACCCGATTCAGGCCCAAGGTCAATCCAGTTCATGCCCCAGTTTATTGGTTAAGGGTTTCATCATTGGACCATTCCCTAGCCATGATTCTGATCCTTATCCTAGCCTGGGGCATATTGGATCTCATCTTTGGTCCACCCTACTGCTTGGAAAAATTCCATTCCCTCTTTTTGAACAATGAGAAATATGAGGGCAACTCTTTGGATTCTAGCATTTCCTTGGCCAATGGGACAGAAATGCCCATGATGGGATAACACTTTTATAGCTGAAGGTTCATGGTTTTCGATGACTCCAGAATCTGAAACTGATCTTTATTGACAGGCAAAGAGGAATGCTTCTCATTCGCCATTCCTGACGAGCGATCCTAACTTGTAGCACTGGGCTATGATAGACATGGATTTGGCTCTAATTGATAGAGCCAGGGATTGATTTTGAATTGATCTCCGATTGATAGAGACAAGATTGACTTTGAATTGATCTCTGATTGATAGAGATCAATATTGGCTTTGAATTGGTCTCTGATTGATAGAGATCAAGATTGACTTTGAATTGGTCTTTGATTGATAGAGATCAAGTTTGACTTTGAATTGGTCTCTGATTGATAGAGATCAAGATTAACTTTGAATTGGTCTCTGATTGATAAAGATCAAGATTGACTTTGAATTGGTCTCTGATTGATAGAGATCAAGATTGATTTTGAATTGGTCTCTGATTGATAGAGATCAAGATTGACTTTGAATTGATCTCTGATTGATAGAGATCAAGATTGACATTTATGGACTGGGCTCTAATTGCTAGAGGCAAGGATTGCTTGAGTTGGGCTCCAATTGATAGAGGCCAAGGAAGACAATCATGGATTGGACTCTAATTGATAGAGATGATAGATTGATTGAGTTGAAATGACTGAAATTATCTTCGATTCCTTCATGAAATGGAACATGGACCAGAGGTAATGGTTGAACAGGCCTAGAGGCTAACTCATGTTCACATTGAGTTCATATAAATGGAACATTCCTTAGTTCCAACATGAATTGGAACCTGAACTGGAGTTGACAGTTGGGCAAGCCTAGGGGCTAATTAAATTCAAATGAATGGAACTCTTCTTAGTTCCAACATGAATCAGAACATGAACCACAGTTGATGGTTGGACAGGCCTAGTGGCTAATTGAATTCAAATGAATGGAACTCTTCTTAGTTCCCACATGAATCAGAACTTGAACCATAGTTGATGGTTGGATAAGCCTAGTGGCTAATTGAATTCAGATGAATGGAACTTTTCCTAGTTCGACATGAATCAGAACCCTAACCAAAGTTGATGGTTGGTTAATGGAACTTTTCTTAGTTCCAACATGAATCAGAACCCTAACCAAAGTTGATGGTTGGATAAGCTTAGTGGCTAATTGAATTCAGATGAATGGAACTTTTTCTACTTCTGACATGAACCGGAACCCTAACCAAAATTGATTGTTGGATAAGCCTAGTGGCTAATTGAATTAAGATGAATGGAACTTTTCTTAGTTCCTGACATGAATCAGAACCCTAACCAAAGATGATGGTTGGATAAGCCTAGTGGCTAATTAAATTCAGATGAATGGAACTTTTCCTAGTTCCGACATGAACCAGAATCCTAACCAAAATTGATGGTTGGATAAGCCTAGTGGCTAATTGAATTAAGATGAATGGAACTTTTCCTAGTACCTGACATGAATCAGAATCCTAACAAAAGTTGATGGTTGGATAAGCCTAGTGGCTAATTGAATTCAGATGAATGGAACTTTTCCTAGTTCCAACATGAACCGGAACCTAAATAGGAGGTAAAAGGTGCAAAAATCCAAGGGGCCGAATGCCTCCTCCATTTTAACATGATCTGGGAGTGATGATTGAACTTGCCTAGGGGTTAAACCTTTCTTCAGTTCTGAGATGAACCAGAAATGGTGGTTGAATCTAGGGCTGAATATTTCTTTGATTCTGAGATGAACTGGATATGATTGAATCTGCCTAGGGATTGAATCTTTCCTTAATTTTGGATGAAATGAAATGATGATTAGACCTGCCTAGGGGCTGAATCTTTCCTTCAGTTTTGAGATAAATCGAGAATGGTGATTGGATTTGCCTAGGGGCTGGATCTTTCCTTATTTCAGAGGTGAATGGAGAATGATGATTTGATTTGCCTAGGGATTAAATCTTTCCTTAATTCTGAGATGAATTGAGAACAGTGATTGGATTTGCCTAGGGGCTGAATCTTTCCTTAATTCTGAGATGAATTGAAAACAGTGATTGGATTTGCCTAGGGACTGAATCTTTCCTTAATTCTGAGATGAATTGAGAACAGTGATTGGATTTGCCTAGGGACTGAATCTTTCCCTAATTCTAAGGTACATTGAGAACTATGATTGGATTTGCCTAGGGGCTGAATCTTTCCTTAATTCTGAGGTACATTGAGAACTATGATTGGATTTGCCTAGGGGCTGAATCTCTCCTTAATTCAGGGATGATCTGAATATGATATTAGAGTAAGCCCAAGGACTAACTGTACAAGAATATTGTAAAATTTTTCAGGTATAGGTGCTTGTCGCTGCCTAAATCGAATGCTCTATTGGACAAGATTGATTGAGTTACTAATTATGTCCCAAATCTGGTTGCCTTCTTTCTTACAAAATTTGATGTTGAATCAAGATCTAGATTCATGACTTCCATTGATTCATTTAGAAGGATAACATGGATGGATCTCAAGGTGAGAGATCAAGACAATTCCCTAATTGTAGGGGCCTCTCACCCTAAAAGGGTGGATATGGTTGCAGTTTGATTCTCTTTTCCAAAGACATTGAAATCCAATAGAGAAATATCAAGATTCTAGACATCTAGAGGAGTAGAAGTCACATGCACAATCAAGGATGACTCAACCAAACAAGAGTGAGTTCCCTCATAAGGGCGATTGGGTAAACATTATCCAAGTCAATTTAATTGAATTTGATTAAGCCATGTGTTCAGTCTTGGGACCTCATGATTCTAAAATGGATAATCAGTGGTACCAAGGTCTGGCCAATTGGATTACCGAATTCGATGAAATTGATGTGGATATATTAATCCATCGTCCTTATTACGGATGGTTAGAAAAAACGGTTCATAGATGATAAAACTAGTAAATTTCTTCTTGACCACAGTGTCTATGTCTTAACAGGGATTTCCTACTCATTTTTCGAAATCGACGTGTTAACAATGAGAAATTTGACACATCGAGCTTACTTAATGGAGGGTGTATAGTGACCGTCTACTATGATGTAGAACAGGTGTATACATACATGTAGATTCTAACTGTGAAACCTACATGTAAATTTCGAGACAAAATTTCTTTTAAGGGTGGGGGAGTTGTAAGACCCGTACTCCGTAAACCCGGTCTAAACCTTGGTTTTGATGTCGTGACAGGTCTTCCGATCATCACCGGGCCAGACGGGATGAGCGGATGACAAACAGGTATGAAATCGGACCAAAGACGATCAAATCAACATGATTTTATGTTGACCGGTCGATGGTACAGGTCTTGGTACCGGTCGACCGGTCAGGTCTGTGCAACTGTGTGTGGAGATCTAGAAATTGACTTCTGAGGGTCCCACTTACCTGATTTCAAATCTAAGACTTTCCTAATCCTAATAGGGTTACTAAACCCTAATTCTAGCCTATAAATACACCCTTAAACCTCCTCAAATCCTTTTCATAAACTCTCACAAACTCTAGAGAAGAGAAGGAGGTTGGAAAGGAGAGAGAGCTAGGAAGAAGAAAGAGGTGCCACCATTACCGTTCGACGACGCTCACATTATGCCAGTCAACGGTAAGTGTTTTAACCACTCTTCTTACTCTATGTTAGTTGTGTGGGTGGATCAATACCATGCAAGTAGGTATTGATCTAAAACCCTAAACTGGACCTTAAAACCCTAAGTTGCCGTCAAACCCTAGATTCGAGTTCCGAGATGATATTCATCGAAATAAGACTTGAATGAGTTGGGGATAACTCTAACTCAAAGATTAGACTTAAAATGGATAGGAGAAACCCTGGAAATCCATAGAGATCGATCGATCGCAGTCGAAAAACCTATGTATGGTCTTCCGGAGACATACCGGTCGACTATACCGGTTGCACACAGTGCGACCGGTATGTTGCCACCGGTATCCCTCGGGAGGCTGGTCTGTGGGGACCGGCTACCCATACCGATCGCCAGTCTTTCCCACAGAGTTGCGACCGATACATGCCACCGGTCAGCTCTATGAGTGTATTTTTGTAACCATGTTGGTTTTCGACCAACATGAAACCCTAAGCAATATATTCTAATGAAACCCTAATAACATTGTAGGACTTTGTGACTTCCCGTTTGGATCTTACGACGTGGAGCAAGCTAGCAAACGAGCGTCAGGTAAGGGAATCTGACCTAAACTCTAATAATTAATGGACAGTAAATAGTTGTTAATAACTTGAATATATATGATGTGATGTTTGTGCATATTCACATGCCATCCTTTACTTTCAGTTATTATTATTGTTCATGCATTGATAGGATGTGATTGTTTTCGTTAGTGTGTGGAGTGGGGCATGGGCCTAGGATCATTCCTCACACTAGCACCTTTTGTAGTATTCTACCTTAACATGCTTGGTACGGGTGGGGCCTCAGGGGAAGGTCGTGGTACGGTGGTCTCCGATATTGGGTTGGCCTAGCCATGGTTATGTGGCACTGTGGTTTCCAAGTCGACGCTGGCTTGTCCACGATGCTTTAGCTTTATCTCTATGCCGTAGGGAGTTATGTTGGGGTAGGGTCTACCTGCCTATTGTTTCTATCCTAGTGGGTTAGTTGCTGATAGGGCATCAGGGGAGGTATGAGAATGCCTTAGCTCTATCTCTATGCCGTAGACGGCTGTGCTGGGATAGAGCATACATTGATGACATATAGGATTGGTTAGTTGCAGCCCAGTTTGCGAGCCCTGGCCAGTAGGGGCTTAGGTACTGGTATGGGTAGAGCATCAGGGGAGGTACGGGGGTATCTTAGCTCTATCTCTATTCCATGATGGGTACATGTGGGCCAATGGGGGTGTGATCCATGAGGTGCCACACACTCGTGTATAGAGGTGCGGGGGCCACCAAACCTTTCTATAGCACATTGCAAACTTAAAACCAGACCACAGCATAAAATGATTGTTATTCATGCATAATATTGTGAAACTGTCTGATTGTCTTACTGAGCTAAGTTGTGAGCTCACCCTTTGTACGTACATTGTTTTAGATGTTGATGCAGGTTACACTGTGGATGACTACATGAATGCCCCGGCTTATGGTGGTGTTGCTGCGTTGGACGTACAGGCAGGAGAGGACGAGCATGACGCTTCATGCGAGTGCCCTTTCTGCGTGTACCTTTGATTGGTTATATTTATTTATTTCAGTTATTTTCAGTTGGACTAAATGGATGTAAGGATATTATATTATATGTTTAAATTTGAATAATTGGATATTTTATTTAAATTTATCAATAGATTCTCAGTTCATTATATTTTGAAGACTTTCGCTGTATTATTTATATTCTGATTGTGGTTATGTGTAATGGTTTGTATGAGTGGACACGGCCTATTTGAGATCCTGGTGTGAACCGTTGGTTCAATGATGGTTCACTCACACCATTCTGGTTGGATCAGAATTGGGGTGTGACAACTTGGTATCAGAGCCCTCGGGCTCTGTCCAACAAACCATATTGCACTTAACTAAGTCGATGAACTGAGTTAGGAAAATTTAAAAATCTTAATACAAACACACCCTAAGCATTGTTTGATACCTGAGACTGATTAAGAAAGAGAATAATGTACTATTCTAAATATGGAACTTAACATGTGCACATACACTAGTTAGGTGAAACATAAACTTTCATTAAACGAAAAGAGAGTATCAAATGTACTAGTACTACAGGGTACAGTCCACAAACCAGACAGTTACCCTATTATATAAACAGTCAAAAGAGAAGAAAATAAAAGGGACAATCATGGGGTAGGGGGCCTAGGAGGAATAGAGTCCGCTATGTCATAATCCTGCTCGTATGCGACCCTAAGCCAGTGCACCTGATCCTGAGTGACTCTGAGGCTGCGAGCCAAGTGCCCCAAGTCACGGCTCATCTCACGCCGAGCATCCCTGATCTCCGTAAACATAACCATCACGGTGTCGGGAGGAGGCTGAGATGGTCCCGCTGCATGTGTAGGCTGTGGTGCTGGCACTGGTACATCCTTCGCCCTACCATCGCTATCCCCATCATCACCCCCTACATTCACAGGTAAGATAGGGAAACCATTGTGGCCAGCACAGTGGGTTGCAGAGATGGAGAAGAATTTCCGTCTAATGACATGTACAGAGGAGGAAAAGGTTTTATTTGCCACTCACATGCTGAAAGAAGATGCAAATGCTTGGTGGAATTCTACACGGGCATATCTGGAGACTAAGTATACACTGGTGGATTGGGAAGTGTTTAAAGCTGCCTTCTTCGATAAATACTTTTCGAAGAGTTTCAAAGATCAAATGGAGAAGGAGTTCCTCAATCTATAGCAATCTCAGTCGACCGTGGATGCTTATCAGCAGAGGTACGAAGAGCTATTCTTCTTCGCACCGGCAAGTATGCAAGAAGAAGAGACCAAGACACGTAGGTTCACCATGGGACTACGTGGGAGCATCAGAGAGCACATATTGGGTTTGGACAAGAAGATCTACAATGAGGCTGTGCAGGTTGCGAGGGTGATAGAGTCCAGTCAGAGGGACAACTTCTTCGCTCAGAACAGGGGAGTGAAGAGACCCGCTATTGAGAGTTCGGGTGGCGGTAACAATAGACCCTTTCGCCCATACAGGGCCCAGACCGCTACAGTGCCTGCAAGGAACAATGCGGCACCACCTGTGCCACAGAATGCCAGATTCAACCCGAATATGAAATGTTTCAACTGCCAGCAAGTGGGTCATATTGCAAGGACCAGCACTCTACCGAAAAAGCAACCTCTTCAGCAAGGAAAGTTTATGCGGTCACCACTGAAGAGGCAGCCGCATCACCGGATGTGGTCACTGGTATGACTCTATCCCTTACTATTTGGGTTACTAATTTTCATTGTGTGTATGCGCATGTAGAACTAAGGGATAATAAAAATTCCAGGAATTGTAAATATAGCTGGTATACCTGCCAGAGTACTATTTGACTCTGGGGCACGCACTCCTTTGTTTCGATTTCTTTTGTAAAGCGAATGGAGTTACCAATCAAGCACTTGAACCCAAGCTTAATAGTTCGCTCTCCACTAGGAGTCGAAGTGGCGTTGACCGAATATTATGGACCATGTACTATATGTATTGAGGGCCGAGATTTAGAAGCAAGCCTAGTACTACTCGAGATGGCAGACTTTGATGTCATTTTGGGAATGGATTGGCTAGGCCATCATTCGGCTGTCCTATTATGTGGTGAGAGGAAGCTTGTGCTTATTGACAAAAAGGGAAAGGAGTATAGCTTCACTGGGATCAGGCTATCTAGGAAGCGGAAGCTGATTCTCTCCGCCCTAAAAGCTAAGAGATGCTTAGAGAAGGGGGGAGTGGGGTATCTAGTATCTATAGTCGACATCACGGCGGAGTCACACAAGATGGAAGATATAGATGTGGTTCGAGAGTTCCCAGATGTATTTCCAGAGGAGCTTCCAGGTCTACCGTCGGACAGGGCTACAGAGTTTGTAATAGACCTTATACTAGGTTCGGCGCCGGTGTCCAAAGCACCATACAGGATGGCCCCTACCGAGTTAAAGGAGTTGAAGACCCAATTACAAGAATTGTTAGATAAGGGCTTCATATGACCTAGCATATCGCCTTGGGGAGCACCGGTATTATTCGTCAAGAAGAAAGATGGAAGTGTAAGGCTATGCATTGATTACCGTGAGCTGAACAAGTTGACGATCAAGAATCGGTATCCCTTGCCTAGAATCGATGATCGGTTTGATCAATTGCAGGGTGCAAAGGTTTTCTCGAAGATTGATCTTCGATCGGGGTATCACCAACTGAAGATCAAGGCCGGAGATATTCCGAAGACTACTTTCAGGACGAGGTATAGACATTATGAGTTTCTAGTTATGTCTTTCGGGTTGACCAATGCTCCAGCGTCGTTCATGGAACTGATGAACCGAGTGTTTCATGATATGTTGGACACTTCGGTCATCGTATTCATCGATGACATATTGATCTACTCTAAGGACATGGAGACTCATACAGCACACTTGAGAGTAGCCCTACAACGGCTGAGACAAGAGAAGCTTTATGCTAAGTTCAAGAAGTGCAAGTTTTGGCTGAAGGAAGTGGCTTTCTTGGGCCATGTTGTATCTGAAGACGGTATCAAGGTTGATCCAAGTAAGATAGCTGCTATAGTAGGATGGGAAGCACCAAAATCTGTTTCGGAGATTCGTAGTTTCCTTGGGTTGGCTGGTTATTATAGAAGATTC